>JAREIK010003455.1:65296-117059 GCA_029783825.1 Sapria himalayana
TGTATTTGTCTATCTATCTATCTATTGTCTTTTTGTCATTTTGTCCATCAATCTCTCCATTTATCTATGTATCTTTTTATCACTCTATCTATCTATCTATCTGTCTATTTATATATTTGTCTACCAATCTATATGTCTATTGATCTATATGTCAATATTTCTATAGGCTACCAATCTATCTATCTAAATATCTATAAATCTATCTATCTATTAGTCTATCTATCATTCTATCTATATAACCATCTATCTATTAATCTTCTATCTATGTTTCGACCTTTCTATCTATCTATCTATCAATCTACCTACCTTTCTATCACTCAATTTGTCTACTTGTCTTTTTGTCTATCTGTCTATCCATTTATCTATCTATCTATCTATATATCTATCTATCTATCTATATGTCTGTCTGTCTGTCTATCTATCTATATGTCTATATATCTATTTGTTTTTCTATGTATATATCTATCTATCTATATATCAATCTATTTCTCCATATGTATAGATTTATCTATTTATATATCAATCTATCTATGTGAAAATCTATCTATATATCTGTCTATTTGTCTATCATTCTATCTATGTATCTATGCATCTGTCTATTTGTGTATTTGAGTATGTTTCTATTTGTCTATCGAACAATTTTTCAATCTATCAATCTTTCTATCTACCTATCTATCTATTTGTCTATCTATTTATCTATGTATTTATTCTGTTTATCTATTTATCTATGTATCTATACTGTTTATCTATTTATCTATCTATCAATCTATCCGTCTATCTTACTTTCTTTCTTTAAGTAATCTATTTATCTTTCTATCTTTCTATCTCTCTATATGTCTATCTATTTATTTTATTCTAACTGTCTATCTGTCTATATATATATATATATATATATATATATATTTGTCTATCTATCAATAAGTCTATTAGTCTATCTATCTAAATGCATATCTATTAATCAATCTATTATTTTGTCTATCTATATAATTGTCTATCTTTTTATATGTATATTTGTATATCTATCTATCTATCTATCTATTTATAGATCTATCTATCTTTCTATCTATCTATCTATCTATCTATCTGTCTGTCTGTCTATTTGTCAATCTTTTAATCTATTTATCTATCTATATGTTTGTCTAGTTATTTATCTAACTATCTTTCTAATCATCTATCGATCTCTATATATGCCTTTTTATCATTCTACCTATCTCCACATTTATCTATCTTTCTATCTATATATATGTCAAATTGTTTCTTTCTATCTATATAAATATCTATATATTGATCTAACTATATATATGTATATAAACCTATCTGTATATTTATCTAATTTTCTATCTATATATTTGTCTATCTATTGGTGTATTTGTCTATCTATCTATCTGTTTATTTCTTTCTCTCTATTTGAATATCTATATATTTGTATATGTATGTATCTATATATTAGTCTATCTATTTATTTATCTATATAAGAATATATCTATGTATCATTTTAACTATATATCTATCTATGTATCTAATATTTATCTATTTTCTATTAGTCTATCTATATTTATGAATATCATTCTATCTATGTAACTTTCTATCTATTTATGTGTCTATTTGTCTATTTGTCTATCTATGTCTCTATTTGTCTATTTGTCTATCTATGTCTCTATTTGTCTATCTATATATCTATCTATCAGTTAATCTATCAATTTTTATATATTTCTATCTATCTTTCTATCAATTTATCTGTTTATCTAGATGTTAATTTGTCTATATATCTATCTATCTATCTGCATATCTATTTATCTGTCTATCTATATATCAATCTATCTAACTATCTCTATATCAATCTATCTATTTATCTGAATATCTATCTATCTATATATCTTCAATCTATCTATCAATCTACTAGTCTTTCCATCAAGATGTCTAAACTAATTATATGTCTATATTTTTAAGTATCTATCTATCTTTCTATCTTTCTATCTATCTATCTTTTGTCTATCTATATAATTGTTTATCTATCTATCTATCTATCTATCTTTCTTTCTTTATTTCTATCTCTTTATCTATCTAACTATATATCTATCTATCTAATAATTTTCTATTTATCTATATGTGTATCTATATAATTGTTTACTAATCTATGTGTCTATCTATCAATATGTCTATCTATATATCTAATTGTCTATTTGTATATCTATCTATTCATCAATCAATCTATCTATAAATCTATCTATATATCTATCTATCTATCTATCGCTCTGTCAATTTTTATATCTTTCTATTAGTCTATCTATCTATCTTTCTATCTGTCTATCTCTCTCTATCTATATGTCTATACGTTTATATATTATCTATTTATAAGTATAACTACCATTCTATTTATATGTCTATCTTTCTTATAGTTAATCAATCATTCTATCCATTAATTAATCTATCTATTTATCTCTCTACCTATATTTAAATATGTCTATCTACCTATCTTTATATCCATCTCTATGTCTATTTATTTATCACTATATATATCTATCTAGCTATATCTTTCTATTTGACTATCTTTATCTCAATCTATCTTAATACCTATTGATCTAGATATATGTCTATCTAGCATTATGTCTATTTGTCTAATGTCTATCTATCTATTTGTCTATCTATCTATCTATCTATGTATCTATTTATCTAGTTATCTATCTATCTGTCTATCTATCTTTTAGTCTATTTTTCTATTTGTCTATCTAGGTAGCTATCTTTATATTTATATTTCTATCATTTGTAATATTTTGTCTAACTGTCTATCTATATATATATATATATATATATATATATATATATATGTTGATTTTCTTATCTATCTATTTGACTATTAGTCTAATAATATATATCTCTATTTTCTATCTATATTTCTAATTATCTATCAATTTGTATATCTCTCTATCTTTCTATTTGTCTATCTATCAGTCTACCTATTTGTCTATCTATTTATCTATCTTTCAATCTGTTAATCTGTCTATTTGCATATCTATCTTTCTCTATATATATTTGTTGTTTTTTATATTTGTCTATTTGCCTATCTATGTATCTTTATATTTGTCTATCAGTCAATCTGCCAATATATCTACCTATCAAATTGTCTAATTGTCTAATTATCTATCTTTTTATCTGATTATCAGTCTATTAGTCTATCTATCTAACTACATATTTGTTTATATATCTATCAATCAATCTATCAATCTATCTTTCTATCTATTTGTCTATTTATTTGTCTAATCACCATTCTTTCTACCAATCTTTCTATTTGTCTATAAGTCTATTTATTTATATATCTATCTATTTGTTTATCTATCTATCTGACTATCTCTTTATCTGATAATCTATTTTTCTTTCTTTCTAATTATATGTCTATGTGTTTATCTTTCTATCTATCTGTTTAACTATTTATCTGTATATCTATATCTATATTTCTATTAATCTATTTTACTATCTATCAATCACTCTATCTTTTTGTCTATTTGTCTATCTATTTATTAGTCTATAATTGTCTATCTAACTATATAAATATATATATATATATATATATATATATATATATATATATATATATATTTGTGTATAATATTTGAATTGTCTATCTATGTATCTATCTATCTTTTTATTTGTTCATCTTTTTATTTATATAACTATCTATTTAAATATTTGTCTAGCTTCCTATATGTCTATTAGTCTACATATCTATTTGTCAATCTATTTAACTTTCTATCTTTCTATTAATGTCTTTGTGTATTTGTCTAATAATGTATCTATGTGTCTTTCTGTATGTCTATTTGTCTTTCTATCTATATGTCTATCTATCTTAATGTTATCTATCTATCTATTTATTTATTAGTCTATTTGTCTGTCTATCTATATGTCTATGAGTCTATGTGTCATATTATCTATTTGTCTATATCTCTATCTATTTATCTATTAATCTGTATATCTTTCTATCTATCTATGTGTCACTCTATATATCTGACTATTTGTCAATCTTTCTATGTATCTTTATGTCTATTTATTTATTTATTTATCTATCTATCTATCTATCTATCTCTCTCGCTATCTATCAATTTATCTATCCATCTATCTAACTATCTATAGTTTATTTATCTATTTATCTATCTATTTATCTTTCTATCTATGTATTTGTGTATCTATCTATCTATCCATATATTTGTATATTTGAATATATTTCTATCTATCTATCTATAAGTATATATATCTATTTGTATATCTCTGTATCTCTTTATTTATTTATCTGTCTATCTGTCTATCTTTATATATATCTTTGTGTCTATCTATCTATCTATCAATCTATTTATCTATGTATATCTATCTATCTAACAATTAGTCTATCTATTTATCTATTTATATGTCTTTATGTATAACTATCTATCCGTCTAAATGTCTATTAGTCTATCTATCTATCTATCTATATATCTGTCTATGTGTCTATATATGTGCCAATCTGTCAGTCTACTTATCAATCTATATACATATCTATTTATCTATATGACTATCTCTCTATATGTGTATCTATCTAACTATCTATCTATTTATTTGTCTATTTGTGTATCAATCTATTTGTCTATCTTTTTATCTATCTATTTTTTTATCTATCTATTTTTCTATCTGTCTGTATTTCTATCTGTCTATCTGCCTATTTTTAAATTTTTTTATCTATTTATGTATTAATGTCTTTATATTAATTTGTTAATCTATATATTTATTTATCTATTTATCTCTCTTTCCATCCATTCATCTATCTATCTATATGTATCTATCTTTTTATTTGTATATCTATCTATATTTCTATCAATCAATCATTCAATCTATCTTTCTCTCTATCTATATGTCTATATGTTAATTTGTCTGTCTATCTATCTATAATTCTATTATGTATATCTATCTATCTATTTGTCTATATATATATATATATATCTATCTATTTTTCTTTTTATCTTTCTATCTATGTATCTTTATATCTATCTATCTGTATAATTCTATCTACCTATATGCCTATCTATGTATATATAGATAAGTTAATTTGTGTATCTGTCTTTCTATCTATCTGTCGATATGTAAATTTTTTTATATGCGTATCTATCTATATATCTATACATCTATTTATTCATATATTTGTATATATATCTATTTTTTTATCTATCAATCTATTTATTTGTCTATATTTGAATCAATCAATCAAATAATCAATCTTTTGTCTATCTATCTTTCAATTTGTCTCTCTTTATTTGTATATCTATCTATTTGTTTATCTATCTATTTTCTTTATCTACCTTTTTATCTATTAATCAATCAATCTATCTTTTTATCTTTCTATCTATCTATTTGTGTGTGTGTGTCTGTATCTATCCATCTATTTATCTATCTATCTTTCTATGTCTATCTATCTATGTGTCTATCTATTTATCTATCTATCTATCTATCTATTTGTATTTCTTTTTATATGTCTATTTGTCTTTCTATATATCTAGCTATCTATGTGTCTATCTGTTATTCTGTCTATCTATCTACCTATCTATCCATCTATCTGTCTGTCTGTCTATCTATATGGTCTAGTTATGTACCTGTCTATTTGTAATCTTCCTATTTATGTATTTTCTATTTGTCTATTGTCAATCTGTATATCTATCTATTTATCAATTTGCCTATTTGTTTAACTATCTATTGGTATATTTGTCTAATTATCTATCTAAATATCTATCTATCTACCTATCTATGTAATGCTCTATCTGTCAATCAATCAATCTATCTCTCTATATTTCTTTCTGTCTATTTGCCTATCTAAATATTTATGCATCTATCAATCTGTCTATCTATCTATGTGTCTATCTGTCTATATCTTTATCTATCTATCTATTTATCTGTATATGTATCAATCTATCTATCTATTTATTTAATTATCTATATATCTATCTAATTATTTACCATCCTATTTGTATAACTATCCATCTGTCTATCTTCCTATCTATCTATGTGTCTATCTAATTATTAGTCTATCTATCTATCTATCTATATGTTTATATGTTTATTCATCTGTGGATTGCTCTCTCTTTATGTCTTTGTGTTAAATGTCTATCTGTAAATTTATCTATCTATCTTTCTTTCTATCGAATCAATCTATCTCTCTATCTAGATATCTTTCGATCTTTCTATATATCATACTATCAATTTATCTATTTTTATATCTTTCAATCTATCTAAGTGTCTATATGTCTATATTCGTATATTTATATTTTTCTATCTATATATCTATCTATTTGTCTATAAATCTATTTGTCAATCTATTTTCCAATCTATTAGTCTATTTATCTGCCTATCTGTCTATTTTTCTATCTATCTATCTATATATCTATCTATCTGTTAATATTTCTATCTTTCTATCTATTGTCTATCTCTCTATCTGTCCATATGTCGATCTCTTTATCTATGTATTTTTCTATTTGTATATATGTATATTTTTTTATCTGTCTATCTGTCTAAATGTTTATGGTTCTATTTTTATATCTATATATTTAACTATCTGTCTGCCTATTTTATTATTTGTCTTTCTATCTATTTATATATCTGTCTATCTTTCTAATTATCTATCTAACTATCTAACTATTTATTAGTCTATTTATCTAATCTAATTGTCTATATATATATATCTATCTATCTATCTATCTATATGTCTATCTATCTAGCTAGCTATCTATTTATCTATATATCTATATATCTATCTATCATTATATCTATCTGTCTATTTGTTTATCTGTCTATTTATCAATTCATCTATCTATTTATCTATTTAACTATATATCTATATATTTTTATATCTATCTTTCTATTTATTTGACTATATATTATATTTCTATCTTTCAATTATTGTGTCTATCTATTTTAATATATATTTATCAATCTATCAATATGTCTATCTATCTTTCTATCAATCAATCAATCTATCTATCAGTTTGTTTTACTTTCTATTTTTGAATATGTCTATTTTTCTATTTATCTACCTATCTATCTATATATCTATGAATCTTTCTATCTTCCTATCTATCTATCTATCTATATATTTTTTAGCTATCTATCTATCTATCTATTTATTCTTCTATTTGTCTATCTATATATTTATCTGTCTATCTATTTATTTGTCTATCTATCTGTTGTATATAATTTCTTTTGATAAACTATTTGTATAACCAAAATATGTTTCTATTTTAATATTTTTATGTAAGTGCACGAAATAAAATTCTAAGAGTTTGGGAATGCAGCAATAGCACAATAACAAAGGTCTCGTTGTCTAGTCAGTGGGCCGAAGAATTTTTGGAGTAGAATCCAGCTCGTCCGAGTGATGAGATCCACTTTGGTTAATTAAACTGGGAAATTGTATTAATATAAATTATTTTTATTTCTGATTTTGTGGCTGATGTAATTTTGGTGTGGAACTGTTCATCTTTGTCTTTTCTCCTCTCTATGCGATTTTAATCACGACTGCTTCTGCTCACAAACTGTAAGAACTTTCTAATTTGGTTATAATCTGTAAATGCATAAGCATTTTTTGTGTAGATATAGCTAGTCGTGTTGAACGACTGGTAAACCATGTTATTTCATGTTTTTTTGTTGTTGTTTTGATTCTACCATGGTTGTGTTGGATTGTGGTTGTGGATATATATATAATTTGCTGTTTTTTTGGTCTCTTCATCTAAATCTATGAAATCACAAACATGGAAGCGTAATTGCTTAACACTATCTATCTATTTCTATATATTTATATATATCTATCTCTCTATCTTTGTATCGATCTATCTGTCTACCTATCAATCTATCTATTTGTTAATATATTAATATGTGTATCTCTCTTTTTGTCTTTCTAACTTTTTGTCTATCTATCTATTTATCTATCCATCCGATTGCCTATATGTCTATCAGTCTTTCTATCTATCTTTCTAAAGATATATATATATATATCTATTTATCTTATCTCTCTATCTGTCTATCTATCTATCTATCTATTTGTCTTATCTATCTATCTGTCTGTCTATCTATTTGTCTTATCTATCTATCTGTCTGTCTATCTATTTATCTATCTAACATTCTATTTGTTTATCTATGTTTCTGTCTATCCATCAATCTATGTATTTGTGTATCTATCTATATATCTAATTATCTATCAATCTATCTTTCTATCAATTAATCCATCTATCTATTTGTATATCTATCAATTAATCCATCTATCAATTTGTATATCTATCTATCTATCTATCTATATGTCTATATGTCTATCTATCTATCTATCAGTCCATCTTACTATCTTTTTTTGAATTTCTATTTTTCTATCTATCTACCTATCTATCTATATATCTATGGATCTTTATATATTTTTATCAATCTATCTATATATTTTTAGCTATCTATCTATCTATCTATTTATTCTTCTATTTGTTTATCTATATATCTATCTGTCTATCTACCTAATTGTTTATCTATCTGTTGTATATAATTTTTTTTGATAAACTATTTGTATAACCAGCCTATATTTCTATTTTAATATTTTTATATAAGTATAGGAAAGAAAATTTTAAAAGGATGGGAATGCAGCAATAGCACAATAACATAGGTCTTGTTGTCTGGTTAGCGGGTCGATGAATTTTTGGACCAGAATCCAGCCCGTCCGAGTGATCCGATCCACTCTGGTTAATTAAACTGAGAAAGTGTATTAATATAAATTATTTTTATTTCTATTTTTTTGGCTATTGTAATTTTGGTGTGGAACTATTCATCTCCGTCTTTTCTCCTCTCTGTGTGATTTTCATCACGACTACTTCTACTCACAAACTGTAAGAACTTTTTAATTTGGTTATAATCTGTAAATGCATAAGCATTATGTTGGGTAATTGCGCTTCCACGGGTAGTGAGATTAAAAACAGAAAACAACAGAAACACAAAAAACAAGCAATATATATATATATATCCCCAACAGCATCCACGACAGAATCAAAAACGAGAAATCAACACAGGAAATAACGTGGTTCGCTAGTCGGTCAGTACGACTAGCTACCTCCACCAGAAAACGCTTATGCGTTACATATTAAAACCAAAATAGAACGTCTTACAGTATGCAGCATGCAGCAGTCACGAAATCGCGCAGAGAGAGGAGAGAGTTGATGAACAGTTCAAACGGGTCAAAAAATAGCCACCCAAAAAATAAATACAAATCGTTTTATATGAAAAATAAACATCCGGTTCATTTAATCGAAGCGGGTCGGATCATGGAATGGGCCAGGCTCTGCTCCAAAAATTTTGGCCCGCTGACCGGTCAGCGGGACCTCCGTTATTCTGCTACTACTGCATCCCCGGGCTTTTAATATTTCCTTTCCTGCACTTATATGAATATATCAAAACAGATTATTAAGTAAAAACAAATTACATATACAACACATTTTTCTAGTGGATATAACTAGTCATGTTGAACGACTAGTAAACCATGTTATTTCGTGTTTTTCTATTATGGTTTTGATTCTACCGTGGTTGTGTTGGATTGTGGTTGTGGATATATATATTGTTTGCTATTTTTGTTGTTCTCTTCATTTGAATCTGTGAAATCATCAATGTGGAAGCGGAATTGCCTAAAACTATCTATCTATTTGTATATATTTTTATATATCTATCTAAAATATCTATGTATTGATCTATCTGTCTACCTATCAATCAATCTATTTGTTTATATATTAATGTGTGTATCTATCTTTTTGTCTTTCTATCTATTTGTATATCTATCTATCTATTTATCTATCTATCCGATTGTCTATATGTCTATCAATCTTTCGATCTTTTTCTATCTATCTATCTTTTTATTATTCTATTTATCTTATCTCTCTATCTGTATATCTATCAGTCTCTCTATTTGTCTTATCTATCAATCTATCTATTTGTCTATCTATTTATCTATCTAACATTCTATCTGTTTATCTATGTTTCTGTCTATCTGCCAATCTATTTATTTGGGTATCTACTATATATCTACTTATCTGTCAATCTATCTTTTATCTATTAATCCATATATCTATCTACATGTCTATGTTTGTATCTATCAATCTAAGTAACTATCTATCTATCTATATATCTATCTAATTGTCTATATTTTTATCTCTCATCATTCTATCTACCTATATGTCTATCTATCTATTTGTCTTTTTTGCATAACTATTTATTAGTCTATTTTTATATCTCTCTATTTATCTATCTATATATATACATCTCTCTATCTATATATATAGTTATATCTATCTATCTATCTATCTGTCTATCTATTTAGCTTTCTAACTTTCTATTTATCTATGATTATATTTGTCTATATGTCTATTTGTCAACCTATATATCTATCTATGTATTTATCTATCTATCTGTCTATATGCCTATCAGTCTTTCTATCTATCTTTCTATCTATCTTTCTATTTATCTGTTTATCTATATTTTTAGCTGTCTATCTAACTAACTAACTAACTAACTATCTATCTATATATTTTTTAATCTATCAATCTATCTATTTGTCTATCTATTTTTCAGTCAAACTTTCTATATGTTTATCATTGTTTCTATCTATCGGTCGATTTATGTATTGTGTATCTATCTATCTATCTAATTATCTATCAATCTATCCGTCTATCTATTAATCCATCTATCTATATACATGTCTATTTTTTTTTTCAATCTAAGTACCTAGCTATCTATCTAATTTGTCTACATATCTATCTCTCAATCAATATATCTGTCTATATGTCTATCTATCTATTTGCCTATTTGTTTATCTGTTTATTATTCTATTTTTCTTTCTATATATTTATCTATTATTCTATCAATATATCTACTTGTATATCTTTATAACTATCTATCTATTTATTTATCTGACTATCTATTTATCTATCTATCTATCTATCTGCTTATTTGTCTATTTTTCTATATGTCTTTTTGTCTATCTATATATCTATCTATTTGTCTATCTATCATTCTCTCTATCTATTTATCTATATATCTATCTATATTTGTAACTATCTATCTAACTATATTTCTATCTCACTACTCATTTATCTATCTATCTGTCTATTTGTCTATCTATCTTTCTCTATGTGTGGCATCTATCAATCTATTAAATGGTATGTATGTCTATCTCTTTATCTGTCTCGCTATCTATCTATCTATCAATTTTACTATATGTTTATCTATCTATCTATCTATCTATATATCTATTTATCTATTATATGTCTATATGTCCATATATCTATCTATTTCTATATTTGTCTATCTCTATATTTTTCTACTTGTCTATCTATTTATATATTTATCTGTCTAACTGTCTAGCTATGTATTAGTCTATTTGTCTAACTATCTATTTATCTACCTATATACCTACTATCTGTGTATTTTTCTTTCTACCTATTTTTCAATCACTCTATAAATCTATTTGTTTATCTATCTATCTTTTTTTATTTCAATCTGTGTATCTGAGTATCTATATATATATATGTATCTGTGTATCTATCTATAAGTCAATCTCTATATTTATCTTTCTATCTATCTATTTGTTTATCTGTATTTCTATCTATCTATTTGTCTGTCTGTCTATTTTTATATTTTTTATATATCTATCTATATGTCTATCTATCTATTTATCTATCTTCCTATCTCTATATCTATTTATCTTTCAATCAATCTATCTTTCTATCATTCAATGTGTCTCTCTATTTATCTGTCTATTTTTCTATTTATCTATTTTCCTATATTTATATTTGTCTTTCCACTACAAAAAAAATCCCAAATAGCTAGGAAAAATTTCTAGCTAACGACGGATTAACGACTAAACCTTCCCAAGCTAAAGTGCTTGTTGCTAAAAATTAACGAGTAAAATATTTCCTAGCTAAATTAGTGAGGGAAAATCCCTAGCTAATTTCATTCCAAAATTATTTTTACATTTTTAATTTTTTACATAAAATTTAATTACATATTTTTAAATTTTTATGCTAAATTTAATAAAAACATAAACTATAAACCATTATTTATAATTAACAAAAAATAAAATTAGTTAATAAAATATTATGATAAAATATTATGATAAATTATGATAGTGTATAAAATATAATCTGTCCATGAAATTGATCTTTCTTTCTCTCCCCCAGCTCCTCAAGATCTACATACTGCTCTAGCACCTGAGCATGTCCCTCCATGGCTATCTGCATTGCTTCTTTTAGTTATAGTGTGCATTTCCTATCCACCTCCAACTCCTTCCTTTTATCTGTCAATGCCCTTTTTGTATCTAGTTGCTCTTCTGACAACACTTTTTCTTAACATTGCGATAAGTTGTATGTATTTATACTTGTGCATGTATGTATGTGCCCATGTGTTTGTGCAAACACACACACATGTGCTTTCATACAAATATGCATACCATCAAAGACAATAGAATGATATAATCTAGGGCTTAAAAGACACACATACATGTCTATTAGGCATGGTCAGCATCTTCTATTTCTTTGTCATATGGTACTCCACACAGATAGAGAACATTGTTACACCTACACATGGAGCATAACATACAACATTTACAAACCAATAAAGAACACAACACTATACCACTAATTAACATATAGACTAGCACATGCAACACCAACTACCATTTGCTAGAAATTTCACACAACGAGATAATAATGAGCTTATTTTTAAAATATTGAATCAAGATTTCTCGAAGATTTCTAGTGAACTGCCCATCAACATATTCTTCTATGTTGCCCAATTCCATGCATCAGTCCATGGTTAATTATAAGAAAGTTAGAAAGTGCCAAACAAAAGGGAAATATAAGTTGAAATGACAGTAAGCTGTGTGGTGTTGAATCCACCGAAGCAAGTTGAAATGGCAGTAAGTTGAAATGGTAGTAAGCTTATTGTTGCACACCTGTAGGTTCATATAGGAATCCACCGAAGTAAGGAAACCTAAAAGAAACAAAAGAAAAAAAATGAGAAAAAAATGCAATGCACAGGAAAAGAACACATTGTAGCTCACCTTTGTATTCAATTCCCCACTTGAGTTTTACAATGACCTTCTTCCCAGTCAAGTTATTAAGAAAAGGCTTGGGATTAATAGGGATGGTCTACAACATTCAGCAATAAAAAAACTAATGACGGTGCTATCATGCACATATGCATCATATATTTTTCTGTATTTACTTTAAAATGCCTAGGCATGTATATATGCAATATACATGCATACAACATTAATATAGTATAACTATATATGTCCAAACACACAAGTAAACACACACATGCACACACTATTTTTCTATCTTCTCATATTTTTTTATCTTGTCCATATATTGTACCTTTCTAGTTCAACTAAACCATTGATGCATAGAAATGGTCATTACCAAAAATCAAAATCTTTTTTTTTCTAATCTACAAATCACACGTGAACTAAAATTTATTATTAAGTTTTTTTCTTGAAAAAACTATAAGAAAACTTTTTTTAGGAAAAATAAATGACTATTTGAAAGAATATTTAATGGTTGTGAGCATAAATAGTTAATTTCACTTCGATGCACGAGAAATTAAAAGCTAGTATTAATATCAGTCACAAAAATATAAAATCTATGAATATCTCGTGTACACAAAAAATTATATCAAACAAGGAAACTTGATTACTACTTCATACAAATTTCTTTTAACCTCACATTATCATTATCAACGAAATATTATCTCAACAATACTATCAAACAAGGAAACTTGACTATTGCTTCATACAATTTTTTTAACCTCTCATTATCATCATCAACAAAATTTTATCTCAACACTATTGTGAACAAATGTTACTTTAACCCTAAGAACATGAGTTCAATCAACAATAATACCAAATATACTTCATCAAGATGCTTGTCAAATCACTTATCATGATGTTCGAGTAGATGTCTTACCTACACTCCATTGCCATTATAATAGTCCATCCAGCTACTTTGCACAACTTCACAATTTTAATGCATATATTTTGTCACTAATGTAATCTGGTTCGCCTTTATAAGAAGGGTCTACGCCCTATCCAAGCAACCAAATCAAATTAAAAACAAAAAAAACAAAAACTTTCACAGTTGAATGCTATGCTAAGACTATTACGAGCTCACAGAGAAATCAACATCTTGCCTTTTGCTTGTATTTGAGGTCACAAAGTATCTTATCTGGCTCATAAAACTCAGATTCAGCATCATCCACCCCTATGGGTCACATATGGCATTGATGTAGTTGGAATTGAGGCCTAAGCTTTGTGAGCAATGATTTCAATAACACATAATGGGAGTGCTATGGGTTTGATAACATACAGTGAGCGTGCAAAGATTTGCATAGTACACAATGCATGGGTAATCATGGTAGCTAATGCATAGTGGTTGCACTCCTTCTAGGGGTTTATAGCTCTTTGCGACACAACGCCCCTAAAGTTTAGCTTTTTCTGGGGTCTCTTTTAATACCATGTAAAACATTAAATCAGACAACATAAAATAAATATAATACACTTGATGAATAACCTCATACAAAAAATGCCCTTATATAACATGTTATTTTTATTAGGGCAACTCATAGGATGAATAACCTCTATATCACTCTCGAAGTGTACCTATGTGTGCCAGACATGCCTTAATGTGCAAGACATGCTAATTATTCCTAAAAAAATCTATCAATAGAATAACATATTAATTGATAAAGTATTGAACATGACACCCAGCAAAATATAAGCAATATCAAAAACATCATGCTCATCAATAAGATAGTTATATATAGTATATATGTACATATAATACTATAGTGTATATGTACATATACTGAGTATATAAATATAAATATACTACAGTATATATGTACATATATATGGTAGTATATATACATATACATTATAGTATATATGGATGTCTTATAGATATAGAATTGCAGCTAAAGTATTATCTCATTTAAACTTCACAAAGAAAATACAAAACATTGCTATCAACATTAATAAGAAATGTGAATATTATTTAAATTTTAAAAAATATATCTAAAAACTCTTAGAGAAAAACCTAGAAGACAAGCCACGAGCCAAGCTTGATGCATCAAAGTTCGCACCTTGTCTCCCTACAACTAGAACTCTCTCACTACAAGAAAAATTCCATATAGCTAGGGACAATTCACTAGCTAAATGGGTATTTTTCGTCGCTAAACAGAATATAGCTACGGATTACCAACAGATTGGTTCCCTATCTAAAGTGCTCTTTGCTAAAATGTATCGAGGGATAGTTTACCTAGCTAAAAATTTAGCGACGGAAAAATCCATTGCTAAATAATTTATAATTTAAATTTTTCGTCGCTAGACATTATGTGCTCTCTCACTATTTTCAGAATTTAATTTATTTTAAAATTTTTTAATTAAATAATTTAAATATTTATATCAAATTGAATAAAAATGAAACTATAAATAATTTATAATAAACAAAAAATAAAATTATTTAATAATTATTCTAATTCAATATATTACATAATTGAAACAAAAAAAATAATAAAACCTTATTACATCTTATTCATTAATGTATCTACCGATAGTGCATAAAGTATAATTATATCCATTCATTGACTTTGCTTTCTCTCCTCTACTCCTTCGATCACCATTTTTCTATTGTGACAAAGCTGTCTGAGTCAGGGCACATAATGTCTAGTGAAAAATCTCATTACTTAAACAAACTTTGTATGAGGAACAATGCAGTATCATATTTGTAAGAAATTTAAACCACTCAGACAAATTAATATAAAAAAGTTATTTTTTGATAAATATATAATCCTACAGTATATATGTAAATATATACTAGTATTTCATTTGTACATATATTACTTAAGTATATGTACATAAAACTGTAGTATTATGTGTACATATAAACTATGTACAAATATAATTAGCATATATGTACATAAAATACTATAGTATTATATGTATGTATATACTGACTTATTCGTACCTATATACCACATTTGTTGTTGTTGCTATTGTTCCCACCACCACTGCCACTCCTACCACAACCATTATCGCTGTACCACTTCTGTTGTCGCCACTGCCTATGCTGCTATTGCTGCCACCACTGTCGCCACTGCTACCACCGTCGCTGCTGCTACTACCGCCGCTGCTGCTTCCGGTGCTGCTGCTGCTTTCGGTACTGCTACTTCTACCGCCACTGCAACTACTATTTTTGGGGTAGCCACTCCTACCGCCGTTTCCACTGCTTCCTCCATTGCCACCACTGCCTCCGCTACAGTAACTCACGTCGATGCCACTGCCATCGCTGCTACTGACGCTGCTACTAATCCTACTGATGCCATAGTTGCTGCTGCCGCCACTAATGCCGATGCCACTTCCACTACCGCCACCACCACCACTGCCATCCATACCACTGCTATCGCTGCTGTCACTTCTACTAATGCTGATAATAGGCTTTTACATACCTATAATATGAAAAACTCTGCCCAAAAAATTTGGAGACACACAAACATATTCACAGATATATAAAAATATTTATTATAGATATGAACAAACACAAATTAAAGTTGATTGTCATACAGCTTAAACTAAAATTTAATTACATAATTTAATATTTTTATATTAAATTTAATAAAAATAGAAACTATGAATGAAAATTTTAAATTAAACAAAAAAATACATTTAATAACTTATTCTAATACAATATTTTAAATAACTAAAACAAATAAATAACAAAATTATATTACATCTTATTAATCAATGTATCTACCAACTATGCATAAAGTATAATCTATCCATGCATTGACATTGCTTTATCTCGCTCTACTCCTCCGATCACCAACTTTCTATTGCGAAAAAACTGTCCGAGTCACGATGCTTCAAGTACGTTGAAAAATTTCTTCGCTTATACAAGCTTCGTATGGAAAATAATATTGTACCACATCTGTAAAAAATTTAAACAAATCAATCAAATCAAAATAAATTAAAAAAACTATATTTTGATAAATATATATTACTGTAGTAAAAATGTACGAATATATTAGCATTTCACTCGTACATATATTACTACAGTATATGTACATATAAACTACAATATTATGCATACATATATATTGAGTACATATATACTTAGTATATAAGTACATAAAATACAGCAAAATTATATGTACGTATATACTGATTATATACTTATGTATATACCGCATTTGTTGCCGTTGCTACTACTCCTATTGTTGCTGCTGTTCCCACTGTCGCTGCTGCTCCTGTTGTCGCTACCACCCTTGCCACAGATGCTGTTGCCACTGCTGCTACTGCCGGTGCTACTATCACCACTAAGCCATTACCGAAGCTAGCCACTGCTGCCACTATCGCTGCTGCCGGTGTTACCACTACATGCCACCGCTACAGTTGTTGAACCAGCTGCCGTGACTGCCGCAACCTCATGCTGCCACCATTGAGCCACTGCCGAAGTTGGCCGCTACCACCACTATAGCTGCTGCCAACACTACCACAGCTACCACTGTAGTTGCCATCCCTGCCACTGCTACTGCAGCTACCACTATTGAAAATATGCTTTTACATACCTATAATAGGCTAAAACTATACCCAAAAAATTCAGAAACACAAAAACATACTGACATGTATATAAAAACAATTATTTTAGACATGAACAAATACAAATTAAAGTTGATTGTCATACAACTTCAACAAAAATCCAAAAGATGTCAAATGATAATGTTTAGAGATAAAGAGAGTGCAAAAATAAAATATTTTAAGAATAATAAAGATAAGATAAGCTAGCCCTCCTTTTGATAAAGCTGAAATCGGTAAATATGAGATCCATGCATTGGAATGACCATGGTAATGTCTATATGCTTTGAATCTGAATTTTTTCTTTTGTCTCACATAATGTGTCCTACAAAGATTCATAATTAGCTTAATCGGAAAAGCAAAGAACAAAATCAGGATAAAAAAATTGAATTCTGCAAAAAAATATTAAAATAATTTGCTACACATATACAAAAATAAATAACAGTTTAGAAATAATTCTTATACTAAATCATCCTCATTATTTTAGGGAATTCTATCCTCTCCTGCAAGGATTCACACCTGGACATTGGAATGTCTTCTGTTGCGCCATTGCTGCTAACTGTGACTCCATATAGGACATCTGGTGCTGCATTACATTCTTAATTTTTTTCATCTCGTGGTTCATTTCTTTAATTTCTTGCATTTTTTCCATCAAATTAGCATACTGCTCATCCTTCTGTTCTTTAATTTCATATATATTTATCCTTCAAATGAGATATCTGCTCATCCATCTTTTTCATTTCGGTCTCCATATCTACAATACGTTCATTTGTTTCCAATGCTTGTTATTCTACTACCTCATCCACCATTACTGAGACAAATAAATTAGAAGCATGACAACTACAACAAAATGTCACTCTCTTAGAGCAGATTCCGTACACTCGATGCTTCTTTCGACCTCCTATTGTCACCAAATAAATAGGATCTTAGTCAATTGGTTGAAGATCCATAGGATCCTCAATTTGTTGATGAGCAGCTGTCACATGTTCATTCATTAGGATCTGAGATAAAATAGAGAAAAATACTATTCTAGATATACAAAAAATAAAATAAATATTTTGCTTTCCAAACAATTTTCATAATTTACTGTAGTTTTATAAAATTTAATTAATATAATAAATTCTTACAGCAATCATCTGAGACTTGTTGTCAACATACTAACCATCAACTTCCTTCACATGTATCTTTCTAAAAATCTCATAACAATTTGGATCTCGACCCAATTCTCTAGCCTAGAATATGTTTTTATAAAGTCATAAAAAAACAAATGATCAAAAAATTCACAAAATTAATAAAACCATCCAGAGATTTTATTTATTGAATTATTAGGACAACTACTAAAATGTTTAGAAATTTATAATTGTACGAAATCTCGAGCATGCTCAATGCTTGACTTTGACCCTCCTGTGTGTCGATAGATTCTTGTACCTAGTCTAGCTACCTCACTTTGTTGATTTTTACGGGCAAAATCTTGTTTTTTCTTCACATCTGGCTCCTCCCAATAATTAAGCCACTCGCGCCAGTTTTCCTTGGATATAAAATCATGTCTTTCTTTCATAGTCTTCAATTTATGGACAAAATTAGAATACCGTTGAGCAACTTTGATCTCCCATAATGATTTTATTTTTCCATCAAATTTGGGTGGTCATGAGCACTGATTCTATGTATAGAAAAATGACAAAAAAATTTATATTAATAATAAGAACATAATTATTTACTACTAGAATAATAACCAATATAATAGTTAAGTAATTAGATAATTATTTTTCATTACTTTTGTTTTGTTATTTTTACCTGAAAGTCATTAAAATATGACTCTTTTGTCGATTCACAAACTTTCTCTCAGGAGAATATTTAAAATCCATTATTTTCTTGAAAGATTTTCTAATTATAGACGAATACTTGTGAGATGGAATAAAACTATACAAATAAATAAATAACATTGAAAACAAGCATATCATAACAATATAAAAAAAATCACTGACAATAACATCAATTTTTTTTAAAGTCATTTTTACATATTTCTTTTACCTCCCATCTACAATCTCAAATTTTAACTTTGCACTGACTGCAGAGGAATGCACAATATTTGATGATGTCGTTGGTTTTGTAAATGGGGGAATAATCGGTATAAAATATGGTGTAGAAGATAGAGATGGATCAAAAGTGTGTATATGAAGCACAATGGGTTGTGGGCGTACATTTGATAAAGGTAATAGTAGATGTCTTAATGATAGTGATGGTGTTAGAAATAAAGATGGTGATTGTGATGTTGAAGTCTGATATGGTAGCTATGAAATGGTACTAATTCTGCAACATGATGTAACATACTAGATGAATTTGGTTCATTTTTGTGTCCACGTCCACCTCCACCACTACCACATCCTTTAGGTGTCATCTACTGTGCAAAATAAAAAATATAAAAAATAATAGAGATATGATAAACAAGCATGCATTTTCGAATAAAATACACCAATAGATTTCAAAAAAAATATAAAAAGTCTTTGATAGTTTAAAATTATAATAAAATTATAACAATTTAATTATCAGCATCACTGTCATCCCCCAATGGTTCTTTTGATATTTCGTCTGATTCTGATAGAAGTTCGAACTCATCTTCAGATAGAAATTGATCATCTTCAATTTCTATTATACCACCATATGAGTCACATACATTTTCTGGATCTTCATCTACATTCACAGTCTCAATATTATTTATGTCATCTTCCTAGAATGATGGTGCAATATCTAAGTCTGAACTTTTTTGTTGTGATGTTGGTACTTCAAATATTGATCAAGCTTTGATTTTGAAAATCATCCACCAATCTCTCTTATCACAAGATAAACTCGGATATATACAATAATATACTTGAGTGGCTTGAACTGCCATAATAAATGGTTCATATCGATTATATCTGTGGTTATGGTTAACATCCACTAGCTTATAATCCGAATGAATCTTTATGCCCACATTTCGTGTAGGATCAAACCACTCGCATTTAAATAATACAATCCTATTATTTTCGAGTCCAGGATACCCCAACTCAATAACTTTGTTGAGTTGACCATAATAATCAATCTCATCTGCACTATAATATGAGCCTTTAATGCATATACCTCTTTTCATTTTTGTTTTATAAGAACCATGTCCTATTGTGTGAAATTTATATCTATTAACAAAATACCCAGGATAGGTTGTCACATATCTAAACAAGTCTATACTTAGATTATGAATGAAAATATTTGAATCTCCATTTGAATGATCAATTGCCTGTGACATAATTTAAAAAAATGATTTTAACAAATCAAAGATACTATTAAATTAAATAATTCAAAAATTTAAAATTTTATAATTCTCACATAATTTGTTAACCAATTCGCAAATTTAATTTCTAGCATATAATCAACATCATTACTGGAAATTGTTGGTTGCCAATATTTTAATTACTCAACATAAATACTGCACAAATATAAAAAGATATAAAAATATATATCAATTTTTAATAATTACTATTAACGATAAAATTAAACTATGATTGAACCTGCAATCATTTTGGGTATACATACTCAATATATGGTGCAACCTTTTCACAATTTAGTAAAACCTAACTCCGGGTTGTTTTATACTCTTCATCTGTTATATATGTTTTCATTGTTCTTCCAAATGCTCTTCTATGGTACTTCAAGATAGATAGTTTGTTCACAGAATCATAATCTACCATCACATGACCTTCATCATTCCGTGACATATTTCTATTCTTTGTATTGATATGAACCTCATAATAATAAGAACAAAATTATGATGCTTCTACTACTAAATATGCATTGCAAATTGAAGCTTTAACTTTTGCCTTATTTGTAACCTTCAATTTCAACTTACAAATATACCCACAACCACAATGTTAGGTTTTAATTATACTAAATTACAATATTACTTGATGTACAAAATAATAAAACAAAGCAAATTATATGTATTTTCCTTTCAAAAGGATACATCCACCAGTATTGCATTGGCCTTGCAATCCTTGCTTAATTTGCCTAATTGACCGGCAAATGCTCCATTGATTTAAAAAACTCAAGTGGAATATCCGTTCAAGCTTACAAATAATAAGTGGAATGTCATTCTCCAGCCTCACCATGTCATCTATTTTGATTGTAGTTATAGTTAGCTGTTTGAAAAACAAATGAAGTTCTGTAAGGACCTTCCAAACACTTAGAGGGAAGTAATTCATGGAATGCAATTGATATTAATCTCTGCATAAATACATGACAGTCATGACTTTTCATTCCAAATAACTTAAAATTCTTCATATCCATACATCTACCAATATTTGACACATATCCATCAGAGAATTTCAAATTTTTAACTCATTCACATAATATCTAACTTGCTTTCTTATCAAGTGTGTAGCAAGCTTTAGAAATTTATTTGTTGCCTCATTAGTTTCAATTCAAGATGCCGATAGTAATCATTTAGCTTTTGTCTTGATTTTAAAGTGTTTTTTATTTTTTCATCTACATTAAGGACAATGTTAAAAATATTGGCAAACAAATTTTTTTCAATATGCATTACACCTAAGTTATTACAAATTAAATTGGACTTCAATAGGGCAAGTCCCAAAATAGACTACGTTTCCTCCAGCCAAATAATTTTCCTATTGGTCCATTACTTCTAGTAGCATCTTTTTTAGTTACCTTCTTCAAACCCAAACTCTAAATATTTGTCATAATATCATCTCCTAAATGAACTGCTGGTGCAACTGTCATCAGAGTTTTATTTTTTCGAAATGATGTTCTATTTCTTCAAAATGGATGATTCATAGGTAGAAACTTCAATGGTTATCAAACCATATCTATTTACCACTAAATTAGAAGGTGAATGCATCCGAATTTGTCATGAAATTCGTGCATGCGAATCATCTTGTAGTACTCCAACCATACATTATAGAATATGCAAAAAAGTCACTTATCGTCCATATACGAGCTGCCCACATAATAAAATTTTGCTTCTTTGAGATATCATATGTATTCATGCCAACATTCCACAAATGATTTAACTCTGCAATAAGAGGCTGTAAGAAAATATCCAGCATGTCTTTCAGATTATTTGGCCCAGGAACCAATATTGACAAAAACATATATTACTCCTTCATACATAACCACGGAGGCAAGTTATAAGGTGTCACAATCACCAGCCATGTTGAATATTGTTGTCCAGATTGCCCAAATGGCTGAAATCAATCAGTGTAAAGACCCAATCTCACATTTTGACTTTCTGCTACAAAATTTTGATGTATATAATTAAAATGCTTCCAAGCAAGTGAATCTGATGGATGACACATTTCCCCTTCTTCAACCTCATGCTCAGAATGCCACCTCATATCATATGATGTAGAATTTGATGCATATATGTAATCGAGGAATTAATGGAAAATAATACATCTTCTTAAAGTCAACCTTCAAATTTTTTCACGTATCTACAATACGAGGTGCCTTCCTAAATCAAGGATGATCAAAAAATTTACAGCTAATTAAATCACTATTAATGCCCTAATATAACATACATTCATTTGAATAACAATCAATTTTTACCACTAGTAGACCCATTCATCATAGTAACTTTTTAGTATTTTAAAAGTTGTTAGTGATCAAATTATTATCTGAAATATTCTCCTTCATAAGTTCTATCACCTGATCAAATAATTTCTCAAATATTTGATTTTATGGTTTAATGCTCATTAGTCAAGCCACAAGTGACAATTGTGAATGTGTTTTACAACCAAGTCACAATACTTTATCTGCAACTTTAAGTATTTCATAAAATTTCTTAGCTTCAGGATTAGTTGGTTCATCCACGTAATCCATATAGAAGTTAGCACCAACAGCTTTCGTGATCATTCTATTGTATGTGTTTGATGATTCATCACCATAAGCAAATGATTCAATACCCTCACTTTGGTCAATATTCAAAACCATTGTACATTTTCCATGATAAATCCAAACAAAATAAGTTGACACAAAGCCACATTTAGCCAAATGATATCTTATAGTGTTTGCATCACAAAAAGGGAAATTCTGACAGTTGCGATGATTACATGGATACTTAATTTTTATCCATCCATCAATCTCAATTGACTACATGCAAAATTGATAAAAATTTCAAGCCTAGTCAAAAAATATGTATTCAAAAATCCATTAAAAACCCTTCTATACATTCATTGATGATCTTAATTCATTTTGCCTTATTTTATTTAGAAAAAATAATTCTCAATCATTATTTGGAATAAAACAATCTATTACTTCAAAATATACAAATAATTAAATAAAATTACTTACAGATGAATATTTAAAAATTAAATATCATGAATATCATGGCAACACATTTGTAGAATCTACGTGAATAGATAAAGTAATTTTTAGCACGATAATGATTATTAGATTTCACAATTATACTAGATAAAGGGTGCAAAATACGATAATGAATAAGAAAAGAAAGCAAAAAAGAAAGACATTTAAAGTTTGAAGGAGGAGAGAGAGAGAGAGAGAGAGAGAGAGAGAGAGAGAGAGAGAGAGAGAAGGTTGGGATAGAGAGGGTTAGAGAAATGGGGAGACTATGGTGAGAGAGGGGGGGAGAGATGGAGGTAGAGAGAGGGAGAGAGAAGGAGGGAGAGAGAGGGGGAGAGAAATGGTGAAAGGGAGAGAGGGGGGAGAGAGGGAGAGAAAGAGGGAGAAAGAGCGAGAGGGGTGGAGAGAGAGAGAGAGAGAGAGAGAGAGCGAGAGAACAAGCAAGAAAGAAGAGTGAAAGAAAATAACAAGAGAGTGTGACACAAAAAAAAGAGGAAGAGAATGATAGAAAGAATTATAGAGGGAGAGAAAGACACATAAAGAGTTCAATGTTAGAATGAAGAATTATATAAAAGAAAATAAAATTTCGTCTATACAAACCTATCAAATATTATATTTATTGTTATACATAAGTTCACATTTGAGCCTGAGGCGTAAGGGTAGAGATTAGTTAAGAGTATGACCCTTATTTGTATTATACCATATATGAGCTATATCAACAGACAATCTCATGCTATGTGCTTACATATTATTGATATTATATCTTTAGCCATTATATTTCAAGTTAGTGCAACAAATTAGTATTATCTAATATATAAGTATATGTTAGGATACATAAAGTAAATATAGTTATAAATAGTTACATGTGCTTAAACATATAATTATATGTAGATATATGCATACAAGTAGTTATAAGTAAATATAAATAAATGTATACAAAGTTATAAACAATTATATAGATTTACAGATATGTATACATAAATAAAAATAAAGTTATATTTATTTATATAGAGTTTTTTATAGTTATACAAATAAATATATATAATACACTTATAGTTAATAGTATGTTGTATGTATTTATACATATAATTATAAATATAGTTACATATGATTATACATATAGTTACACGTATAGTTAAACTTATATATATACATGTATGTATAAATATTTTTTCATATAATTTCATATATTTATACATATAGTTATGTATAGGTATGGATATACTAAAATACATTTTTTATACTAATATATAAAAATATATTAAATAAATGTTGTTAATTATATATTTAAATATAGTTATGTATAAAGCTTATATAGGTGTACATATAGTAAGATATAAATATTTATAGTTATATGTTATTATAGATATAATATATATAGTTATATAAATTTATATATCATTAAACATTTAGTTATATATATATATATATATTCATACGAGTAGTTATATTTAGTTATACATAAATATATACAATGTTATAAACAAATATATAGATTTACATATATGTATAAATAGTTAAAAATATAGTTTTATTTACTTTTATAAAGTTTTATTTAGTTTTACAAATATTTATATATAGTTATACACATAATTAAACAGAATGTTTTATGTTTTAATACATGTAATTATAAATATAGTTACATTTGGTTATATATATAGTTACACATATAGTTATACTTATATTTATACATGTAGGTATATATATTTATTCATATAATTATATATATTTATACATATAGATATGTATAGGTATAGATATAGTAAAATATATTTTTATATACTAATATATACAAATGTATATTAAATATAAGATGTAAATTATATATTTAAATATAGTTACATATAAAGCTTTTATAATTATTAATATAATAAGATACAATTATTTATTGTTATTATACATATAGTATATATAGCTATTAATATTTTTATATAACTAAACATATAGTTATATATAAATATATTCATACAAATAGTTATACATAAATATATAAAGTTATAAATAAATATATAGATTTACAAGTATGTATACATAGTTATAAATATAGTTATATTTAATGTTGTAGTGTTATATAGTTATACAAATATTTAAACATAGTTATACACATATAGTTAAATATAATATTGTATGTTTTTATCCATGTAATTATAAATATAGTTACATGTGGTTATACATATGGTTACACATATAATTATACTTATATTTATACATGTAGGTATATATATTTGTATATATAATTTTATATAGGTATACATATAGTTATCTATAGTATATATAAGGTAAAACACATTTGTATATACTAATATATAAAAATGTATATTAAATATATGTTGTTAATTATATTTTAAAATATAGTTATGTATAATATTTTATAGTTATACATATAGTCAAAGATAATTAGTTATATGTTCTTGTACCTTTGAGATCCAATGGCAAAAAACACAAAACAGAAAATAAACATGTTCAACTTACAACAAATTAAAACAAAGTAAATGCGGCCTTGTATTTCAACCGTGCAATATATAAATATAAATACAATTTGAATCCCCCTAAAAATAGATGATGTCATCCACTTAACAGAACAAAACTCAAATAAAATAGGCAAAGATTAGATCCACATCCAGATATGTCAAAAAAGTTTTCCTAATCCTACTAAAATTATTTATGATTTGCTGGCAATCTAATTGGAAAGTCAATCAAGACCCTCGTAGAGACCCTTGCCAGAGGTAGCACAGGTGCTCTGAATGTGCCAATGGCATTGGAGAAGAGAGTGAAGTCCTAGCTTGTCAGTAATTTCAAATGCATTCATCGCATTGGGAAGATCTTGCTTATTAGCAAACACTAGGAAAACTACATCTTGAAGCTTTTCCTCATTTAGCATCCTATGCAACTCATCTCTGGCTTCAACTACTCGATCTCTGTCATTACAGTCCACCACAAAAATGAGACCTTGGGTATTTTGGATGTAATTCCTCCAGAAAGGGTGAATATTGTCTTGACCCTTAACATCCCTCACAGTGAAATTGATGTTTTTGTATTTAACAGTCTCTACATTGAAAACAATATTAGGAATTGTGGTGACAATCTCACCAAGCTTCAACTTATATAGAATAATTGTCTTTCCGACAGCATCAAGTCCTAACATCAAAATCTTCATTTCCTTGTTGGCAAACATCATGCTGAACAGCTTTGTGAATGTAAACCCCATTTCTTCCACTAAATCTCAATTCCTTTGTTGTATGACAGTAAAGAGATCTGATGAGAGAAAAAAAATCAATAGACCTCAAAAGATTGTCGCCAGAGAGGGAGATCAATCTCTATATGTTCTTATACCTATAGTATATATAATTAAAAATAGAGTTATATATAGTTAAACATATAATTATATATAAATATATTCATACAAGTAGTTATAAGTAGTTATACATAAATATATACAATGTTATAAATAAATATATAGATTTAATTATATGAATACATATATCTATACATAGATATAAATATAGTTATATTTAATTATATTTAGTATTACATAAATATACAAATATTTATATATAATTATACACATATAGTTATAAATATGTATCTAGTTAAAGATATAGTTATATATAATATTTTTATAGTTATACATATAGTAAAATACAATTAAATATAGTTATATATTATTATACATATGATATATTTTGTTAAAAATATAGTTATATAGAATTACTCATATAGTTATAAAATATTTTATAGTTAAAAAAATAGTTATATATAGTTATTAATATAGTTAAAAAAATAGTTACGTAGTTACAAATATAGTTAAATATAATTTATAAAAGTTTTATATAGTTATACAAATATGTATAAATAGTTATCATATACTATGATAACAATACACTCTAAAATGCTCGATTGAATTACACCACTATAGAGAAAGAACTTGTATCACCAATCTTTTCTTTTGGCAAATTAATATCATATTTAGTGGAGACCAAAGTCATAGTATATACTAAATATTCTATGATCAAATATCTCATTCAAAAGTAAGATGCCAGCCCTAGATTGATCTGATGGATTTAACTATTACAATAGTTTGAACTAGAGATATTAGATAAGAAATGTACATATAATCAAAAATGAAAATAGCTTATCAAGACAAGAAAAAAAAGATAGAAGAGTTGTTGAAAAAGATATTAGATAGATTTTTTTTATTTGAACAAATTAAAGTATTGAATTAAAATGTAAAACCATGGTATTTTTAGTATTGAATGAACCTTTATCATCGCAAGTATTACTCTGATCAAATATTTAGCAAAAGTGCTATAGATGGGAGATTAGTTTAATCTTGTAATAATGTCACTTTTTGTTCCTGCTCTCACGAATTAGTGGAACATGTTAATATTTATGTGCTCAAGTATTTTTCTTCTCAAAATTAATGTGAGATTACATTACATATATATTTTAGAAATTTTTTATAATATTTATTACACAAACATATTGTTATTTGTTTTGAAAATTAAAAAATGAATTTTAACAAATGAATATTTTATTAGAAATCAATTTTAGCTAAATGATATTAAGTAAAACAAAAATACAAACCCTAAACATATTAAACCATAATGATTTATACAAACATATAAAAATATAATAAAAAATATTAAATATTGAAATTAAATTTAAGTTCCTAAAATAAATGGGAAAATGATAAAAATTTATACAATATCCAAAAAAACATGTATGAATGAGATGAATGATATGAATGGATATTAAGTTTCTAAAGCATATAATTATACATGTTGTAGATGTAGTTATATATAAATATATTTTATATAATTATATACATTTAGACATATGACTATGTATAGGTATTGATCTAGATAAATACATTTATATATAGCAATATGTTGATACACATATTGTTAAATATATTTATATATAGTTATGTGTGTGTGTGCATGTGTATATATATATATATATGTATATATGTATATGTATATATGTATGTATGTATGTATATGTATATTAAATATATGTTTGTTCTATTTATATATAGTTATGTTTATGTATACTATTTTTATAGTTATAGATATAGCAAAATAAACTTATAAAAGAAATTCGAATTATATCACACATGCATATTGATGTATAATTATGTTTAGATACACTTATATAAAATACGCTTATGTTTATGTATACTATTTATGCATATAGTTATGAATATTTATGTAGATATCAAGTCAGCATACCTTATACTGTTTATGTTTACTATTTATGTATAGTTATGTATATTAATATAAATAAATACATTTATATATAGTAATATGTTGATATTCATATTGCTAAATACATTTATATATAGTTATATATCTATATATATATATGTGTGTATATTAAAAATACATTATTATATTTATATATAATAATGTTTATGTATACTATTTATATAGGTATATAGATATAGTAAAATACACTTATATAAGAAATTCGAATTATATCACACATGCATATTGATATATAGTTATGTTTAAATACAATTATATAAAATATATTTATGGTTATTGTATACTATTTATGTATACTGTATATATATAGTTATATATATAGTTATATAATGAATTTAATAACAAGTCGGCATACCTTATACTGTTTATGTATAATGTTTATATATAGTTATGTATGTTAATGTAGATAAAATACATTTATATATAGTAAAATGTTGATATACATATTGTTAAATACATACATACATATATATATATATATATATATATATATATATATATGTATGTATGTATGTATATTAAATATATGTTATTATAGTTATATTTGGTAATGTTTATGTATACTATTTTTATAGTTATAGATATAGTAAAATATACCTATATAAGAAATTCAAATTATATCACATGTATATTGATGTATAGTTATGTTTAAATACACTTATATAAAATAATTATGTTTATGTATACTGTTTATATATAGTTTTGTATATTGATGTAGATAACAAGTCGGCATACCTTATACTGTTTATGTATACTGTTTATGTACACTATTTATGTTACATGTTTATATATAGTTAAGTATATTAATATAGATCAATACATTTATATATAGTAATATGTTGATATACATATTGTTAAATACATTTATATATAGTTATATATAGTTATATATATATATATATATATGTATGTATATTAAATATACATTGTTATATTTATATATAGTTATGTTTATGTATACTATTTTTATAGTTATATATAATTTAAAATACTCTTATATAAGAAATTCGAATTATATCACACATTCATATTGATGTATAGTTATGTTTAAATAAACTTATATAAAATACACTTGTGTTTACGTATACAGTTTATATATAGTTATGTATATTGATGTAGATATCAAGTCGGCATACCTTATACTATTTATGTATACTGTTTATATATAATTATGTATATTAATCTAGATAAATACATTTATATGTAGTAATATGTTTATATACATATTGTTAAATATATATATATATATATATATATATATAGTTATATATATATATATATATATATATATATATGTATGTATGTATATTAAATATACATTGTTATATTTATATATAGTTATGTTTATGTATACTAGTTTTATAGTTATATAGATATAGTAAAATACACTTATATAAGAAAATCGAATTATATAGATATAGTTATGTTTAAATAGTTTATGTATACTGTTTTCATAGTTATATAGATATAGTTATGTTTAAATACATTTATATAAAATACACTTATATTTATGTATACTATTTTTGTATACTGTATATAGTTATATATATTGATGTAGTTATTAATTTGGCATACCTACTATGCACCATTAGAATCCACACAATGACAATACATTATAACACAAATACATGAAGTATGTATACGAATAAGTATACAAATGCAATCCAAGCAAACCATGGTGAATAAAGGAGTAGAATTTCGGAAACAATAAATAACAGAATCAATATGTTTAATCTTCGATAAAGCAATCCAAGATAATCGATGAAGAATAAATGTATAAAAGGTACCTCAAATCAAATAACAAATTAATACTTAAACCTCGATTAAATATTGTTTTGTCGGTGTCGAGAGATAGATGGTGGAATGAGGAGGAAATTAGTTCACTTGTTAGAGATGCGTTGTCATCGAGAGACAGAATGTATATTTAAAAAAAATATTTATATTTTTAATTATTAAAATATTAAATAAACAATATATATATATATATATATATATATATAAAACAAAAATACTTATTAATTTTATTTACTATCAAAATGTTTTCAACATAATTAATGTGCGTGTAGCAAGGTACAAATAAAAAAATAAATACCTAGTAATTTTTTATTATAATTTTAATTAAACAATAAATATAAACTATTAAAAATATATATGTTTAGCCTTATAAAAAATATCAAATAGATACAAAATTAACAAACTTCATATAAAAAGACATAAATGAAAAGATGATTTGTCTTCTAGCCACTCGCATAAGAGTTATAAAATACTCTTAATGTTAAAAATTATAAAAAAAGTTATCTTTTATGGTTATAAATATTTAAGAATTCATATTAATTTTTACGAAGATAATATGAAATAAATTTCATATTATTTGATTTCATTAAGAATTTTTAAAATTCAAAAAATTACTTATAGTGAGAAGATAATTTAAAAAAGGTATATTTATTATTTTAATAAAAACTTAATGTTAATAGTTAATTTTAAAAATATTACTCAATTATTTAATTGTTATAAATTTTAGTAGGAGCAAGCAACTATGTATTTATTTGTAATATTTCTTTTCTTTTCTTTTAACTTTATTGAAAGAATTATTTTTTTATTATATTTCAAGATTTTCAAAATTTGTATTATTTATTTTTTTAAAAGTTTTCTATAATCATACAATTTTTTTAATACTTATAATAATATTAATATTTACTAGTTTATTCGTCAATTCAGATATTTTTGAAAATATTTTATATTTTATCATACATTGAATAAATTAACATTTAAATTAGTAGAAATTTTAATGTATGTTAATTTAATTTTATAAATATCGAAAAAAATTATTATACTTATTGAATTTATTATTTAATGTTACTTTAATATAATTTATTTAGTTTCTTAATTAAAAATTTTAGAAATTTTTTTGTATAATATTTTAAAAAATTAATACATCATAAAAATAGTTATTTTAGTTCTTATTAATATAATTTTTTTTGTATTTTTATATTTTTTAAATTATTTATTTATAATATCATTTTTTATGATTTTACGAGAAGAATGTATTTTTCAAGGATTGCTCATCTATAGATCATTAACATACATTTAATAAACAAAATAAAATAAAATATTAAAACTAATAATAAATATAAAAGAATTAAATAATTAAATATTGGTTAGGGAAATTTCATTGCTAAGTTCAGGATTTATTTAGCTAGAGAAGTTGAGTCACTAAATTCGTCGCTATATTCCAGATTTAATTAACTAGGGAAGTTCTATCGCTAAATCCGTCGATATATTCTGAATTTCATTAGCTAGGGAAGATCTATCACAAAAATCCATCGCTATATTCAGGAAGTAATTGGCTAGGAAAGTTCTGTCACTATAATTGGTTGTTATTTTCAGTATGTAATTAGCTAGAGAATTTTTATTGCTAAATCCGTCGCAATATTTTAGGGTAAAATTAGATAGTGAAATTCTGTCACTAAAATCAATAGCTATGTTCCGGTTGTAATAAGCTAGGGAATTCTGTCGCTAAAATATGTCATTATGTTTTGGATATAAATGCTAGGAAAATTCCATCGCTAAATCCATCGCAAAATTATGGTTTTTATTAGCTAGAAAAAATCCATATCTAATTTCGTAGCTAAATTACTAATTTTATTACCTAGGAAAAATCCGTCACTAATTTCGTAGCAAAATTATGGATTTTATTAGCTAGCAAAAATCCGATGCTAAATTCGTAGCTAAATTACGGATTTCATTAGCTATAAAAAATCCATCGCTAATTTCGTAGCTAAATTACTAATTTTATTTGCTAGGAAAAATTCGTCGCTAATTCTGTAGCTAAATTACTGATATTATTAGCTAGGTATAATCCATCACTAATTCTGTAGTTAAATTATAAATTTTATTTTTAGGTAAAATCCGTCGGTAATTCCGTAGCTAAATTATGAATTTTATTAGCTAGGAAAAATTCATCACTAAATCTATCACCATGTTTAAGATTGTATTAGTTAGGGATATTCCGTCGCTAAATTCCCCACTTGTCTTGAGCGGAATTTATGAAAATTTTCTGTCGCTAATCTGTTGTTAAATCCATTGCTAAATTCCCTACTTTTCTTCAGTAGAATTTACGAAAAATTTCCGTCACTAATCCATTACTAAATCCAACACTAAATTCCTCACTTTTCTTTAGCGAGATTTATGAAAAATTTTTCGTTGCTAATCCATCACTAATCCATTGAAAATTTTTATTTTAATGAAAAATCATAAATCCTTTGCTATTCCCTAGCAAGGGATTATCTACCCCACCACCTCATGCAGCACCATGCTTCAATGTGGCTTTCTTAGAATGTTTTTTCCCCTCTCTGTGTGCTTGCACCAATGATTTTGATTGATTAGCTTCATTATATTAGTCCATCAACCCTATAACTTCTACTGCCATATGGTTCCTCTCTTGGTTCGAAGCAAGGACTGTCACTTCATTGTATGCATCAACGTAACTATAGAAGAATTCAATATGCACTCCATAAAAATAATATGCAGTCCATAAAAATAATATGCACTCCATAAAAACAATACACATTCAAAGAAAAAAATGGAACAAAACTTCAAAAATTAGATGTTTTGTCTTCCAAATATTATAAAAAAAAGCAAATGGCTGCAAACTTTGCAAACTTCATATAGCAAGGAATCTTGACTCATCTTCTTCCCAGCTATTCTTGCTCCTCTTCTTTTCATGCTCATCGGCTGGGGATACATCGAAGTGCTAGTAGTGCAGCATGTAGATTGGCACCCACCACAACCCCATCGATAACACTGCTGAGACTTTCTTGTGCAAGTGCATGCAGGTATGGTAAAGCTAGAGATATACATGTCATTGTTATTGATGACCATGTCCAAGCATTTCTTTGGAGCTTTCAAACATGGAACAGGAATGGAGTTTGGATCCTTTGGTTTCCTTGGTTTCTATAGTTTTGATTTTCTTGGCGGATCCACACTTTGCTCTCTTGGATTGGATACCTTGTTGTCAGGGCTTGGTTGATCAATCTTACAAATCCTTTCATCTCTCAAAGAATCATGTGGGTGTATAATCTACAATGTTTGAACTCCAGAAATTTTTGTGAGAGAAGGATAAGAAGCATTTGGAGGTAACTTGTTCAAAACCTTATCTTTCTGGGTTATCCAGCCATCTCTCATGTATTATAGTGCAAGAGAAGTGTTGGAGACAATGCATTCATGGGGATGGAATAGAATGTTAGCATTAACGATACAGTTGTTAAGATCACATCCCGATAATAAAGGCTTTGTGTCGTGGTCTCCCATGCTAGGTATTAGTTGTAGACTAAGATGCCCCTTGAAAGATGGCTCGTAATAGCCACAATTCCTCATGTTTAGCCCAGCATCATCCATGAAACTACGAACATGCAAGAGAAGGAGAAAAAGTAAAATAAACACATTTATTGAATTTCACTAGAACTCGTTATGGCAATTAACAATTCAACAATTTAATTCCACCGATGACTAATAAAAAGAAGTCAAAGATCTGAACATCAACAACTCAGATCTGCATGAAATAAGAGTGTCAAGAACAAATTTGCATCTGTGTGGGACCATAATTTTTTCGTTCATCTCACAACTTCAGAAGTTAACATGCTATTCCTAGCACCGGGATGACCAACCAAGCCTTTTATATACCTATAATATACTAAAACTCTACCCAGAATATTTGGCTACACACAAACATATTCACAGATATATAAAAATAGTAATTATAGACATGAACAGACACGAATATGAGTTGATAGTCATACAACTTTAATAGATATATAAAAGATGGCCAACAATGATGTTTAAAGAGAGAGAGTGAGTGATTGCAAAACTAAAATATTTCAGAAATAATAATGATAATAGAAGCTCGACCTTTTTTTGATCCTACTGAGTTCAATAAAAGATGGAATCCATCCATAGGAAGACTGTGGCAATGTCTAAAAGCTTTGAATGAGAATTTTTTTGTGCGTCTCACCTCAGATGTACTACAAATATTCATGATTAGGTTAATCGGCAAAGCAAAGAACAAAACTAGAATAAGAAAAAATGATACCTCCAAAAAATTCTCATCCTGTTAAGCTACACATAGACAAATATCAAAAACAATTCAGAAATAATTCTGATACAAAATCATCCTCATTATTAGTTGGGGGATTTGTGCTAGCCTTTCCTACATGGTTTCACAGCTAGATCTTGAAATGGTATTTGTCGTGTCAATGCCGCTAATTGTGGCTCCATATATGACATCTATTTTTGCATTAAATTCTTAATTTCTTTCATCTCATCATTCATTTCTTTAATTTCTTGCATTTCTTCCTTCATATGATTAATCTTGTGAAATCTTGAAAAAAAAAGAAATAAATAACATTTGTTTCTTTAAAAAAATAATGAAATAGTAATTTTGTAATAAGAAAAATTAACTGAAAACTTTATAATCCTGATAATAAAATGGATTTCATTAATTAATTCATCTTGGTAAATATAGCTATGGTAACAAATTTCGTCAAATTCTAATAAAGTCAGAATTTTGTTATTTTTTTAATTTATTTAAATAATTATTAGAATAAATAAATAAATTAAAAAAAATGAAAATGGCAAAGATAGCGCCACAATGTCAGCACGTGGTTGTGCATGCGTGGATTAGGTGTTTGAAAAATAAATAAAAATAATAAAAAAATTATAATTATAATAATTAAAAAAAAAACAAAAAAAATGACGTGAATCTGGAAAATGGATGATGCCTGACGGAGAATAAAATAAAATAAACTTTGGGAGAGAGAGAGTCACTATGCAGAGGAAAAAATATAAATGATCCATTGATTTTCTTTTCATCGTAACGGATTATTCTAGAGTCGGAATAGAATAGTCTAAGAACTAAAGTTGCTCTATGTGACGAGATCTTCAATTTGATATTGAATTTATAAAGTTTCCATGAAATTTCCTAAAAGGCTATGGTTTTCTCCTATAAATTTTTTTTTATGATTTAAAGGCTATAAATGATCATGTTTTATAATTTAATTCAAATTGTTAGAAATATCATTAGAAATGGTTAATTGGTAAAAAGTTTCTGTGTTTCATTTAGTAAAATTTAGTACAGGTTAAATGGGTTTGAATTGTTATAGTTGTGTCTAAAACATCATTTAATCATAAATGACATAATTGCATTTCATATGCATGGGAATATTCCATTTACATGGATTGGTGCATGATAAAAATATATACATATAAAGGTATATAGATTGTATTTGGCGATCTCGAATTGGGTCAATGTTCATACTAAGTTGTGTGTTATTTTTTCTAGAGCATGGCTATTATAAATTTGCGAACTTGAATTGGGACAACGTCCAGGCTGAGTTATGCGGTGGTTTTTGAAAAATACCTAAGGAAAAAATATTTTGTCCGAAAAATGTCCAATATATTTTTCGCAGGCGGTCCATATTTTTCGGAGTATATCTAAGAAAATCATATTTTATTCGGAGAAATATCCAATATGTTTTTTGGAGGAGATCCATATTTTTCTAAATAATTCCAAAAAAATAAATATTTTTATAGGTTTATATATACATATATAGATACATATATACATACATACATACATACATATATACATACATACACACACATATATATATATATATATCTATATATATAATATGTCACACTTGGCTTCAGCATATGTGAGGGAGCCATATGTATGTATGTATATATATATATCTATATATATATACACTCAGGAATATAGGCATATAAACATTACATCTAAAATTGCATTCTATAAACATTATACTTGAATGGGCATTTATATATATGGATGACATTTTACGTGCACTTATGTAGCAAGTAACTCTATAAGAGTTTACCTATACTAAGCTTTGCTCACTCCATTGTGGGATCCCTTTTCAGGTACATATCCAGGGTAGATGATAGATCCATATGCGAGATCATACATATGAAGAAAAGCTGTTGTGGCTTAAATAATATGTTTGTTTATTTTATTCCGCTGAGCAAATAAAATGGAAAAAAATGTAATGTACATTTGAAACAATTTTAATTTTATTGAATATTGTAATGTGTGATGGGATGAAATTGGATTCCACTAGGGATGGAGTGTCACAGCTTGGTATCAGAGGTTAGGAATATGATTACCTATAACTCAGAAATTATTACAAGTTTCATAATGTGGTAGGAAAGTTTAGAAATATAAATATCTAATACCCGGGGAAAAAAAAGAATAATAGGTAAAGAAACATAATCTTCACGGTTCATAAAATAAAATGATAATTTCAAAATGAAAGACTATTATTAGTTGGCATGTGAACTAATAATAGGGAATGAATGTGATTCTTAAATTATTATTTGACTTATGTAGATGGTAAGTAAAGAATGAGGACAAGGGGGACGTCCATGAAATGAGGATCAACCCCCAGCCTTCTTTGATCAATAGCCTTTCAAAGAAGCTGTGGGTATCACCATTATGAGTGTTGCAGAAACTAATGCAGCTGGAGGTCAAGAAGGGCCAAGTACCTACAAAGGTTCAAGGTACATCACCCTCTGATATATTGGTAGAAGGGGACTCAATGATAGTAGATCATTGGTTACGCCAAGTTGAGAAAAACTTAGATGAGACATTGCATGTGATTTCTCCTTGGGACTAAGGTGAAAATTAGTCAGATATGTAAAGATTGTGAGTTAGAAATCTTAGGGATTCTACACATGACAGACCTTAGAGTCATGGACATGTCGAATTTTTATATAATTCTCAGCATGGACTAGTTAACAACACATCCAATTGTTATTGATTGTGATTGTAGAAGAATTATTATCCACACACCAAACGATTTATGTGTTGTATTTCAGAAGGATAAGCATGATGCTTTATTCTAGACTATATATGATTTTAAATGTAATGGACAACTTATGGGTTGGCGGGCATGTCTCACCCTAGAAAAAGATGAGATATTGAATATTGATCTTTTTCGGATAGTTTGTGAATACGAGAATGTTTTTCCTGATGAATTACTAGGATTACCAACACACAGGAATGTAGATTTTTGTATTGAATTATATCCTAGTATATAACCTATTTCTATGACTCCACATAGAATGGCATCGATTGAATTACAAGAACTCAAGGTTTAGATACAAGATTTGTTGGGGGTTACATTAGACCTAGTTTCACCCTGTGCATTGATTAACCAAAATTAAATAGGGTCATGATAAAGAATCGATATTCATTACCAAGGATTGATGATTCACTTGACCAGTTAAAAGGGGCACGGGTCTTTTCCAAAATAGATCTTTGTACTAGATATCACCATTTATAAGTTAGAAAGGTTGACATCCCTAAGACATCATTTAGAACACGGTATAGGTATTTTGAGTTTGCAGTAATGCCTTTCAGATCAACGAACGTGTCAGCATCATTCATGGATCTCATGCATAGAATATTCCAGCCATTTTTAGATCATTTTGTTGTGATTTTTGTGGATGACATTTTGATCTATTCTTAGTCTGAAGGAGAGCATGAAGATCCGAAAGTTAGTGGACCCTGAAAAAGTAAGAGCAGTCATGAGTTGGGAGAGACCAAAGTCAGTTTTTGAAATACAGTTTTTTTTTGGAATTGATTGGGTATTACAGAAGATTTAATGAGAATTTTTTCGGTTAGTTGCTCCATTGACTAGATTGAACAGGAAGGAAGTCAAGTTGGAGTGAACTGATTCATGTGAAAAGGCATTCCATGAATTGAAAAGGAGACTTACTTCAGCTCATGTTCTGATAGTTCTAGAAAGGGGACAAAAATATACAATGTATAGTGACGCCTAGAAAGATAGATTGGGATGTGTTCTAATGCAATCCGGGAAATTTGTAGTTTATGGTTAAAGGTAGTTAAAGAATTATGAAAGGAGTTACCCCACTCATGATATAGAGTTGATGGCTATAGTCTTTGCTTTAAAAATATGACACCACTATTTGTATGGGGAACAATTTGAGGTATATTCAGACCATAAAAGTTTAAAATATATCTTTGCACAACGAGAACTTAACATAAGACAGCATCGATAGATGAAGTTTCTAGAAGATTATGATTTTACTTTGCATTACCATCCAGGTAAGACAAATGTGGTAGCTGATGCACTTAGTCAGAAGTCACGAGGTTCACTAGCTAGTATAGCTTTGAAAGAATGGGATATACTTGAAAATGTGGGATGATTCAGTCAAAGTCTTGGTGTTATTGAAAGTTTAGTAGCTATACCTTGCTATTAAATAAGGTGATTGAGATGCAGAAATAAGATGTAGAAATATTATCTATAAAGAACCGAGTAGAGACTTGTACATGCGATGAAGGTTGTGCTATTCAAATGGATGATAGTCTTGGGTTTAGGGGATGGATTGTGGTTCCCCAGATAGTAAAATTGAGAGAGGAAATTCTTAGAAAATTTCATTGTTCTCATTTTACAGTACATCCGGGTGGTACAAAGATGTATAATGATATCCGTTGCTAGTATTACTGGAATGGGATGAAGAGATATATTTTGGATTTTGTTCGATGATGCCTCACATATCAGTAGATAAATGCTAAACATCAGAGGCCACCAGGATTACTTTAGTCTTTGGAGGTAGTAGAGTGGAAATGTGAGTATATCATGATGGATTTTATGATTCACTTGCCATGAACATCACGAAAACATGATGCTGTGTGGAAATTGTGGACCGGCTTACCAAGTCAGCCATTTTCTAGTAATGCAAATGACCTTCACACATGAAGAATTATGTAGGTTATACATACAAGAAATTGTCCGATTACATGGAGTGCTAGTATCTATTGTATCTGATAGAGATCCCAATTTTATGGCTCATTTTTGGAATAGTTCCTAGAAAGAAATGGGAACACAATTGATAATGAGTACTGCTTTTCATCCACAAATAGATTATCTGTCAGAAAGAACCATATAAGTTTTGGAAGATATGCTGCGAGCATGTTGTCTAGATTTCAAGGGTAGCTGAGAAGAACATCTGTCTTGGTCGAGTTTGCCTATAACAATAGTTATCAAGCAAGTATCCAAATGTCACCATATGAAGAATTGTATGGAAGGCCATGCGGATCTCCAGTTTGTTGGGCTGAGGTGGGAGACAGATTCGTCAAGGATCCATATGTGATTAGAGATACCTCAGAAGAAGTAGATTTGATATGATAGCATCTTCTTACATCTCAAAGTCGAAAAAAGAGTTATGCTGATAGACGAAGGTGACCTCTAGATTTTGAGGTGGGAGATCATGTTTTCTTGAAAGTGATATCAAAAGGGGAGTAATCAATTTGGTAAGCATGGAAAGTTATCGCCAAAATATATTAGGCCTTTCGAAATACTCGAGAATGTGGGTTTGGTTGCTTATCAATTGGCATTATCGCCACATTTATCTGGTATCCATGAGATATTTCACATATCAATTCTTAGGAAATATATTTTGGATCCAACTCATATAACGGATTGAGGCAAATTCGTTATTGATGCAAATGAAACATTTAAAGAAATGCCAGTGCGTATCATTGATAGTCAAGACCAAGTTTTGTAACGCAATACTATGAGGCTAGTAAAAGTGATATGATAGCATCAAGGAATAGAAGAAGCAACATGGGAACGTGAAGACACGATGCGTGTCATTTATCCTTTTTTATTTGAAAATGAAGGTATGTGTTTTAGTAATGTAATAATTATTTAACTTCAGGATATGTTTATAATTGTAAAGTTATATCTAAAAAAATTTTGGGATAAAATTCTTTAAGGAGGAGAGTGTGAAATCCCAAAAAAAATAAAGAAATAAATAACATGATTTGTTTCTAAAAAAGGGTTAAATAGTAATTTTGTAATAAGAAAAATTAACTAAAAATGTTAGAATCCTGATGATAAAATGGTTTTTCTTATTGAATTCGTCTTGGAAAATATAACTATGGTGACATATTTCATCAAATTCTAAGAAAGTCAGAAATTTGTTATTTTTTTAATTTATTTAAATAATTATTAGAATAAATTAATAAATTAAAAAATAAAAAAAACATAAATAGAAAAGACCATGCCACAACTTCAGCACATGGTTGTGCAAGTGTGGTCTAGGTGTTTGAAAAAAAAAATAAAGAAAATAAAAAAAATTATCATAATAATAATTTTTAAAAAAATAAAAAAAAACAAAAAAATGACATGAATCTGACAAAAAGATGACGCCTAACAAAGAATGAATAAAATAAACTTCGGGAGAGAGAGAGAGAGACACACACAATGCATAAAAAAAATATAAATGATCTGTTGATTTTATTTTCATCGTAATGGATTATTCTGGAGACGGGATAGAATAGTACCAGAACTAAAGTTGCTGTACATGATGAGATCTTTAGTTTGATATCAAATTTATAAAGTTTCAATGAAATCTTCCAAAATATAGTGGTTTTCTCCTATCAGAATTTTTTTCTATTTAAAGGCCATAAATGATCATGTTTTATAGTTCAATTCGAATTGATAAAAATTTTATTAGAAATAGTTAATTGTTGAAAAGTTTCTGTGTTTCGTTTAGTAAAATTTAGTGCAGGTGAAATAGATTTGGATTGTTATAACTTTGTCTGAAACGTCATTTAATCAAAAATGACATAATTGCATTTCATGTGGACGGGAACATTCCATATACATGGGTTAGTTCATGATATATATACATATATATATACATATAAAGATATATGGATTGTATTTGGCGAACTCGAAATGGTACAACGTCTAGACTGAGTTGTGTGGTAATTTTTTTGGAGCATGGCTATTATAAATTTGCGAACTCAAATTGGGACAACGTCCAGGTTGAGTTACGTGGTGGTTTTTGGAAAATATCCAAGGATAACAAATATTTTGTCAAAGAAATGTCTAACATAATTTTCGGATGAGGTCCATATATTTCTCGGAGTAAATCTAAGCAAATCATATTTTATTTGGATAAAATGTCCAATATGTTTTTTGAAGGAGGTCCATATTTTTTCGGAATAATTCTGAAAAAAAATAAATATTTCTATAGATATATATATATATAATTAATTATTTATTTATATAATATGTCACACTTAACTTCGGCATGTGTGAGGGAGTCGATGGGACTCAGGAATATGGCATATAAATATTTCATCCATAATTTCATTTATATAAACATTGTACTTGAATGGGCATTGATATATATACATGATTTTTACGTGCACTTAGGTAGGGAGTAAATATGTAGGAGTTTACCTCTACTGAGCTTTGCTCACTCCATTGCAAGACCCCTTTTCAAGTATAGGTCAAAGGCAGATGATAGATCCACATGTGGGATCACACATATGAAGGGAAGCTGGTAGTGGCTTAAATAATATGTTGTGTGTTTTTTATTCTGCTGTGCAAAAAAAATGGAAATAAATGTATGGTACATTTGAGAAAATTTTATTTTATTGCATATTATAATGTGTGATGGGATGAAATGGGACCCCTTGAGGGATGGGGTATCACAAATCTGCCCATCATTCTCTTCTTTCATTTCCTACATTTCTTCCTTCAAATGAGATATCTACACATCTTTCTATTTCATTTCGGTCTCCATAACTTCAAAACATTCATTTGTTTCTATTACTTGTTGTTCGACCTCCACAACAACCATTGCTATGATAGATGAATTAGAAGCATGAGTGCTACAACAAAATGCCACTCCCTTCAAGTCGATGCCGTACACTCACTATTTCTTATGACCTTTTATGGTCTCCTAATAGATAGGATCACAGTCAATTGGTTAAAGATCCATAGAACCCTCAAATTTTGAAAAAACTATCACATGTTCCTCTATGAGTTCCTGTGATAAAACAAAGAAAAATAATATTCTAGATATACATAAAATAAATTTAATATTTTGTATTCTAAACAACTTTCAAAATTTACTGTAGTATTATAAAATTTTATTAATATAATAGATCCTTACAGAAATCATCTAAGACTTATTGTCAACAAACTGACCATCCACTTTCTTCACATGCATCTTCTTTAAAATCTTATTTAAATTGGGATCTCGATCCAATTCTCCAGCCTAGAACATGTATTTATTAAGTCAAAAGTAACAAATATTAAAAATTTTTAACAAAATTAATAAATCCATGCACATATTTGATTTATTTGGACTATTAATACAACCACTAAATATATAAATGTTTTAAATTTTAAAATTGTACTACATATCGAGTGTGCTCAATGCTTGACTTTGACACTCATATGTGGTGAGAGATTCCTGTACCAAGTCTGGCTACCTCAGTCTATCAATTTTTGCTAAAAATCTACTTTTTTTTCTTCACATTTGGCTCCTCCCAATACTTAACTCACTCGTGCTAATCATTCTCGGATATAAAATCATGCATATCTTTTAGATTATTCAATTTATGGACAAAATATGAATACCATTCAACAACTTTGCTCTCCCCATAATGAATTTATCTTTCCATCAAATTTGGGTGACCATGTGCACTGATTCTATATATAGAAAAATCACAAAAATTGTATATTAATAATGACATAATTATTTACTACTTAAATAATAAGCAACATAATAGTTAACTAATTATATAATTAATTTTAAATGCTTTTGTTTCATTGTTTTTACATGAAACTCATTAAAATTAGACTATCTTGTCAATTCTGAAACATTCTTCCATGAGAATGCTTTAGAATTAACCTTTTTTTTGAAAGTCTTTGTAATTATAGACAAATACTTGTGAGATAAAATAAAACTAAACAAATAAATAAATAACATTGAAAACAAGCAAATAATAACTATATATTAAAAACACCACTAACAGAAACATCATAATTTTTTATTCAAGTCATATTTACATATTTCTTATACCTCACATCCATAATCTCAATTAATAACTTAGAACTGAATGCACAAAAAGGCACAACATTTGATGATGTTGATGGTGTTGTAAATGATAGAACTATCGATGTAAAATGTTGTGTAGAAGATGGTGATGGATCAAAAGTGTGTGTAGGGAGGACAATGGGTGGTGGGCTTATATCTGATAAAGGTGATGGTAAAGGTGTATGATGGTGATGGTATGGAAATGGTGATGGTGATTGTGATGTTTAAGTTTGGATATGGTGGGTATGAGATGATACTGAATTTGCAACATGATGTAAAATACAAGATTAATTTCATCAATTTCTATGTCCACGTCCACCTCCACCATGGCCATGTCCTTTAGATTCCATCTGCTGTACAAAAAATAAAAATATAAAATAAATAACAGAGATATGATGAATAACCATGTATTTTAGAATAATACACACCAATAGATTTCAACAAAATATAGAAAGTCTTTGGCAGTATAATATTATAATACAATTATACTAGTTTAATTATCGGCATCAGTATCATCCTCCAATGGATCTTCTAACATTTCATTTGATTCCGATGGAAGTTCCAACTCATCTTTAGATAAAAATAGATCATCTTCAATTCTATTAGGCCACCATTTGAGTCACATAAATTTTCTGGATCTTCATCTACATGCATAGGTTTAGTATTATTTATGTCATCTTTTTCAAAAAATTAGTGCAATATCTAAGTTTGTACTTCTTTGTTGAGATGTTGATATTTCAAAAATTTGATCGAGCTTTAATTTTACAAATCACCCACTAGTCACTCTTATCATGAGATAAACTCGGATATGTACAATAATATACTTGAGTGGTTTGAACTATCATAATAAATGGCTCATATCGATTATATCTGTGTTTATGATTAACATCTAATAGCTTATACTCCGAATAAATCTTTGTACCCACATTTCATGTAGGATCAAACTACTCGCACTTTAATAATATAATCCTATTATTTTAGAGTCCAAGATACTCCAACTCAATAACTTCTATGAGTTGGTCATAATAATCAATCTCATCTGCACTATAACATGATCCTTTAATGCATACACCACTAAAGTGGTTATACATATATAGTTATACACATATAGTTAAACATAATATTGTATGTTGTTATACATGTAATTATAAATATAGTTACATGTGATTATACCTATAGTTACACATATAGTTATACTTATATTTATACATGTAGGTATATATATTTGTTCATATAAGTTTATATATTTATAGATATAGTTATGTATATGTGTATATATATAGTAAAGTACAATTTTTATATACTAATATATAAAAATGTATATGAAATATATGTTGAAAATTATATAAAAATATATAGTTATGTATAAAGTTTTTATAGTTATACATATAGTAAGATACAATTATTTATAGTTATATGTTATTATACATATAGTATATATAATTATAAATAGTTATATATAGTTAAACAAATAGTTATATATAGATATATTCATACGAGTAGTTATAAGTAGTTATACATAATAATATGAACTATGTAGAACACAATTTTGATTCATTACGTAGAATAACTAAATCAGCTGACATGATAAAGTCTCATCTGAGAATAACTATAAATGTATAAATTTAATATGTTCCATTAGGTTGTGGTTATCATGTTTCTTAACACTCATTTTCTCTTCATATCAAGACTCATATTTTGTGTTTAGTGGAACTCTCACATTAGGCTTATCATCATAGCGAAATACATCATAAAAAGTAATTTATAAGGATATGCAAGGAATGATTCCTAAATTATATGAGAATGCATAAATGAGCTTTAAAGAAAAAATGTAGAGAGTTATTAAATATTTATATGTTCACTTTTTCATTTCAAGGTATTATTTTATTTTTTTAAATTGTAATATATCATATAAAATATAAAGATAGTCCAAAATATCATCAATACATCCACTTATCTTGAATTAATTATATAAATTTTATTTTCAATTCAATTTTATAATGAACATGATATTTTGTTAAAATGTGCTAAAGAACATCGTTTATAATCCTAACAAATGTCAATTTTTAATCCTCACAATTATTTTATTTCATCTTTACCTTTATAAATTAGAGCAATTAGTGCTATATTTTATACATGATTATACCATATTAAGCATTTCACTTTTTATTTTGAATACACATGCATATTAGTCTCTATTTTGAACAAATTATAAGTGATCATATTCTTAACCAATATCATGATATAAATCAGGAATTACAAAAAGAAATAAGGCTAAAGTGCGACATCGGCATAGAGAATGTACATAAACATACAGTTTAATAGCAGATATAACAGATAAAGCATTTTAGATTACTACAAACCCTTTGCCAATCTCTGAGAATCCTCAAATGGCTGACGAATTCAAGTTCGCCCTATGGTTGTTTCTCATTGTAGCGAGCTTTCACTCCATTGCCACAGCGAGAACACTCAATCAAGGATCGAGGTCCTTGCTTGTTGTTCGATTGAAACTAAAAGACAAATTGTTTAATTGTTGGGACTCCTTTCTTGAGCTAAAAGAGTGCACAGAAGAGATCAATCTCTTTTTCCTCAACGAAAAAAATCTATTTAGGACCCTAATGCTGCCGAGTAATTTACATAATTACTGAGCAGTGCTGGCCTGACATGATTTACACCCTTGGGTTTACCCAGGAAGAACGAGACTTGTTGGAAGGCTATTGCAATAGCACTGATTTATCTATTTTCCTCAAAGTTTAGTAAAACTAGCATGATGCAAATTGCTTCCAGTCTTTAAAGATCAGATTTTTTTTTTCATGGGTATGCCATGACTTTGACGATATGTTGATGCTGTGCATCATCCATGTTTCCCAAAACCTAGCCATATTTTTCTGTGGATATTCGCAACTTAGTTTCATTTTGAATATGTCAGAGTCAGAGAGAGAGAGGCCGATGAAAAAAGTTAGAGACTTAGAGTCTCTCTAACTATTAAAATTTATTAGGTATTAAATTTCCATTAATGTTTTAATTTTAAATTATCAAAACAATTAATATACAATAAATATATATAAAACATAATGGACATCTTTTTTTTACTTAATAAATTATTTTCAACAAGTTAATGTGCGTGTAGCTAGACACACATGAAAAACAAAAAACCTTTCAATTTTTAATTATCAAATTAATTAAATAATAAATATAGAAACAATTTCAAAAAAAAATAGATGTTTGGCCTTCCAAGTAACAAAAAAAAATCAAATGGCGACAAAATTTGCAAACTTAAAATAGCAAGGCACACTTGAAAAGATTATTGGTCTTCAAGCCACTTTCCTAAAAATTTATAAATATTCTCTATGTTAAAAAATATATAAATATATATATTTTAAGTTTATAAAATTTTAAGAATTCATATTAATTTTAATGAAGATAATATGAAATAATTTTAAAGGCATAAAATTTAATATTATTCGATATAATTTATAATTTATAAAATTCTAAAAATTACTTAAAGTGAGATTATTAATAAGAAAAATTTTAATTTATTAAATTTAATAAATATGAAATATTAAAAGCTAATAGTATAAATTTAATTCAATTAATTAGTTCTTATAAATTTTAATAGGGACAAACATCTCTATATTATCTTAAAATATCAATTTATTTTCATTTAAATATTATGAAAAATTAAGATTTTTTTTAAAATTCAAAAATTTCATTCTTTTCAGTAATTATTTTTTTAAAAATTTCTTTTGGGCATAAAACCATTTTTATACTTAAAATAATATTAATATTCACTAGTTTTTTTTTTCATAAATTATGATATTTTTGTAAATATAGTATATTTTATCATATAATGAATTATTTAATCTTTTTATTAGTAGAAATTTTAATGTATGTTCATATATTTTTTAAAATATCTTTAAAAATTTTAAAAATGACAGAATTAATTATTTAATGTTATTGTAATCTTTATTAATAGTTATTATTATCTTTATTAATAGTTATTGTAGTCTTTATTAATATTAAATTTTTATGTATTTATATGTTTTTTAAATTAGTTATTTATAATAACCTATTTTTATAATTATATGAGGAGAATGTATCTTTCAATGATCGCTTATTTATAGGCCATGGCATACATACCTTTAATATACAAAAATTTAAAAAAATATTAAAACAAATAATATATAAAAGAATTTAAAATTATTAGGGGTTGGTGATGAAAATTATCCCCAACACAAATAGCTAAGGAAAAATCACTTACTAAATAAATATTTTTTGTGAAAAATAAAATTTAAGGAATAATCGCTTGCAATAAAATATAAAATAATAAAAAAGAATTTCAGATAATTATCTAGCAATGGATTTTGTCTTGATCTAATTAGCTAAGGAAATTTCATTGCTAGATCCGTCACTAAATTTCCTACTTTCTTTGCAATTGATTTATAAAAATATTAGCGATGAAATATTTTCAATGGAGCATTTTCGTAGCTAATTCTATGCTAATTTCATCACTAAATTCATCGCAAAAACCGTCACTAAATTTACCGCTTTTGTTTGCTTAGAAATAAGCGAAAATATTAGCGACAATATTTTCTTTCGACCATTTCAACGCTATTATATCACAAATCCGTCAAAAAATTTTAATTTTATGTAAAATCAAAAAATCTTATGTTATTCCCTATCTAATCCCTCACCAATTAGCTATGGATTTTATCCCTATCTAAATTTTACTAGCTAACTCTACATTTCCTTGTAGTGATACATAGATAGATAAACAACTAGACAAATAGATAGATAGATAGAAAAATTAATAGATAGGTAGATAGATATATAGATACATAGATAGATAGATAAATAAATTAATAGAAAGATACACATATACACATATAATAGATACATTAATACACAGATAGAAAGATGTATAGATAGAATAATAGATAGAAAGATAGAAAAATAAAAAAAATAGATAGATAGATAGATAGACAGATAAATCAATTATTTAATTGAAAGATAAACATATAAATAGACATTAGACAGGCAGATAGATAAAAGAATGATAGATATAAAAATAGTTAGAAAGATAGAGAAATAGTTATATATATATATATATATATATATATATATATGCATAGATAGATAGACATCTAGATAGATACACAAATATTCAAATAGATTGACTGTTAAAAAGATAGACCAATAGAAATATAGATAAATAAGAAGATAGGCAGATAAGCTAATAGACATATAGATAGATAGACAAATAGAAAGATAAAAAGATATAAAGATAAAGAGTTATACAAATATAGTGATAGACAAATAGATAGATAGAAAAATACATAGATAGATAGATAGATATACATATCGATAGATAGATATATAGATAAACAAACTGATAGATAAATAGATACATAGACAGATAGACATATAGATAGATAGATTTAAAGATAGATAGACAAAAAATGATATATAGATGCATAGATAGATAGATACATAGAAAGATATATAGTTAGATATATAGATAAATAAACAAATAGATAGATAAAAAAATAGATAGAATGATAAAGAGATAGTTAGAAAGATAAACATATAGAGATATAGTTAGATTACAAGATAGACAAATAAAAAAATATTCATATAGATAGATTGATAGATTGAGAGATAGATATACACACAGATAGATAATATAGATAGATATATATATATATATATATATATATATATATATATATATATATATATATATAGACAGATAGATAGATAAATAGAAAGAAAGATGTGTAGATAGATTATTATAAAGATAGATAGATAGATAGATAGATAGATAGATAGACAGCTATACTGATATTCTAATAGACATATAGACTAATAGATAGATAGACAAATAGATCAATAGATAGATAGACAGATAAATAGTTAGATAGATAGAAACACAAATAAAAAGATATATAGATAGATAGATAACATATAGATAGAAAGAAATATATTCAGATTGATAGGTAGAAAGATAGCTAAATACACAAATCTATAAATAAAAATAAAGAAAGATAGATATACATGTAGAAGTATAGACAGAAAGATAGATAGACAGCCAAATAGACAAATAGATCGAATAATAGAAAGATATATAGATAGATAGATAGATTGATTGAAAGAAATAAAGATAGATAGATAAAGATATAAATAAATAGATAGATATATAGTCATATATAAAAATTGAAAGATTGATTCATAAAGAGATAGACAAATAGAGAGGAAGATAGATAGAAAGATAAAAAATAGATAGATAGACAAATACATAAATAGATTCATATATAAATAGATAGTTATATAGATTGATAGACAGATCATAGATAAAGAAAAAGATAAATAGATAGATAGATTATTAGTTAAAGAGATTGATAGATATATAGATAAATAAAGTGTTATTTAGAAAGACAGATAAACATTTAGACATATAAACAAATTTATAAAAAGACAGATAGAAAATAGACATATAGATACATAGATTGATTGACATATAGATATATAGATAGATAGACACATAGATAGATATAGATAGATCATTAGATAGAAAACTATATATATAGAAAGATAGATTGATAAAAAAATAGTTAGATATATAGATACACTAAAAGGAAAGATAAGCAGACAAGATAGACAGATAGATATATATTCATATAGATAGATCGATGATAGATAGATAGATATATAAATTGATAGATAGATAGTAAAATAGATCTATAGATAGATATACATATAGATAGAAAGATAGACAGATAGATAAATATACAGATAGATAATTAGTTGGATAAATAGATTTATAAATACCACAAATAGACAAATACAGAGATAGATATATATGTAGATATATAATAGAGATATTGAAGGATATACAAATAGATAGATAAATACATAGATATAAAGATAGATAGATAGTTAGATATAAATATATAAAAATATATATACATATATATATATATATACACACACATATAGACAGATATACATATATATAGATATACAGATATATAGATTTACAAATGGACAAATAGACAAAGATATAGATAGAGACATAGACAGAAAGATAGATAGATAGAAAGATAGAAATATAAATAGACAAATATATATATATATATATTGATAGATTGATAGATAGACAAATAGACCGATAATCAAATAGATAGATAGATAAACAAATAAATTGATAGATAGAGATATAGAGAGATAAATAGATAATTAGATAGATAGTTAACTTGATAGATAAATAAATACATAGATATACCTACAAATAGATAGATAGATAGATAGATAAATAGACAAATACATAGATACACAGTTAGATAGATCAATAGACAAACATATAGATAGATAGATAGATATATTTACAAACAGAAAGATAGATTGTTAGATATATAGAGAGATAAATAGATAGAAAATTTAATAGATACACATATAGATAGATAGAAATATATACAGATAGATACAATGATAGATAGATAGATAGATAGATTTAAATATAGAAAGATAATCATATAGATAGATAGATAGA
>JAREIK010003455.1:121426-160700 GCA_029783825.1 Sapria himalayana
TATATAATAGACAGATAGAAAAATGATAGATATATAGATAGATAGATAGAAGATAGTTAAAAAATTAGACAGATCGATATATATATATATATATATATATATATATACAGATAGATACATAGATAGATAAATAGATAGATAAAAAGATCAATAGATAGATATATTTATTGATCTATATATAGATTAATAGATATATAAATTGAAAAATAAATATATAGACATATAGATATATATATATATATATATATATATATATATATAGATAAAAAGATAGATATATAAACAAATAGACAAATAAAAACTTGGATAAATAGATAGAAAGATAGAAAAATAGACAAATTGACAGGTAAAATGATTCATAGATAGACACATAGACTTGTAGAATGATAGAGAGATAGTTAGATAGATAGATAGAGAGATAGATAGCTAGATAGATATATAGATAGATGCACATATATAATTAATTATAAATAGAGAGATTGGTACATATATAGATATACAGATAGACAGATAGATATATAGACAGATAGATATATAGATAAATAGACAGATATATAGATTGATACTCAAATAGACAGAGAGAAATATATATATATAGTTAGATAGATAGACAATTAGATAGATGGACATATTAATAGAAAGATAGATTTACAAATAAATAGTCAGATTGACAAATAGATAAATAGTTACATAGATTTATTGATAGAAAGATAGAAAGATAAAAAGATAGACAAATATATAAAGAAAGAAAGATAGAAAGACAGATAGATTAATAGATAAACATATATATAGATAAACAAATAAAAAGATATATATATAGACAAATAGTCTAATATACAAATAAGTATATTGATAGGTGGATAGAAAAAAAGATAGATTGACTGATAGGTAGATAGACAGATTGACACATATATAGATAAATAGATAGATATATAGACAAATAGATAGATATATAGATAGATAGATATATAGATATAGACACACACACACACACACACATACAAATAGATAGATAAATAGATAGATAGACAAATATGCAAATAGATCAATAGAGAAATAGAAAGACATACATATAGATAGATAGATAGCTTGACATATAGATAGATAGACAACAAATAGATAGATAGATAGATAGACAAATAGATTGATAAACAGAGAGATAGATAGACAAATAGATAGATAGATTGATAGATATATAGATAAATAGATAGATAGACAGATAGAAGGTTAGATAGATAGATATATAGATAGATAGATAGATAAATAGATTAAAAGATAGACATATAGATCGATAGATAGATATATATATATATATATATATATATATATATATAGATAGAAAAATAGAAAGATGGATAAACATATACACAAATATTTAGATAGATAGATAGACAAATTGAGATATACACATATAGATAAAAAACATAAAGATAGAAAGAAAAATAGTTAATAGATAAATAGACAAATAGATAGATATGTAGATTGAAAAATAGATAGCAAGATAGAAAGATAAATCAGAAGAAAGATAAATGGATAGATAGATAGATAAACATATATATATATATATATATAGACATATAAAAAGATAGATAGATACATAAATCATCAAATAAATAGATAATTAGAAAGAAAGAAAGATAGATATATAGACACATATAAAAACAAATAATTTGACAGATAGAAAGATAGTTTCATTGACAGATAGACACATAGATAGTTAAATAGATAGAATGATAGACAGATATAGACTTTGATAGATATATAGATAGATTGAAAAATAGATAGATATATAAATAGATAGACAGATAGATATATAAATAGTTTGATAGATACATAGATATACATATAGAAAGATATAAAGATAGGCAAATAGATAGATAAACACATATAGATAGAAATATTCATAGATAAATATATAGACAGATAAGTTATATTTATATAGCTATATAGTCAAATATATAGATAGACAAATAGACATATATATTGTTAGATAGATAGATAGATAGATTGTCATATAGATAAATAGTTAGAATGATAGGTAGATAGAAAAATAATCACATATATAGATTGATAGACAAATAAATAGATAGACAGATAATCATATATATGATAGACATAAAGACAAATAGATAGATAAACAAATAGACATATATATTATTATATAGATAAATAGATAGATAGATAGATATATAGACAGACATATAGATAGATAGAAAGACAAATAGAAAGATAGACAGACAGATATATATATATATATATATATTGAGAGATAGATAAATAAATAGATAGATATATAGACAAATATATCGATAAACAAAGATAGATATATAGATAGTTAGAAAGATACACAAATAGTCAAATAGATAATTAGATAGATAGACAGATAGATTGATAAACATATAGATAGACATATAGATAGATATACATATAAATATTTAGATAGGTAAGATACATTGATAAAAAATATATAGATAGACAGATAGAAAAATAGATAGATTAACAGATTGAGAGATAATTATATAGGTTGATAGAAAGATAGATAGATATACAAATAGAAATATAGTTAGATATATAGATAGATAGACAAATAGAAAGATTAGTAGAAAGATAGACAAATAGATAGTTCTAAAGATAGATAAAGAAAGATAAATTGGAAGATAGACATATATACAGATAAATAGATACATAGATTGACAACTAGACTGATAGATAGATAGAGTAATAGATAGATAGATAGACAAATTGACAAATAGATAGATAGACATATAGCTAGATAGTCAAATAGAGAGATAGACACATAGACTAATAGATAGATATATACACAGATAGAATGATATACATATAGAAAGATATAGATATAGATAGATTGACATATAGATAGATAGGTAGATAGATAGATAGACAAATAGATAAATATACAAATAAATAGATAGATATACTAAATGACAAACAGACAGATAGATAGTTAGATAGATAGTTTAATAGATATAGTGTTACAATAATGATAGATAGACAAATAGATAGATATGAATATAGATAGCTAGATAAATTGACAGATAGACATGTAGATAGATATTCTTTTAGATAGATAGACATATAGATAGATACATAGTTAGAAAAATAGATAAATCGACAGATATATATAGAATGGTAGTTATATAGATATGTAGATAGATAGATAGATAGTTAGACAGATAGAGATATAGAAAGAGATAGATAGATAGTTATATATATATATATATATATATAGATATACAAATAGATACATATATAGATAGACATATAGAATGATAGATAGATATACAGAAAGGCAAATAGATGTATAGATAGATAAATAGGTAGATAGAAATATAGATAGATATATAGATAGATACAGAAAATTGATAGTTAGATAGATATACTAATTAATAGATTGATAGATAAACAAATTGATAGATATATAGATAGAATATACATAGATAGGCATATAAATAGATAAAAAGAAATATAGACACAGACAAATAGATAGATAGATATTAGATTGACAGATTAATATATAGAGAGGCAGATATATATATATCGACAGATTGATAGATAAAGATATGATAGATAACAAGATAGTTAGATCGACAAAAAGATAGAAATATAGATAGATAGAAAGAGATATAAAGTGATATATAGATAGATAGATAAACATATAGATAGACAGATCGAAATATAGATAGATAGACATATAGATAGATAGACAAATAGACTATTAAAGAGATAGATAGATAGACAAATACTTAGATAGATAGACAAATATATCAATAGATGGATAGATAGATAGGAAAATAGATAGATAAATAAATAGATAGATATATAGAAAGATAGTAAGATTTACTAATAAAAAGATAATCAAAAGAATGTAGATAAATACATTGATATACAAGAATGATAGACATATAGATAGACATGCACATAGATTGACAGATAGTTATTAGATAGATAGATATATAGACATATATACAGATATATATATAGTCATATAGATTGAAAGACATATAGAAAGAAAGAAAGATAGATAGATAGAAAAATAGAAAGATAAACAAATTGAAAATAGACAAATATACAGTTAGATAGATATACATGTAGGCAGATAGACAAATAGATAGATTGACCAATATATAGACAAATAAATACATAGATAGATATATAGATACACAGATAGACATATAAGTAGATAGTTATATAGACAGATTGATATATACATAGATAAAAAATAGATAGATAAATAGATAGACCGAAATAAAGATATATAAATAGAAATTTAAATATATAGACAAATAGATACATAAGTAGATATACTATTAAGAATATAGACAGATAGATACACACATAGATTGATGAATAGATAGATAGATAGAGAGAGAGATAGTTAGACAAATATAAAGATATATAGATTGAGAGATCGGCAAATAATTAGATAGATAGTTAAAAACATAAAAAATAGATCGATAGATTAATTGATTGATTGATTGATACATATAAACATGTAGATAAAGAAATAGATAGATAATTAGAAAGCTAGTTTGATAGATAGATAGATAGATAGCTAGCTAGATAGATACATAAATAGTTAAATAGATGGAGAGAGAGAAAACAAATAAATAGATTAACAGATAGAAAGAAATTAAAATAGATAAATAAATATATAGATAGATATATAGACAGATAGACAAATAAATAGATAGATAGATAGTCAGATTTATAGATAGCTAGATAGAAAGATAAATTGATAGATAGGTAAATAAATTGATAGATAGGTAAAAAGGTAGATAGATAGAAGATATACAATAAATATATAGATAGATAGATAGATATAAAGATAAATAGATAGACACATAGATCGATATACAGAAACATACATAAAAAGATATATAAATAGATAGATAGATAAATAGATAGATAGATCGATAGAAACATAGATAGAAATAAAGATAGCCAGATATGTAGATAGATAGATAGAGGAGAGAGAGATATATATGAAGATATAATGATAGACAGATAGAAAGATAGAGAGAAAGATAGATAGATAAATAGATTGATAACCTTATAGATTATATATATATATATATACATAATTAAATATATAAATAGATAGAAAGTCAAATAAATAAATGGATAGACAAATAAATAGTTAGATAGATAGATAGATGATAGACAGATAAGATAGATTCATATATATATATATATAGCCATATAGATAGATATATAGATAAATAGAGAGATTGATCGTTAGAAAGAAAGATATATAGATAGATTGACAAATAGAAAGATAGAAAGGTAGACAAATAATAATATAGAGAGATATACAAATGGATGGATAGATAGAGAAATAGATAGTTAGATAGATAGATTCAAAGAATGATAGATAGAGACACTACATGAAAAATCCCATATAGTTAGGGACAATTCCCTAGCTAAATAGGCATTTTCCGTTGCTAAACGAGATATAGTGATAGATTACCAACTGATCAGTTCCATATTTAAAGTCCTTCTTGCTAAAATTTAGCGATGGAAAGTGTCACTAGCTAAAAAGATAGCGACGGAAAAATCACTTGCAAAAAAAAAAACAAATTCCCTAGCTAAATTAGCAAGGTAAATGAGATTTTTCGTCACTAAACGAAAATAACGACGAAAGATTTCCTAGCAAAAGTGCTAGTCTATAAATTTTAGTGACGGATATAGTTACTATCTAAATAAATTTAGCAACGAAAAATCAGTCGCAAATTTTAATATTTCCCTAGCTAAATTAGCTAGGGAAAATTCCCTAGCTAAATTAGCAAGGGAAAATTCCCTAGCTAAATTAGCAAGGGATTTTTCCCTAGATATTTTAATTTCAAAAATAATTTCAGAATTTAATTTATTTTAAAATTTTTTAATTAAATAATTTAATATTTTTATATCAAATTGAATTAAAATTGAAACTATAAATAATTTATAATAAACAAACATTAAAATCATTTAATATATTATTCTAATTCAATATTTTACAAAATTGAAATAAAAAATAATAAAATTTTATTTCATCATATTCATCAATGTATCTATCGACAGTGCATAAAGTATAATATATCTATTCATTGACGTTGCTTTCTCTTCCTCAGCTCCTCTGATCATCATTTTTCTACTGTGATAGAGCTATCCGAGTCATGACACGTAATGTCTAGTGAAAAATCCCATCATTATAAATGCTTTATGTGATGAACAATGCGGTATCATATATGTAAGAAATATAATTACTCAGTCAAATTAAAAAAAAGTTATATTTGGATACATATATAATCTTGTAGTATATATGTAAATATATACTAGTATTTCACTGGTACATATATTACTACAGTATATGTAAATAAAAATAGTAGTATTATGTGTACATATAAACTGAGTACAAATATACTCAGTATATATGTATATAAAATATTATAGTATTATATGTACGTATTTACTGACTTTATTCGTACGTATATATCTCATTTGGTGCTGTTGCTGCTGCTCCCGCTACCGCTCCTGCCACTGCTGCCATTGCTGCTATCGATGCCAATACCACTACTATTGATGCTACTGCCACCGTAGCCTCTACTGCCACTACTGTCGCAACTGCTATTATCGCCAGAGGCCACTGCCACCTTTGGCCAATGCTGCCACCGGCTGCTGTGGTGACTGTCACTACTATCCCTGTTACTATCCCCGCTGCCGGTGCTGCTGTTGCATGCCGTAGTTTCCATTGCCGCCACAGCCACCTCTGCTACCATCATCGCTGCTGCCTCTACTACCGCCGCCGCCACTGCCTCTACTACTGCCCCCGCCATTGCTACCACTACTTATGGTGCTGCTGCTGCTTTCAGTGCAACCGCTGTTACCACCGTTACCACTGCTAATTCTGATGCAGCCACTATTGTAGTCACTACTACAGCATCTAAAGCTGCCACTCCTGCTAGTGCCACTCCCGCGCTACTACCGCTGTGACTGCAGCCACTGCAACCCCCATTACTACCACTGCTCCCGTCGTTGCTGCCGATGTCGCTGCTACTGCTACTGATAATAGGTTTTTACATGCCTATAATAGGCTAAACCTCCACCCAAAAAATTTGGAAAAACACAAATATTTTCACATATTTATAAAAATAGTTATTATAGAAATTAACAAACACAAATTAATGTTGATTTTCATACAGCTAAAACAAAAATTTAATTAAATAATTTAATAATTTTATATTAAATTTAATAAACAGAAACTATAAATGAAAATTTTTAATTAAACAAAAAAAATTTATTTAATAACTTATTCTAATACAATATTTTAAATAACTAAAAAAAATAACAAAAATTATATTACATCTTAGTAATCAATGTAACTGTCGATTGTGCATAAAGTATAATCTATCAATGCATTGACATTGCATCCTCTCCCTCTACTCCTCCGATCACCAACTTTCTACTGCGAAAAAGCTGTCCGAGTCAAGGTGCTTCATGTCTGTTGAAAAATCCCTTCACTTATACAAGCTTCGTATTGGAAACAATGTGGTACCACATCTGTAAGACAATAAAACCACCAAATCAAATCAAAATAAATTAAAAAAAACTATGTTTTGATAAATATATATTACTGCAGCAAAAATGTACATATATACTAGCATTTCATTCGTACATATGTTACTGCAGTAGTTGTACATATAAATTGTAGTATTATGTGTATATATACTCAGTATATATGTACATAAAATACTGGAGAATTATTTGTACGTATATACTGATTATATAAGTATGTATATACCGTATTTGTTGTCGTTCCTACAGCTCCCACTGTCGCTGTTGCCCCTACCGTTGTGGCTGTTGCCCCTACCATTGTGCCTGCTGCTGGTGCTAGTTGCCACTACAGGTGTAGTCGCCGCTGCAACTGCTACCTCCGCTGCCATTGCTACCGCTGCTACTGCTACTACCGCCACTGCCGCTTCTGGACCACTACTGCCACTACCATCATTTCCAATGCTGCTGCCAATGTCGTAGCTACCACCACTGATAATAGGCTTTTATATACCTATATTAGGCTAAAACGCTACCCATAAAATTTGGAGAAACACAAACATATTCACAGATATATAAAAATAGTTAATATAGACATGAACAAACACAAATTAATGTTGATTGTCATTCAGTTTCAACAAAAAAATAAATTAAATAATTTAATATTATTAAATTAAATTTTATAAAAACAGAAACTATAATTGAAACTTTTAAATTCAACAAAAAAATTTATTTAATAACTTTTTCTAATATAATATTTTAAATAACTAAAATAAAAAAATAACAAAAATTATATTACATTTTATTAATCAATGTATCTACCAACTGTGCATAAAGTATAATCTATCAATGCATTGATGTTGCTCTCTCTCCATCTAATCCTCTGATCACCAACTTTATGCTAGGAAAATGCTGTCTGAGTCACGGTGCTTAATGTTTGTTGAAATATGTCTTCACTTATACAAGCTTCGTATGGGAAACAATGCGGTACCATATCTATATAAAATTTAAACTACCAAATAAAATAAAAATAAATCTATGTTTTGGTAAATATATATTGCTGTAGTAAATATGTACATATATACTACTAGTTCACTCGTACATATATTATTGTATTATATGTACATATAAACTGTAGTATTATGCGTACATATATACTGAGTACATATATATACTCAATATATATATATATGTACTTACTATATACTGAGTGCATAAAATTTTGTAGTATTATATGTACGTATATACTTACTATATACGTATGTATATCTCGCATTTGTTGCCGTTGCAGCTCCTGCCGCTGCTATTGCATTACATTTTTAATTTCTTTCATCTAATAATTCTTTTCTTTAATTTCTTGCATTTCTTCCATCAAATTAAATATATGCTCATTTTTCTTTTTTATTCCAGTCTCCATAACTACAATACGTTTATTTGTTTCCAGTGCTTGTTGATCGACTGCCTTATCCAACATTGCTACACAGATGAATTAGAAGCACGACTGCTAAAACAAAATGCCACTCTCTTAGAGCCTATTCCGTATACTCACTGCTTCTTTCGACCTCTTATTGTCTCCAAATAAATAGGATCACAATCAATTGGTTGAAGATCCATAAAACCCTCAACTTGTTGATGAGTAGCTCTCACATGTTCCTCAATTAGGTTCTGAAATAAAATAAAGAAAACAACTATTCTAGATATACAAAAAATAAAATAAATATTTTGTATTCAAAACTATTTTCATAATGTAATGTAGTTTTATAAAATCTAATTAATATAACAATTTTTTATAGCAATCATTTGAGACTTGTTGTCAACATACTGATCATCCACTTTTTTCACATGCATCTTCCTAAAAATCTCATAAAAATTTGGATCTTGACCCAATTCTTCATCATAGAATATGTTTTTATTAAGTCATTAAAAACAAATGATCAAAAAATTTAACAAAATTAATAAAACCATGCAGAGATTTTATTTATTGGACTATTAGGACAACCACTAAATATAGAAATGCTTAGAATTTTAAATTTATACCAAATCTCGAGCATGCTCAATGCTCGACTTTGAACCTCCAGTATGTCGACAGATTCTTGTACCTAGCCTAGCTACCTCATTTCGTTGATTTTTGCTGGCAATATCTAATTTTATTTTCACATTTGGTCCTCCCAATAATTAAACCACTAGGGCCAGTCTTCCTCGGATATAAAATCAAACATTTATTTCATTTTCTTTAATATATGAACAAAATCAAAATACCGTTGAGAAGCTTTGATCTCCCATTATGACTATCTTTCCATCAAATTTGGGTGTCAATGTGCACTGATTCTATCAATAAAAAAATGACTAAAGAATTTATATTAACAATAAGAACATAATTATTTACTACTCGAATAATAACCAACATAAAAGTTAAGTAATTAGATAATTATTTTTCAATGCTTTTGTTTTGTTATTTTTACCTAAAAGGCATTAAAATATGACTCTTTTATCGATTCAGAAACTTTCTTCGAGGAGAACACTTTAGAATCAACCATTTTCTTGAAAGCCTTTGTAATTATTGTCCAACTCTTGTGAGATGGAATAAAACTGTACAAATAAATAAATAACTTTGAAAACAAGTAAATCATAATAATATAAAAAAAACCACTAACAGTAACACCAAATATTTTTTTCAAGTCATTTTTACATATTTATTTTACATCTCATCCACAATCTCAATTTCTAACTTTGCACTGACTATAGAGGAAGGGACATCATTTTATGATGTCATTGATATTGTAAATGGGAGAATAATCGGTGTAAAATGTGGGGTAGAAGATAGAGATGGATCAAAAGTGTGTGCAGTAAGCAAAATGGGTGGTGGGCTTACATCTGATAAAGGTGATAATAGAGGTCTCAATGATGGTGATGGTGATAGAAATGGAGATGGTGATTATGATGTTGAAGTCTGGATATGGTGGCTATGAAATGGTACTGATTCTGCAACATGTTGTAACATACTAGATGAATTTGGTTCATTTATCTATTTATGTCCACCTCCACCACAACCACATCCTTTAGGTGCCATTTGCTGTACAAAAAAAACATAGAACAAAAAGTAGAGATATGATAAACAAGCATGCATTTTTGAATAAAACACACCGATATGTTTCAACAAAATATAAAAAGTCTTTGATAGTTTAAATTTATAATAAATTTATTACTATTTAATTATCGACATCACTGTCATCCTCCAATGGATCTTCTAATATTATGTCTGATTCCGATAGAAGTTCGAACTCATCTTCAGATAGAAATTGATCATCTTCAATTTCTATTGTGCCACCATTTGAGTCACATAGATTTTCTGGATCTTCATCTACATTCAAAGGCTCAATATTATTCATGTCATCTTCCTCGAATGCCGATGCAATTTTTAAGTCTGCACTTCTTTGTTGTGATGTTGGTACTTCAAATTTTGATCGAGCTTTGATTTTACAAATTGCCCACCAATCTCTCTTATCACAAGATAAACTCGGATATGTACAATAATATAACCGAGAGGCTTGAACTGCCATAATAAATGGCTCATATCAATGATATATATGTTTATTATTAACACCCACTTGCTTATAGTTCGAATGAATCTTTGTGCCCACATTTCGTGTAGGATCAAACCACTCACACTTAAATAATATAATCCTATTATTTTCGAGTCCACAATACTCCAACTCAATAACTTCTTTGAGTTGACCATAATAATCAATCTCATCTGCACTATAACCTAAGCCTTAAGGCATACACCATTATTCATTGTTGTTTTAGAAGAACCATGCCCGATTGTGTGAAATTTCTATCTATTAACAAAATACCCAAGATAGGTTGTCACATATCTAAATGAGCCTTTACTTATATTCTAAATGAAAATATTTGAATCTCCATTTGAAGGATCAATTGCCTGTGACATAAATTAAAAATGATATTAACAAATAAAAGATACTAATAAATTAAATAATTCAAAAATATAAAACTTAATAATTCTCACATAATTTTTTAACCAATTCGAAAATTCAGTTTAAAGCATATAATCGACATCATTGGTGGAAATTGCTGGATGCCTATATTTTAACTACTCAACATAAATACTGCACAAATATAAAAAGAGAGAAAAAAATGTATATCAATTTTTAATAATTCTTATTAAAGTTAAAATTAAACTATTATTAAACCTGCAACCATTTTGTGTTTACATACTCAATATATAGTGCAACCTCCTCATAATTAAGCAAAACATAGCTCCGGGCTGCTTTGTGCTCTTCATCTGTCATACATCTTTTCATTGCTCTTCCAAATGCTCTTCCAGGGTGCATGAAGATAGATTGTATGTCCATAGAAAGCATCTTCTACCATCACATGACCTTCATAATTCCGCGACACATTTTCTATTCTTTATATTGACATGATCCTCAAAATAATAAGAACAAAATGATGATGCTTCTTCTACTAAATATGCATCACAAATTGAACCTTCAACTTTTGTCTTGTTTCTAACATTCAATTTCAACTTATGAAGATACTAACATTCACAATGTTAGGATTCAATTAGATTAAATTACAATAATACTTAAAGTATGAAATAATAAAACACAGCAAATTATATGTATTTACCTCTCAAAAGGATACATTCACCTAGATTGCACTAGCCCTTCAAGACTTGCTTCATATGCAAAATGGACTGGCAAATGCTCCATCGAGTCAAAAGAACTCGGTGGGAATATCCGTTCAAGCTTACAAATAATAAGTGGAATGTCATTCTCCAGCCTTAGCATGTCATCTATTTTGATTGTTGTTGTAGTTAGCTGTTTGAAAAACAAATTAAGTTCTGTAAGGACCTTCCAAACACTTAGTGAAAGTAATTCATGGAATATAATTGGTATTAATTTCTACATAAATACATGATAATCATAACTTTTCATTCCAAATAACTTAAGATTCTTCATATTCACGCATCTACCCATATTTGACATATATCCATCAAGTAATTTCAAAATTTTAACCCATTCACATAATATCTATCTTGCCTTCTTATCAAGTGTGTAGCGAGCTTTAGAAAATTTTCTTGTTTCCTTAGTCAGTTTCAATTCAGGATGACGACAGTAATCATTCATCTCTTGTCTTTATTTTTAAGTGTATTTTGTTTTTCCGTCTACATTAAGGATAATGTTGAAAACATTATCAAAAACATTTTTTTTAATATGCATTACATCTAAGTTATGACAAATTAAATTGGACTTCCAATAGGGCAAGTCCCAAAATATACTGCATTTCTTCCCGCCAAATAATTCTTCTATTAGTTCATTACTTCCAGTAGCTTCCTTTTCAGTTCCCTTCTTCAAACCCAAACTCTGAATCTCTGTCATAATATCATCTCTTGAACGAACTGCTGGTGCAACTGTCATCACGATTTTATTTTTTCGATATACAGTTCTATTTCTTCGAAATGGATGATTCATAGGAAGAAACTTACAATGGTTATCAAACCATGACTATTTACCACTAAATTTGAAGGTAAATGCATCAAAATTTGTCATGCAATATGGGCATCTGAATCATCCTGTAGTACTCCAACCAGACAACATTGAATATGTAGAAATGTCACTTACCCTCCACATAAGGGTGACCCGCATAATGAAATTTTGCTTCTTTGAGATATCATATGTATTCATACCAACATCTCATACATGATTTAACTCTACAATAAGATGTTGTAAGAAACATCCAGCATGTCTTTCGGATTTTTTGGCCCTGGAACCAATATTGACAAAAATATATATTACTCCTTCATACACAACCATAGAGGAAAGTTATAAAGTATCACTATCACTGATCATGTTGAATGCTGTTGTCCAGATTGCCCAAATGCCAAAAATCCATCAGTGAAGAGACCCAATCTAACATTTCAACTTTCTACTACAAAATCTTAATGTATATAATTAAAATGCTTCGAAGCAAGTGAATCCGATGGATGACGCATTACCCCTTCTTCAACCTCATGCTCAGAATGCCACCTCATATCATTTGTTGTAAAATTAGATGCATATAGTCTTTGTAATAGAGGAATAAATAAAAAATAATACATCTTCTTAAAGACAACCTTCAATTTTTGTCACGTATCTACAACACGAGGTGCCTTCCTAAATTGAGAATGATCACAAAACTTACGACAAATTAAATCACTATCACCGCCCCAATATAACATGCATCCATTCAAACAAAAATTATTTTTTTTGCTGGTAGACTTATTCCTCGTAGTAACTTCGTAGTATTGTAAAAGTTGTTAGTGATCAAATTATTATCCGTAACAATCTTTTTCATCAGTTCTGTCACCTAATCAAATAATTTCTCAGACATATGATTTTATGACTTAATGCTCGTTAGTCGAGCCACAAGTTATAATTGCGAATGTGTTTTACAACCATGTCACAACTCTTTATCTACAGCTTTAAGCATTTCATAAAATTTTAGAGCTTCAGGATTAGGTGGTTCAGCCATGCAATCCATATTGAAGTCAGCACCAGTAGCTTCCAAGATCATTTTATTATATGTGTTTGATGATTCTTCACCACAAGAAAATGATTCAATACCCTCATTTTGGTCAATATTCAGAACCATTGTACTTTCTTCATGATAAATTAAAACAAAATAATTTGGCACAAAACCATATTTAACCAAATGATATCTTATAGTGTTTGCATCATGAAAAGTGATATTCTAACATTTGTGATTATTACATGGACACTTAATTTTTTCTTCATTTATCAATCTCGATTGACTACATGCAAAATTGATGAAAATTTCAAGCCCAGTCAAAAAACTTTATTCAAAAATCCATTAATAACCCTTCTGTACATCCACTAATGATCTAAGCTCATTTAGCCCTATTTTATTTACAAAATATAATGCCCAATCATTATTTTTAATAAAAGATTCTTTTACTTCAAATATACAAATAATTAAATAAAATTACTTACAGATGAATATTTAAAAATTAAATATCGTGAATATCGAGCCAATGCATTTTCAAAATCTACATTAATAGATAAAGCAATTTTTAGCATGATAAATATTAATAGATATCACAGTTATACTAGATAAAGGGTGCAAAATGTGATAATGTATAAGAAAGGAAAGCAAAAAAAAGACATTTAATGTTTGAAGGAGGAGAGGAAGAGAGAGAGAGATAGATAAGGTGGGAAAAGATAGGGGCAGAGAAATGGGGAGACGGGGGAGAAAGAGAGAGAGAGGGAGAGAAAAGGAGGGAGAGAGAGTGGGAGAGAAATGGTGAAAGGGAGAGAGGGGGGATATAGGGAGAGAGAGAGAGAGAGAGAGGGAGAGAGAGGGAGGGAGAGAGAGAGAGAGGGGGGTGGAGAGATAGAGAACAAGCATGAAAGAAGAGCTAGAGAAAAAAAACAAGAGAGAGTGTGTGACACAGAAAAAGAGGAAGAGAATGACTGAAAGAATTATAGAGGGAGAGAGACACATAGAGAGTGTAGTGTTAGAATGAAGAATTATATAAAAGAAAATAGAAGTTTTTCAGTACAAACCGATCAAATATTATATTTTTTGTTATACATAAGTTCATATTTGAGCCTAAGGCCCAATGGCTAGGATTAGTAAGGGTACGACCCTTATTTGTATTATACCATATATTAGCCTGATCAAAGGAAACTCTCATGCTATGTGCTTACATATTGTTGATATTATATCTTAGCCATTTTATTTAAAGTTAGTGCAATAGAATAGTATTATCCCATATATAATTATATGTTAGGATACATATTGTAAATGTAGTTATAAATAGTTACTTTTAGTTTAATATATAATTATATATAGATATATGCATGAAAGTAGTTATAAGTAAATATAAATAAATGAATACAAAGTTATAAATAATTATTTAGATTTGCATACATGTATACATATATGTATACATAATTAAAAATAAAGTTATTTTTATTTATATAGAGTTTTTATTGTTATACAAATATTTATATATAGTTATACACATTTAGTTAAACATTATGTTGTATGGTTTTATACATATAATTATAAATATAGTTACATGTGGTTATACATATAGTTACACGTATGGTTAAACTTATATTTTTACATGTATGTATATATATTTTTGCATATGATTTCATATATTTATACATATAGTTATGTATAGGTATGGATATACTAAAATACAATTTTTATACTTATATATAAAAATGTATATTAAATACATGTTGTTAATTATATATATATATATATGTATATATAGTTATGCATACAGTTTTTATAGTTATAAATAAAGTAAGATAAAATTATTTATAGTTATCTGTTATTATACATATAATATATATAGTTATAGAAATTTATATATTGTTAAACATTTAGTTATATATATACATATATATACATATATACATACATACATATATATATATATATATATATATATATATATTCATACGAATAGTTATATTTAGTTATACATAAATATATACAATGTTATAAACAAATATATATATTTACATATATGTATACATATATATATATAAATAGTTAAAAATATAGTTATATTTAATTATATAAAATTTTATTTAGTTTTATAAATATTTATATATCTAGTTATACACATATAATTAAACAAATATTTTATGTTTTAATACATAAATTATAAATATAGTTACATGTGGTTATACATTTAGTTACTTCTATAGTTATACTTATATTTATACATGCAGGTATATATATATTTATTCAACAATTTTTTATATGTATACATATAGATATGTTTAGGTATAGATATAGTAAAATACATTTTTATTTACTAATATATACAAATGTATATTAAATATAAGATGTAAATTATATATTTAAATATAGTTATGTATAAAGCTGTAATAGTTATATATATATATATATATATATATATATAAAATAAGATACAATTATTTATAGTTATATGTTATTATACATATAGTATATATAGCTATTAATATTTTTATATATTTAAACTTATAGTTATTTATAAATATATTCATACAACTAGTTATACATAAATATATAAAGTTATCAATAAATATATAGAATTACATATATGTATACATAGTTATAAATATAGTTAATTTAATGTTGTAGAGTGTTATATAATTATACAAATATTTATATATAGTTATACAAATATTTATACATATTTATACACATATAGTTAAATATAATGTTGTATGTTATTATACATGTAATTATAAATATAGTTAAATGTGGGTATACATATAATTACACAAATAATCATAATTCTAAACACTTAAAATAATCAAATCATACTTGCATTATCATGATAAAGATTTTTGAATCCAAGATTTCTAAATAGTTATTAGTTGAATGGCCGGTGACATCATTAAATGGGTGTAAGACTTGGGTTTGAACCTATCATTGTTATTTGAAGAAGTATATTTTGGTAAATTCTATGAGAATCAAAAATTGATTTTTGAATTCTAAAACTATTATTTTAGATTTATATTTTTTAAAAACTTCTCTGACATAAAGAAAGTTGATGCATTTTAGTGTAACAAAAGTGGATAAAAGTTATAATGTTATAGGAAAAAATGTTAAGGGGGACCAAAATAAAACTATGTTTTATTACAATTTTTAATTTTAATATAATATTTGGGGACACGAATCCAAAATATTTATGATTTGGGTCTTCCAAAATTCTATACTGATAATTACCTTCCTTTATCCATACGGAATGCATGTACTCAAGTATGCATATGAGTTTATACAGAAACTCATTTTTTCATAAACAAAAACATATGCATATGGAGTTCATAAATACTATGCATGCATAAACATATGCATAAGCTCGTTTTTGCATACAGAGTAAGCTGAAACGAGTTTATGCATAAAGTTTTTTTTTATTATATTGGGATAATTATGAGTATAGAATTTAGGTACAAAAATATAACCCAAATCATAGATATTTTTTTTTTGAATTCCATAACATAATTATCCTTTATGTGTGTGTGTGTGTGTGTGTGTGTAGATTAAGGATGAAAATATTAAGTAATATTATTATTATTAGTGTTGTGGAGGAATTCCGTTTTTTTTTTTGCAAAGTTAGAAAAAGTTAGTGTTGTTTTTGGAAGGAACAAAATATAAAGAATAATACTTTCTTTGTCAAGAAAATCTATTTTAATAAAATTTTGAAATTAAACTAATTTAAGAAAATATTTCTTAGAGTAATATTCCTACCTTTTAGTGGTATCAATGAATAATATAAAATTGTTTTTGTTATTTTGTTTTGTAATTTAAAGAGATGCAAGCCTAATCATTTATTCTATTTGAAGATTAGAATGATTTGGATTTCTTGTTATGCATGTAATTGCTACTTAAAAGCTATAAGGCTACTCTACTTTCTTCATCATCTTAAACTTTTCTCCTCTTACTACTTCTTCTTCATCTTCTTTTACTTCTTCTTCTTGTACTTCTACTACCATAAATGAGTATCTACTTTCAAATGAGAATGCTCATTTATAGATGAGATTATATTTTTCTATGCTTTATAATTAACATGGTCTATAGTATATTCCATTATACTTTCTCATTAATCAAAGATAAAAGTATAGATTATAGTTCAATTGAGAAAGCTTACTAATAGATGAGTATCTAATTACAATTAGAGTATAAAGGGTAGATTAATTTTTATTTATGCAAAATTAATAATAGATGAGTATCAACTTGCAACATATAAGAATCCATTTGTTAGAGCATATGTTTGAGTGGTTGATTTGCTATTGTTGACAACTTCCTTGATTTGATAGAGCATAGTGATATATGTATCTCACACATCAACCATGATACAACATCAATATAAATTTCTTTACAAGGTAAATGGTCTTGAGGTGGGTAATATATGTTTTACAATTCATCTCCATTGGAGAAACTAAAGTTTTGAAACACTAACTATGGTCTCCTTTGATGATAATATTTTTTCTATGACAAGATTAATTAATCAAAAAGTTTGGTTACCTAACAGCAACAAATCAATAGAGCAAGAAAAGACATGAATATTCAATTGATATTACTTCCAATCTCAAAAGATTATCAAAAGATAACGGTCAATGGGGTTCAAACCTATTTGAAAAATATTATAGCTCAAATACCAAACCAGTTAATTAAATATGATAATTTTGAATTAAATCACAAAATTATTTTTCACTTTTTCAAACTATACTTAATAGAGTTGAATTAATAAATAGAATATATATATATATATATATATATATATATATATATATATATATATATATATATATATATTCACAAGATTTTTATTACACACACACACTACAAAAATTATGAACAGATTAACCAAAATGGCTTTTCTGGATTTTTCACAAATGACGTTAAATGCATAGCACATAGTAATTTTAATTATGCAAAAAATACTAAACACATATACACACTACCATAAAATAAACGAACACAACAAAAAACTTACATTATCAAAAAATACATTGCTAAAAAACGTACCATAAATAACACAAACTATGATCATACACACACTCTCATTTTATCATTCATAAAATAACAATATACAGATTAAAACTATTAGTTTTTGAATAAGTTTTCTAGAAATTTTATTTTTTTAGAAACAAAAGAATAATCTTTTTGTGCTCTTCATGCAATATAAATAATAAATCAAGAACATGTGCATTTTTGTTTCGTGCTCCTCACTCAAGAACACTCGTGAACATAAACATAAGCAATGGGCCATGAAAATTTGCAGTTGAGCACACCCAAAACAAACTAAATTTAAATAGAAATATTTTTAACCATAACAAAAAAAAAAGATACCAGCAAACTATAGCATCAAAATCACCCATAAAGAAGTTCACCAACTTGAAACCTACATGCCCAAACAATACATAACAATTTTTTCCTTTCACATCTATGGTAATAAAAAAATGATAGATATGGTTATGTTTAAATAGTTTATGGATACTATTTTTATAGTTATAGATATGGTTATGTTTAAATAGTTTATGGATACTATTTTTATAGTTATATATATAGTTATGTTTAAACACACTTATATTTAAAGAACACTTATATTTATGTATACTATTTTTGTATATAGTATGTAGTTATGTATATTGAACAAGTTATTAATTCGGCATACCTACTGTGTATCATCAAAATCCACACAATGACAATGTATTATATCACAAATGCATGAAGTATGTATATGATTAAGTATATATATGCAATCCAAGAACACCATGGAAAATAAAGGAGAAGAATTTCGGAAATAATAAATAACATATCAATACACATAAGCTTAATCAAGATAATCGATGAAGAATAAATGTATAAAACATACTCAACTCAAATAAAAATTAAACTTAAACCTCGAATATATGTTGAAGCATCGGTGTCGAGGGATGGATGGCCGAATTCTGAGGTTCACGTCACTTGTTGTTGAAGATAATCGCGTCTCAATGTGAATGTAAATATCAGCAAATTTTTTATATTTTTAATTATTAAAGCATTAAATAAACAATATAAATATATATATAATCAAAAAAGACTAATTAATTTTATTTACTATCAAAATGTTTTCAACAAAATCAATGTGCGTGTAGCAAGGTACAAATGAAAAACAAATACCTTAAAATTTTTTATTATAATATTAATTAAATAATAAATATATAAACAATTAAAAAAAATATGTTTAGCCTTATAAAAAAATATCACATAGGTACAAAATTAACAAACTCTATATAATAAGACATAAATGAAAAGATGATTTGTCATCTAGTCACTCGCCTAAAAGTTATAAAATACTTTTAATGTTAAAAAATATATAAAAATTTATATTTTATGGTTATAAAATTTTAAGAATTCATATTAATTTTTATGAAGATAATATGAAATAATTTTAAAGGCATAAATTTTCATGTTATTTGATATCATTAATAATTTTTAAAATTCAATAAATTACTTAAAGTGAGAAGATAATTAAAATAAGTTTTATATATTATTTTAATAAAAACTTAATGTTAAAAGCTAATAGTCAAAATATTACTCAATTATTTAATTGTATAAATTTTTGTAAGATTTTCTTTTATGTATTTATTTATTTATTTATAAATAAAATACAATTTTATATATTTATTTATAAATATTAATTTATTTTCTTTTAACTTTTTAAAAAAATTATATTTTTTTTATATTTCAAGATTTTCTAATTTTGTATTATTTATTTATTTAAAAATTTTCTATAATAATACAATTATATATATATATATATTAAAATTAATTTTTACTAGTTTATTCATCAATTCAGATAATTTTGGAAATATTTTCTATTTTATTAAACAATTTATTACACAGATAAATAGATAGAAATATAGATAGACACACAAATTGACAAATAGATAGATAGACATATATACCGATAAACATATAGAAAAATAAATAGATTAAAGATAAAGAGTAGACAAATAGAAAAATGGATAGATAGATATATAAATTGATAGATAGATAGATAGTTATACAAATTGATAGATAGTTATACAGATAGATATATAGATAGATAGACAATTAAATACAGAGCTAGATAAATATTTAGACAAATAGATAGACAAATATATAGATAAATAGATAGACAAAAAGTCATATAGATAGATGTCAAATAAATAGATACATAGATACATAGATTACATATATAAATTTAGGCAAATAGAAAGAAAAATAGATGCAAAGATAGATAGATAAATAGATTAAAAGATAGACAAATAAAAAAATAAACAAATAACAGATAAATAGATAGATAGACATATAGATAGTTAGATAGATATACTTATAGACATATAAATAGATAGAAAAATTTATACTGATAAAAAGATAGATAAAAAGATAGATAAAAAGATAGATAAAAAGATAGATAGTTAAAATATAGATAGATAGAAAAATAGTCAAATAGACAAATTGCTAGAAAGATAGATAATAGATAGGAAGATAGTCAAATATACAGAGAGACTGGTAGAATGAGAGATTTATATAGGGTTTGATAGAAACTAAGATAGATCGGTAGATAGATTTATAGATAGAAAAGTAGATAGATAGAAAGATATTCAAATGGACAAATAGATAGATAAAAATACATATAGACTAATAGATAGATAAATATATAGATACATAGATAACATATAGATAGATAGATACGTACATACATAGATATACTGATAATAGATACACAGATGCATAGATTGAAAGATAGACAAATAGATAGATATATAGACAAATCGACCAATTGATAGACATATAGACATATTAATAGATAGGCAGATTAAGAGATTGAAAGAGCGAGAGAAAGATAGTTAAATTGACAAATAAAGAGATTGAGAGATAGATAAATAGAGAGATAGATAGATAGAAACACAATAGATAGATAGATAGATACTTAGATAGATAGATAGATAGATAGACAAATAGATAGATACATAGATTGAAAGATAGATAGATTGACAGATAGATCAAAAGACAGATAGATAGATAAATAGACATACACAAACATACATAGGTAGATAGATAGAAATTAGATAAAAAAATAGATAAATAGATAGATAGATACATACATAGGTAGACAGATAGATAGTTAGTTAGATAAATAGATAGTTAGACAAATAGATAAAATATAAACAGATAGATAGATAATCAGATAGATAAATAGATAGATAGATAGATAGATAGATACAGTGATAGAATCATAGATAAAAAGATAGATAGCTAGGCATATAGATAGATAAATAGATAAATAGATAGACACATAGACACATAGAAAGATCGATAGGTAAAAAACTAGATATCAAAGACATACATATAGATAAAAAAATAGACAAATAGAAAGAAAGATAGATAGATATATAAATAAATAAAAAGACATATAGATAGACTAATAGATAGATGGATACATAGAAATACATATAGATAGATAATCATATAGAGAGATAAGTAAAAAGATAGATGGATAGACAATTAGACATTTAGAAAAATAGATAGATATATAGATAGATAAATTGATAGACAAATAGACACATAGGTAGATATAAACATATATAGATAGAGGAATATAAAGATAAATAGATAGATTGATAAAAATGATTGAAAAATAAAAAGATATAAAGAAAGATAGATAGATAAATAGATAGATAAACATGTAGATAGAAATATAGATAGACAAATAGATAGACAGATAGACAAATAGATAGATAGATAGATAGATAGACAAATTGAAAGATATATAAATAATAGATAGACAGACAGACATATAGATAAATAGATATATAGATAGATAGGTATACAAAAAAATTGATAGATAGATAAATAAAAAGTTTATCTATCTATTTATCATTCTATCTATCTTTCTATAAATCTATCTATCTATTTATCTATTTATCTATCTATTTATCTTTCTATCATTTTGTCTATTTATCTATCTATCTATCTATCTATCTGTCTATCTATATATCTTTCTATCCATCTGACTAACTAACTATCTATATGTCTATCTATCTATCTTTCTCTTTATATATATGTAAATATATTTATATATCTATCTAGCTATCTATCTCATTGTCTATCTATTTATCTATCTATTTACCTATCTATTTACCTATCTATCTATGTACCTATCTAATTATCTATCTATTTAATTATCTATTTGTCTATATATATATATATATATATCTATTTATTTTTGATTTATCTTTCAATCAATCAATCAAATTTATCTATCTATTTATTTGTCTATCTGTCTAACTATTTATCTGTATATCTATCAATAAATCAATTTTTCCAACTTTCTAATTTTCAATCTGTCTATCAATCAATCAATCAATCTATCTATATTTCTTTCTATCTATATGTCAAACTTCCTATCTATCCCCCTGTCTTTGTATTTATCTATCTATCTGTCTCTCTGTCTATCATTCTACCTATCTATTTATCTCTCTATCTTTTTATATATCTATTTACTTTCCTATCGATCTAATTATTTGTATATCTATCTATCTATCATTTTATTTACTATCTTTTTTTCTGTCGATCTATCTATTTGTCTATCTGTGAAATCTATCTTTCTATCTATTTTTCAACCTATATATTTTTTTATCTGTCTATCTATCTATCTATATGTCTATCTGCCTAACTATATAACTGTCTAATTGTCTATCTGTTTATCTCTATTTATATCTATTTATGTATTTGACTATCTATCTATATATCTATCTATCTATTTTTTTATATGTCTATCTATCTATCTATCTACTAATCTATCTATCTACATATCTTCATATCTCTCTATTTGCCTATCTATCTATCAACATATCTTCTTATATCTTTATCGGCAAATCTGCCTATATGTCTATCTACTTATTTTTCTATTTGTCTATCTATTTATCTATCTATCTGTCTATCTGTCTGTCTATCTATCAATTCATCTATCAATCTATCTAATTATCTATCCAGCTATCTATTTGTATTTATATCTATCTATCTATCCTTGTGTCTATCTGTCTATCTGTCTAATTGTCATTCTATCTTTCTTTATTTGTGCCTTTCTATATGTCTAACTATCTTACTATCTATCTGTCAAACTATCGATTTATATTTTTGTCTATTTTTAATCTATTTATCAATTTATCCATCTATCCATCTATTTGTTTATTTATCTATCTGTCTATCAATATATATATATCTTTTTGTCTTTCTGTCTATATGTATGTTTGTCATTCTATCAATCTTTCTTTTTTTGTGCCTTTCTATATGTCTTACTTTCTATCTGTTTGTTTGTCTGCCTATTTATCTTTCTGTCTATTTTTTTATCATTCTATCCATATATCCATCTAATTGTTTTTCTGTCTATATGTATATTTATTTATTTGTAAATCTATATATGTGTCAATCTGTCGATCTATCTTTCTGTCTATCTAATTATCTAGCTATATTTCTATTTGTCTATCTATCAAAATGTCTACCTGTCTACTTGTCTACTAGTCAATTTCTTTAACTATCTATCTATCTATGTATCTATATGTCTATTAAACTATCTATTTATCTTTCTGTCTATTTGAATATTTGTTTATCTATTTATCTAATTATCTTTCAATCTGGATATCTTTCTGTCTATGTGTCAATCTGTAATATGATATAACTTTATATTTATCTATTTATTTATCTTTTTAACTGTCAATCTATAAATCAATCTATCTGTATATGTGTTTATATATCTATTTATCTATCTATCTGTATGTCATATTTGTATATTTGTCTATATGTCTATTTGTCTATCTATTTATACGTTTAACTGTATATCCATATATTTATTTTTCTATTCATCTATTCGTCTATCTATTTATTTTTCTATCTATATGTCAATCAGTCTATCTTATTTTCTGTGAATCTGTAAATCTATCTATCTATCATTCTATATATCTATCTATCTATATATCTATCTATTATATATCCATCTATGTGTCTATATGTCTATATGTTTTCTATTATTCTATCATTCTATATGCCTGTCTAACTATTTTCAAGCATGTTATAATTCATCAAACATTACAATAACTAATTTTTTGTTTAATAATTCTACTATTCGGAGAACAACTATTGCATGTTTCTACTCAAAATTTTTTACATTGCATTGATTCAATGAACAATGGTGTGATAAGAATGAGTGGTGAATTTTATTGAGGAATAATATTTTATGAGTGGAGATTTTCATTGACAAGTGATATGGAAATGACAGTCGTATGTTAGTGATTGGCACCATGGAGTGAAGAAGTTGTAATATATGTTTTAGTACAAATATCTTGATTGCTATTATGATGACATTATAGGTGAATTCGTTGATGATCTATTATGTTCTCAATTTTTCAATTTTTCAATTTTTCAATTTTTCATTTTTATAATAAGAGCAACCAACATGTAAGCTATCTTAATAATATATATTTTTATTTATAAGTTAGATTTTTTACTTGATTGATATGTTAGAAAATATTAATATTTTTTGGAGTTTTATTTAATCATGATATCATATATGGATATGTTAATCAATAAAATGAATGATTGATATGTTTTCTAAGGTGTCATCAAGAAATTCATTACTATTAATTGAGGTTGAGAAAATGCACACCACAATATTGTGAATGGTGGAGACCTGAGTTTATAGTTATTGGATATGTTTTTAAAGGTGTCATCAAGGAATTCATAGTTGTCATCTATTTAGTGAGACAAGGTTTCATCCTTTGGATCAACTGCAACTTTCTATATAAATTTTGGTAAGGATTGAGTAATTATGTGCTCGTATCTTTGATAATGAATATACTTATATGACTTAACTTTTGAAAAGTCATGCTCAACTACCGTTTATTTGTGATCCAACTAAATATATTTTGGAGGGTCCTTTTTGTGAAAAGACCGAAAGATAGGTGTAGGGAGTTGTTGTTTGACATCTAGGGCTAGATCATAGGGCATGTGATGAATTTTATCTAAGTCATGCCAGAATGGAGTGTTACTTTATCAATTCTTGGGTAGGCCTAGGGGGTTGTTTTTCAACTCCAATTCTAATGTATTGATCCTTGGAAAAATAACCTAATTATCATGTTAGGATGGAGTGTTGCTTGAAATCTTGAAAAAATTGTATTGGTGTCTCAAACTTGAGGATGCTTCATCGAATCAAAAATTTATCAAATTTGGCAATATACTCATTTCTTGATGAGTTACTTTGTCACAGTAAATTTTATAGATCTAACAATCATGATAATATAATTTTAAAAAAAGATAGTTAGTATGTAATTTATTTTGCATTTTTGTCAACATACAAACAACTAACTCATCTTTCGTCTTTTTTAATTATTTGACATTAGACTAATATTGATTAATTTTTTGAATAATTATCATCAAACCAAAACTCATCTTGTGTTCATCCAAAAGAGTATATCTCTTAAAATTATGGGTCATACTTTTTAGTTAGTCGAGAAATTATCAGAGGTTGAGTTACCCACTAAAAGTAGGAACCTAAACTTGAATATTTTTCAAACATTGATCTTGTAAATATGTGGGATCATAGCCTCATTGATAACTTTCTATGAAGAGAGTACAAATAATGAGGTCATCGCTCATAAACAAAATCAAACTCATTTTTTTGAGGTTGATGCTTACTTTCTTACTTAGCTATGCATTCAATGTTTTTTTTAATATCATGAAGTCATTATTTAATCGTGTAAGCGCATCTATTCTAGTGAAAATATATCCAAGGACTTCATCATATTGCATTGGAAAGTCATGACCAATAGCAACATCTTTTTCTAGATTAGTCAGATGTCTCGATTCATCTTTATGGTAATTATTACTATAATGAGTAGACATGCATCTTGGATTTAATGAAAATAATTAACAAAAATAATTATTAAAAAAATGACTTAGTAGGGTAGACTTAGGATTCTAATCTATTGATGTCAAATTGAAGTAAATACTAGATTCCCTATGTTTTTAATGAATAGATTATGGTTAATTATGAATTATAAAACGAAAAAATTGCTACTTAGTATCATATACGTCATGTACTAAAGTACAAATCTTTTCTAAGGTATCGATCCTTCTGGGCAAATAGCATAACAATCAAGTAAAGATGGAGTGTAGCTCAAAACCTTGAAAGAATTTGCATTGGCATATCGGCCTCAAAGGTGCTACATTAAATTTGTCAAAATTGGCAATGTAGTCATTTTCCATTGAGTTACTTTGTTGCAAAAAGTTTCACTGATCTCAATATCGAGGATAATATGATGGAGAAGCATGTTTATTTTTTTAAGTGATTCTTCATTTTTGTTTACATTCAAATAAATAACTCACATCGCATCTTCTTTTATTATTTGATATTAGACTAATATTCATTACCCTTTTCAATTAGTTTAATTGAAGCAAAATTCACCGCATGTTCTTCTGAAAGGGTATCACTTAAAATAATGGTTCATATCTTTTAGCCAATCAAGAAGATACTAGGGGCTGAGTTGCATATCGAAAGTAAGAGCTTCAACCTGAATATTTTTTAAATATTGATTTTCTAAATATGAATGATCAAATCTACATGGTACCTCATGGTGAGGAGAGTGTAAATAATGAGGTCATCACTCATTAACATAATCAAACTTATTCTACTTAGGCTGGTGGTCACTTTCTAACATAGATAATAAATTATTGATTTCCCAATGAAACATCATGAAGTCATTATGCAATTCCTTAAGCTCATCTAATCTGACACATATTAGATGAGATGTAATTTAATAAAAAAAATGAAAAATTGTTTTTTTTAAGAAAAAGAAGTCCAAGAAGAGTAGACCAAAGATCTTAATCCCTTTGATGTTAAACTGATGTGAATACTAAGTATTCTTAAGTTTTTTTACACTTTATTGTAATTAGGAAATCTAAATTATAAAAATTAGTACTTAGCACTACAAGAAAAGAAGAAATTAGAAATGAAAATTAGAAACGAAAATTAGAAATGCCCAATATTTCTAAAATTAGGAAATAATTGAAACGAATTAAAAACAAAATTGATATATTATAAAAAAATTAGAAATGAAAAAAAAAAAATTTTCTAATTAGCTATGGATTGTTATATGTTTTTTTAAGTTCATAACTAATTACGACGTGCTGCGGTGGGTGGATATGCTTGCGTAGAATTTAGTAATGGAAATTATGTATCTATATTTTTTTAGTGATGAAAATTTATGTACATATGTTTTTTTTGTAACGGTAATAATTTTTATCGCTAAATGAGAAATGTCATACCCATCGGTCACTATTTCATTTTAAAAGATTTAGAGATGGATTAACATTCCATCACTAATGCACAAATTTATATAGGGGCACCATCTTTGAGTCTAGGTAACAAAATATTAGATCTAATTGAAAGATATGGAATTAAAAATGTTAAAGATATTGATGCATATTGCTTAAACTCATAAATTTCGAAGAATTATTATTGTGATTGGAAGAAAATAAATATCTTTTAAGATTTTCATTTTTGGTAAACCAACCTAATTAGGCATAATTTAGATATGATGCTCATTGAGAAAAAAAAATTTTGATAATATTTTTAAAACTATCATGAATGTGGAAGGAAAAATAAAGTCAATATCAAATCAATAGAGGATTTGAAAGAGTTTTGTTCACGTCCAAAGTTACATAGGGATGATCAACAAATAAATTTCCTAAGGCATGTTATAATCTTGACAATGGTACAAAGGAAACTTTGTGCAATTAGTTGATGGAGATCAAGTTCTCTGACGAATATACATCTAACATGGGAAGATGTGTTGATATGAAGAAGCATAAGTCATTTGAGATAAAAATTCATGACTCCATGTGTTCATGCAGAGGCTAATACCTATATCATTCCATGAATTACTTTTACTAAATGTTTGGGAAGCATTGATTGAAATAAGTTTTTTTAAGAATCTCACTTATAATGTCTTAATAAATGAAGAAATTATGCAATTACAAAATGACATCCCCATAATTATATGAAGACTTGAGTGTATTTTTCTTCCTAGCTTCTTCGACTCCATGGAATATTTTTTGGTCTACTTGCCATTATGAATCATTGATGCATGCCCTGATGCTCTATCTAATACAGATGGATGTATCTATTTGAAAGGTTATATAATTTTTATTTGTTCGAAATAAAGCAAAAGTTGAAGGATCGATATATAATGTCAACCTCGTAAAAGAGGCTTCATCATTTTGTGCACACTAATTTTGGCCACTATTATATAATCTGCATAATAAATTATCACCAAATAATATATGGAATCGGAGATAGATCAGAAGAAAATGATATGCTTTCTATTTTTTACACATGCAGGTCAATCATATGGTAGATCAACTTTAATATATTTTTTGGATGAACATGAGTATCATCTTGTGAATGCATACATCTTGTTGAACTACTAGAAAGTTATACCTTGTATTGAGTAAGATTTATAAAAATTGTATATTCTTATTTCTTTCTCATGGTATGTGATATATCTTTTTAATAACTCAAAATACCTTCAATATTATCTTTGAAGAATTTATGCCAATGAATTAAGGTAAAATGTACCACATATTGATGATGCTTCAATTGATGCAAAGCTTGAAAATGATTTCGCAATTTGGTTTGAAATATTTGTTAGTATATTAACATATCATTATTGGTTCTAAAATATTACGTGCACCATTATATAAGTATGATTTTATCTTTTATCATTTTGTAAGCACAATTTCTATCATCAACTATATGTAATAGACAAATGAATGATATTGCAAAAGGACCATTATGAAGTTTACAGGCGTATCTCATATATTATGTAAATGGATAAAAATTTCACACTTTAAAATATGACTTCAAATAGAGCTACAATGAATAATGATATATGCATCAAGGTATCTAACTCTACTACATCTACTATTGATTTTCATGGTTGACTAATTGAAATTAAACATGTGATTATCCTGCTTTATCAATTAAAAGTACAATTATATTTAAGTATGAATGATTTGATCATATTTCAAATTTGGGAACTAGAATTCATATTCAATACAATCTTATTGATGTGTACCATATGAAATATTATCATAAGTATGTGCTTTGTATTCACTCGATATAAGCTCACTAAGTATGTTACACCACTTATCCAACCACAAGAAGAAATCCTTGTGACTAGTGGGTAATATGCAAAATAAAACCTAAATCAATTGTGGAAATTGTTAAAAGAAGTATAATTGTCATTCCATCATGTGTACCTGCATTTCAAGAAAATAATATGAAACTTCATCCAATCATTTGTAGGGCAGATGATGGGCTTCAATTATTGCTTGGTGAAGGTGTACACTATTGGACATTGATGATGACCATGTTGAAAAAGTTAATGAGCAAGGATTAATTATAGAATCAAATGATAATGTAGATGAAGATGATTTGTTAGAAATTTTTTTTGATGATGACTAGACATTTATTGACTTCCATGTAATGTTGTCTTGCTTATTTTATTATTATTACAATTTGGACGTTTAATGAATTTTTTTATTTGTTTATTTAAATATCAATGTGTTTATCATAATGTTTTGTTATTATGACATATTATAACATATTTTTATTTCCTTTCTATATTTTGATGTTTATATAACATGATTAGGTATGAAAGATAACCATTCAAGTGGCTGAGGATCTCGATATGCAGGTAGGGGTAGAAGAAGTTAGCTAAAAGTGCATGGAGGAAGAAATCTACATGTATTTAGAGATGACACACTACAAATATCTTTATGTATTCTCCTACACATAGAGAGGATACATTGGCATTAAGTCATCATGATAGGCATGACAACACTACTAATATTCCATCTGTCGTACCTATCTACATGTATTTACTTATTTTTCAATTTGGTATAATATGATTTATTATTAAAATAAATGCATTACAATGTATTATTATTTTATTTAGTTTTTGTAGAATAATTATAAATTGAATAATACCTTGGTAGTCTTAATGAAGGATACATGGAAACATGTGGTAAGTGTGAGATACAATGATAAACTTGGTAAATAGAGAAAAAAATATGGTAACGTTGCAAAACATAATAGTATCCTACTTAATGTTTAGATTAAATGGTGGAAATACAAAAATAATGAAGTGTTCAAAGCTTTGTCTTAGATGGCCTCACACATTCGTCGACCAGAGAAGGTAGATTAAAGACCAGGACCTTCAAAATATATTAGAGGTTCAAAGTTGACCTACTAAGATTTAGTAGATTTGGTACAATTGCCTTTCATATATTGTTATTGTTTAAATTTTTAGAATGCATATGATAATATATGTGTGAAAATATATCATGTACATTAATAGTAATCATTATTTATTTTTATGAGGCTGAGTTGGGATATCTACTAATATTATTTGAGGTGTTCAAATGAATGCTCTAGAAGAATAATATATCTTTTTTGGACAAGCAGTCAAATGATATTAATGTGAGTTTCTCAATTTGTACTTGCAGTGTCATATATAAATTACAATTAAAAAACAAAAACAATATAACCAAATTATTTGTTGGCATTTACTGTAAATAATATGCAAACTCGAGTATATTTTTTTTTCATAACCGATAAGTTATTATATATGGACTCATTAAATATAATGACTAAATTTGTTTTTATGTTATTTTTAGTAGGGTGATGATTGTTTCTTGAGCTGGTATATATTTTATTTGAATATATTAAGGTTGAGTTATGTGGTATTTTAATAATTATAGGAAGATATTAAGAATATGGTTGCAATTTCTACGCAATTGATAGATCATTTTATAGAAGTGCTAGAGATTGATGTGAATATTTACTTTTAGGCTGTTGGAATGGAGCCAAGAAAATGGTGAGTGTTTGGTCTTGGTACTCAGACATCTGCATTTTATACATGTTCTATTTGAAATTTTGCATCATTATCTTCCAATTACAATAATATATTTGATAAGAAGTTGTGCAAGGAGATATAAGAAATTAATGATACATTGCAAAAAAAAATTATGGAGATGCAAAAAAAGAAAGAAGAGATGCAACAAGAAAATGAAGATATGCAACAAAAGAATGAAACGCTGTATAAGAAAATTTAAGAAATGAAAAAAAGAAATGTTGAAAGAATAAAAAGAGAAGAGGAAGTATAAAAGTAGATTTTGAAGATGGAGAAAATAACAAATTGGGGAAAGCATCATCTATTTTTCACCATATTAAAGAGGGTCTATCCAAAAATTCAGGGGAAAATAATCAACTTTTTCATCCGAAGAAGAAGAAAAAGGATAAGAAAAAAAAAGATGGATAGGAAGAAGTAGAAGAAGATGATGGAGAAGGGGAAAAAGAAGAAGGATATGAAGGAGAATGAGGAGGAGGAGGAGGAGGGGGAGGAGAAGGAGAAGAAAAACATGAAAAAAAAATTCTAAGAAGAAGAGGAAGAAGAAGGATGTGGAAAGAAAGAAGAAAAAGAAAAAAGGGAAGGAGGAGAAAAATAAGTTTAAAGAAGAAAGAGAACAAGAAGAAAGAGAACAAGAAGAAGGAGAACAAGACGAAGGAGAACAAGAAGAAGAAAAAGAAAAAGAAAAAGAAGAAGAAGGAGAACAAGAAGAAGGAGAACAAGAAGAATGAGAAGAAGAATGAAAAAAAAGATGAAGAAGAAGAAGAATAATAATAATAATAATAGTAGAAAAGGAATAAGAAGAAAAAAGAAGTAGAAGAAGAAGAAATGAAGAAGAAGGAGGAGGAGGAAAACATGAAAAAAAAATTATAATAAGAAGTGGAAGAAGGATATGGAAAAAAAGAAGAAAAAAATGAGGAGGAAAAAAAACAAGTTAAAAGAAGAAAGAGAACAAGAAGAAGGAGAACAAGAAGAAGGAGAACAAGAAGAAGAAGAAGAAGAAGAATAATAATAATAATAATAATAATAATAATAATAATAATAATAATGAGAAGAAGAATGAGAATAAGAAGAATGAGAAGAAGAAAGAGAAAAAAAAAAGAATAATAATAAGAAAAAAAAGTAGAATAAGAATAAGAAGAAAAAAAAGTAGAAGAAGAAAAAAAAGTAGAAGAAGAAGAAATGAAGAAGAAGAAATGAAGAAGAAGAAGATGATGATGATGATGATGATGATGATGATGATGATGATGATGATGATGAAGTAGAAGAAGAACAAGTAGAAGAAGAAGTAGTAGAAGAAGTAGTAGTTGAAGAAGAAGAAGTAAGAGAAGAATAATAATAATAATAATAATAGTAAGAAGAAGTAGAAGCCGAGGAAGATGAAGAAAAAGAAGAAGAATAATGAGAAGGAGGAGAAAGAAAAGGAGGAGGAGGAGGAGGAAGAAGAGATGAAGAAGAAGAAGAAGAATAATAATAATAATAATAATAATAAATAATAATATTAATATTAATAAAAATATTAATAATATAACAATGATAGGAAGAAGGATAAAAAGAAGAATAGGGGGAAAAGAAGAAAAATAAGAGGAATAAGAAGAAGAAGAAGAAGAATAATAATAATAATAATAATAATAATAATAAGTAGAAGAAGTAGTAGTAGAGGAAGAAGAAATAGAAGAAGAAGATAAATAATAATAATAATAATAAATAGAAGAAAAGGAAGAAGAAAAAGAAGAAGAAGAAGAATGAGAAGGAGCAGAGAGAAGAGGAGGAGGAGGAGGAGGGAGAGAAGAAGAATGATATGAAGAATAAGAAAAAAAAAGAAAAGAAGAAAAAGGAGAAAAAAAAGCAGAGGAAGAAGAAGAATGAGAAGGAGCGGAAGGAAGAGAAGGAGGAGGAGGAGAAGAATGATAAAATGAAGAAGGAAAAAAAAGAAGTTGAGGAAGAAGAGAAGGATGAGGAGTAGAAGAAGAAGAAGAAGAAGAAGAAGAAAAACAAGAAGAATGAGAAGAAACAGGAGGAGGAGTCGGAGGAGGAGGAGGAGGAGGAGAAGCAGATGCTGATGATGAAGATACTGAAGAAAAAAAAGAACAAGAAGAAGAAGAAGAAGAAATAAATAAAGAAAGAAAGAATAAAGGGATGAAAAAGGAGGAGCCGGAAAAGGAGGACAAGAAGAATAAGAATAGGTAGGAAAAGTAAAAAAGAAGGAAAAGAAAAAGAAGGAAAAGAAGAAGAAGGACAGGAAGAAAAAGAATAAGAAGGTGATGAAAAAAAATAAGAAAGAAAAAAAGGAGTAGAAGAAGAAGAAGAAGAATGAGAAAATGAATTAGGAGGAGGAGGAGGAGAAGAATAAAAAGAAGAAGAAGAAGATGGAGAAAAAGATGGAGAAGAAGATGGAGAAAAAGATGGAGAAGAAGATGGAGAAGAAGAAGGAAAAGAAAAAGTAGGAGAAGGTGTAAAAGGAGAAGAAAAAAAAGATGAAAAGAAAGAAGAAGTAGATGAAAGATAATAAGAAAAAAAAATTAATAATAATAATAATAATGAGAAGAAGAAGTAAATGAAGAATAATAAGAAGTAGAAGAAGAAGAGTGATAAGAAGAAGAAAAAGAAGTAAAAGAAGAAGAATAAGAAGAAGAAGTAGTAGTAGAAGTAGAGAAAAACAAAGAAGAAGAAGAAGAAGTAGAAGAAGGAGAAGAAGAAAAAAAAAAGATGAACAAAAAAAAGAAGAAAAAAAAGGTGAATAAGAATAAGAAAAATAAAAATAAGGAGAAGGAGAATGAGAAGAAGAATAAGAATAAGAAGAAATAAAAAAAAAGGACAAGAAAAATAAAGGAGTAGAAGAATTAAGACAAGAATATGAAAAAGAAGAAGAATATGAAGAAAAAGTAGAAAAAGAATATGAAAAAATAAGAAGCAGAATGATAAGAATAAAAAGAAAAAGAAGAAGGAAGATGAGGAAAAGATAAAGAAGAAGAAGAAGAAGAAGAAGAAAAACAGGAAGACTAAGAAGCATGATGATGATGAGGAGAAAAAAAAGATGATGATGATGAGTAGAAAAAAAAGATGATGATGATGAATAAGGTGAAGAAGAAAGAGAAGAAGAAGAACAATAATAATAATAATAATAATAATAAAGACAAGGATAAAATAAAATAAAATGGTGAAGAAGAAAAAGAAGGAGTTAGAGAAGAAGAAGAAGTAGAAGAAGAAGCATGAGGAGTAGAAGAAGAATAAGAATAAGAAAAATAGAATGAAGAAGTAGAAGAACACCAAGAATAAATATAAGGAGAAGAAGATGTAGAAGATGAAGAAGTAGAAGAAGAAAAAAGAAGAAGAAGGGGAAGATGAAAAAGAAGAAGAAGAAAAAAGAATGAGAAGAAGTAGTAGAAGGAGGAGGAGGAGGAGGATGATGAGAAGAAGGAGAAGAAAAAGAAGAAGAAGTAGAATACAAAGAACAAGAATGAGATGAAGAAGAAGAAGAATTAGAAAAAGATGAATGATGACAAGATGAATGAGATGAAAGAGTAAATGAAGAAAAAAAAGAAGAATAGGAATAAAAGAAGGTGGAATAGGAGTAGAATAAGAATAAGAATGTGGAGGAGGAGTAAAATAAGAGTAATAAAAATGAGTAGTAGAAGAAGAAGATGGGGGAAAAAAGAAGAAGAAGGGAAGAAAAAAAAGAAGAGGGAGAATTAGAAAAGAAAAAAAAGAAAAAAAAGAAAAAAAAGAAGAAGGAAATGGAGAAGAAGGACAAGGAGGAGGAGGAGTAGAAGATGGAAAAGAAGAAGTTGAATAAGGAGAAGTATAAGAAGAAGAAGAAGGAGAAGAAGGAGAAGAAGAAGAAGAAGAAGAAGAAGAAGAGGAAAGAGAATTATGAGAAGATGATGATGATGAAAGAGAAGGTAAAAAAGAAAATAAAAAGTAAAAGAATGAGAAGAAGGGGAAGAATTTGGAGGAGGAGGAGGAGAGAAGAATAATAAGAAGATGATGAAAGAAAATAAGGAGAAGATGAATAAGAAAAATAAATAAAATAAAGTGAAGAAGTATATTAAGATGGAGAAGGAAAAGAGGGAGAAGAAAAAGAAGGAGGAAGAAGAGAAAAGAAGAAGAAAAAAAAATAAAAAATAAAAAGGTAGGGGAGGAGGAGGAGATTGAGAAAAAAGAAGATTGAGGATGCGTATGAGATATTATTGAATAAGAAGAAGTAGTAGAAGAAGAACTATAATATTAGAAGAAGGACAAGGAAAAAAAAGATGAACAATTAGAAGAATGACAAGGAGAATAAGAAAAATAAAAAGAAGAAGAAGAATGACATAAAAGAAAAAGAAGAAAAAAAAATAATGAGAAGAAGAATAAGAAAAAAAAAGAATTTGAAAAAGAAAAACAAAAAGAATAAGAATAACAGGAAAAAAATAGAAGGAGAAGGAGAAGAATAAGATAAAGAAAAAGGAGGTAGAGATAAAAAAGAATATTGAGATAAAGCAGGAGAATGTGGAGTAGTAGTAGTAGTAGTAGTAGTAGTAGTAGTAGTAGTAGTAGTAGTAGTAGTAGAAGGAGAATGAGAAGAAGAAATAAAAAAATTAGGAGGAGGAGAATAAGGAGAAAGAGGAGAAGAAGATGATGATGATGATGAATGAAAATAAGAAGAAAAATGAGGATGACGTGGAGGTGGAGAATGAAAAGATAAAAAGAAGAAGAAGAAGAAGAAAAATAAGAAAAAAAAAGAAGAAGATGATGATGATGATGATGAAAAAAAAAAGAATAATAATAAAAATAATGAGAAGAAGTTGTATAAGAAGAAGGTGGAAGATGAGAAAAAGAAAAAGAAAAAGAAGAAGAGTATGAAAAATAAGAATGAGAAGAAGAAAAAGAAGAATGAGAAGATGATGAATAAAAAGGAGTAAAAGAAGAAAAGGAAGAAGAATAAGAAAAAGGAGGAGGAGGATTAGAAACAAAAGATGAAAAATGAGGAGCAGTGGAAAAAGAAGAATAATAAGAATGAGAAAAAAAGTAGAAGAATAGTGAGACATAGAAGAAGAAAAAAAGAAGAAGAAAAAGATGATGATGATAATAATAATGATGATGATGATGATGATGATGATGAAGGAAAAGGATGAGGGGGAGAATTAGTAAAAGAAGAAGATGAATAAGGAGAAGAAGAAGAGGAAAGAGAATTATGAGAAAATGATGATGATGATGATGAAAGAGAAGATAAAGAAGAAAATAAAAAGTAAAATAAGGAGAAGAAGGGGAAGAATTTGGAGGAGGAGGAGGAAGAGAGAAGAATAATAAGAAGATGATGAAAGAAAATAAGAAGAAGTTGAATAAGAAAAATAAATAAAATAAAGTGAAGAAGTATATTAAGATGGAGAAGGAAAAGAGGTAGAAGAAAATGAAGGAGGAGGAAGAGAAAAGAAGAAGAAGAAAAAAATAATAAAAAATAAAAAGGTAGAGGAGTTGGAGGAGATTGAAAAAAAGAAGTTTGAGGATGCGTATGAGATATTATTGAATAAGAAGAAGAAGTAGAAGAATAATAATAATATTAGAAGAAGGACAAGGAAAAAAAGATGAACAATTAGAAGAATGACAAGGAGAAATAAGAAGAAGAAGAAGAAGAAGAATGACATAAAAGAAAAAGAAGAAGAAAAAAAATAATGAGAAGAAAAAAAAAAGAATTTGAAAAAAAAAACAAAAAGGATAAGAATAATAGGAAAAAAAATAGGAGAAGGAGAAGAAGAAGATAAAGAAAAAAGCGGTAGAGATAAAAAAGAATATTGAGATAAAGCAGGAGAATGTGAAGTAGTAGTAGTAGTAGAAGGAGAATGAGAAGAAGAAATAAAAAAATTAGGAGGAGGAGGAGGAGAATAAGGAGAAAGAGGAGAAGAAGAAGATGATGATGATGATGAATGAAAAGAAGAAGAAAAATGAGGATGACAAGGAGGTGGAGGTGGAGAATGAAAAGATAAAAAGAAGAAGAAGAAGAAGAAGAAAAATAAGAAAAAAAAAGAAGATGATGATGATGAAAAAGAAGAATAATAATAAAAATAATGAGAAGAAGTTGTATAAGAAGAAGGTGGAAGATGAGAAAAAGAAGAAGAAGAAGAATATGAAAAAGAAGAATGAGAAGAAGAAAAAGAAGAAGAAGAAAAACAAGAAAGAGAAGATGATGAATAAAAAGGAGTAAAAGAAGAAAAAGAAGAAGAATAAGAAAAAGGAGGAGGAGGATTAGAAACAAAAGATGAAAAATGAGGAGCAGTGGAAAAAGAAGAATAATAAGAATGGGAAAAAAAGTAGAGGAATAGTGAGACATAGAAGAAGAAGAAGAAAAAGATGATGATGATGATGATGATGATGTAGGAAAAGGAGGAGGGGGAGAATTAGTAAAAGAAGATGATGAATAAGGAGAAGAAGAAGAAGAAAAAGAAGAATAAGAATAAGTAAAATAAGAAGAGGAAGAAGAAGGATGAGAAGATGAACAATAATAATAATAATAATAAGAAATAGAGAAAGAAGTATAAGAAGAAGAAAGAGAAGAAAAATGAGATGGAAAAGAAGATAATATAAAAAGTAGAAGAAGAAAGAACTAATAAAAAAAATAAGAAGTTGAAGAAGAATAAAAAAGAAGAAAGACAACAAGAAGAAGATGAAGATGGAGAAAAATAAGAAGATGTAGATAAAGAAAGGGAATGAAAAGAGGGAGAAAAAGAAGAAGGTGATGAAGACTGAGAAAAAGAAAAAAAATAAAAAAAATAAAAAAAGAAAAAGATGAAAAAGAAAAAAAAAAGAAAAAAAAGGAGAATGAGACTAAGAACAAGAAGAATAAGAACAAGAGAATAAGAATAAGATAAAGGTGTGAAATAAGAAAAAAAAGAAGGAAAGGAAGAAGAATAAGAAAAAGAAGAATTGAAAAGAGAATGAGAAGAACAACAATAAGAAGTAGAAGAAGGAGAAGAATGAGAAGGAGAATAGTAGGTTAAGAAGAAAAAGAAAAAGAAAAAGAAGAAGAAGAAGAAAGATAAGAAAAAGAAAATAAAGAAGTAGAATAAGTATAACAAGGAGATGAAGATGTTGATGAAGGAGAAGAATAAGAAGGAGAAAAAGGATAACTAAAAGAAGGAGAAGAAGAATAAAAAGGAAAAGAAAATGGAGAATAATAAAAGAAATAATAAGATGAAGTAGAATATAGA
>JAREIK010003455.1:167798-556020 GCA_029783825.1 Sapria himalayana
AGAAAAGTAGGAAGAAGAAGAAGAAGGTAATGAAGAAGAAAGAAGAATAATAAGAATAATAGGAAGAAGCAGAAGTTAAAAAATAAGAAGAAGAATAATAAGAGGTAGAAAAAGAAAAATAAGAAAAGGAAGAATACGAGGAAGAAGAATAATAATAATAATTATAATAATAATAAGTAGAAAAAGAATAATAATACCAAAAATAATAAGAGAAAGAAGAAGAAAAAAATAGAAAAAATAAGAAAAGAAAGAATAAAAAAATAAAGAGGAAAAAGAAGTTCAAAAAAAGTGGAAGACGAAAAATAAGGAGCAGAAAAAGAAGGGAAAAAATAAAATGATGAAGACCAAGAATAAAAAAATGAAGAGGAAGAAAAAATGAGAAAAAAGAATAAGAACTAGAAGAATAAGAGAAAGAATCGGAAGAAAAAGAAGAGAAAGAATAGTAAGAAAAATAAGAAGAAGAAGGAAAAGAAGATAGAGAAGAAAAGAAGAAGAAGTGAAAGAAAAAAAAACTTGTAATAAGAAGAGCAAGAATAAGGAAAAGAAGATTAAAAACAAAATGAAGAAGGCAATGAAGAATAGAAAAAAGAAAATGAACAAGTAGATGAAGAAGAAGAAGAAAAACATAAAGAAGAAGAGAAAGAAGAAGAAGAAGTAAAATAGAAAGAAGAAGAACAACAACAACAAACAGAAGAAGAAAAAGAAGTCAAAGAAGAAGAATGAGTAGTCGACAAAAGGGAAAGAACAAAATGAAGCGAAAGAAGAAGTAGAGTTAGAAGAAAAAAAATAAAAATAATGAGAAGCACAAGAAGATGAAAAGGAATAAAAAGCAAGGAAAGAAGAAGAGAAATAAGATGGAAATATTGAACATGCAGATTAGTAAGATAAAGAAAAAAAGAAAAATAAAAAGAATAAAAAGAAGAAAATGTTGAAGGTGAATATGAAAAAGAAGAAAAAGAATAAGTAGCAAAATAAGAAAAAGAGGAAGATGAAGATTAAGAAAATGAGAATAATTTAAAGAAGAAGAAATTGAAGAAGAAAAAGACAAAGAAGAAATAGAGGAAAAAAATAATAAAAATAATAATAATAAGTATTAAAAGAAGAAGAATAAGAATAAGAAAAATAAGACAAAAGTAGAAGAGATAAAAAATGATGTGGAGTCAAAAGAGGATGAAGTAGAAGAGACTGAAAAAGAATTGTAAGGAGAAGAAGAGGAAGAAGGTTAAGAGGAAGAAGAGTATGAGGAAGAAAAAGAAGTGGAAGAATAATCAAAAGAAGCAGAAGAAAAAAAAGAGGAATAATAACAAGAGGATGATGAATGAGAACAAGAAGAGGAAAAAGAATAAGATGATGAAGAAGTTGAAAAAGTTGTAGAAGAGGAAGTGGAAGAAGAAGATTATTAAAATGATTTAGAAGAGGATGATTAAAATGATTTAGAAGAGGATGATTAAAATGAGCAAGAAAAACAATTGGAAGAAAAAAAAACAAAGAAATAATAGAGGAAAAGTAGAAGAGGAAGAAGATGAAGAAAAGAAGGAAGAAGAATAAGAATAAAAAGAGTAATACAAAAAAAAATAAAACAAGGAAGAACAAATGCAAACAAAAACAGAGGAAAATGAATAATAGGAAGAGTAAGAATATGAAGAAGAAAATCAGAGAGAAGGAGAAGTGGATGAAAAAGAAGAGGTAGAGAAAGAAAAGGAAAAAGAAATGGAACAAGAAGAAGAATAAGAAGAAGAAGAAGAAGAGTGAACAGAAAAAGAGGAAGAAGATAAAGAAGAAGAAGAAGAAGAAGAAGAAGAAGACAATAGGAAATTAAAAATTAGGAATAGAAGATTAAAAAGAAAAATAAAAAATAAAAAAAAAGTAGATCAGGAACAAGATAATGAAGAAATATAAAAAGAAGATGAAAAAGAGGAAGAATGATAACAAAAAGAAGAGGAAGAAGAAGAGAAGAAGAAGAAGAAGAAGAAGAAAAGTAAGATGAATAATAAAATGAGGAAGAAAAAGAAAAACAAGAAGAAATGGAAGAAGTAGAAAAAAATGATACAATAAAATGAAAAAGAATAAGAATAAGAAAAGTAATAGAAGAATTGAAAGAAAAAAAATTGAAGAAGAAGAAGAAGAAAAGAAAAAAATGAAGAAAAATATGAATATGAAAAAGAATAATAAGAATGGGAAAAATGAAGATGAACAAGAATAAGAGAGAATAATAATAATAATAATACTACTAATATGATGATGAAAATGTTGATGATGTAGAAAAATAAGAAAAGAAGTAAAAGAAAAAATAATAAAAGAAAAAGAATAAGTAGAAGAGAGACTAAATGAAGAACAAGACAAGTTGAAAAATAAAAAGTAAATAAAGGAGAAGAATAGGTAGAAGAAGAGTAGGAAAAATATATGAAGAATGAGAAAAGATAGTAAAAAAAGGAAGAAAAAGAATAAGAAGAAGTTGATGAAGAAGATGAGGAAGAAGAAAAAGATAAATAAAAAGAATAAGAAAAAGAAAAAAAAGGTGAATAAGAAGAATATGATAAAGAAGAAGATAATGAACAAGAAGAGGAAAAATAAGAAGAGGAAGAACGAGAATAGGAAGAAGAAAAAAGGGAAAAGAATAGGTAGAGAAATAAGAAGAATAGAAAGAAAAAGAAAAGGAAAAACAATAAAAAGAAAAAGAAGAGGTAGATGAAGTATAGGAAGAACAATATGCGGAAGAAGAAGTATAGAAAGAAATAAGAAGTAGAAGAAGATAAAAAAGAAAATAATGATAAAGAAGAAGAAAAGAAAGAAGAAGAACAAAAGAATTAAAAGAAGAGGAAGAAAAAGACAGTCAAAAAATAGTAAGAAGAAAAAAAAGAATTTTAAGAAGTAGAATAGGAAGAAGAAGAAGAAGAAAAAAAAAAGGAGAATAAGGGAAAGAAAATGAATAAGAAGAAGAGGAGGAGGAAGAAGGAGAAGAATAAATGGATGAAGAAGAGGAGTAGGAAGATGGAAAAGAAAAAGAAGAAGAAGTGGAAGAATAAGAAGATAAATAACATGATGAAGAAGATGATGATGATGATGAGGAGGATGAGGATTAGGAGAAGCCGAATATGAAGATGAAAAAGAGGAAGAAGAAAAAGAAGAAAATGAGGAAAAAAATGAATATTGAATATAATATAATGAAAAATAGTAGGAAGAAGAGAATGAAAATGAACAAGAAGAAGGAGGAGAAGAAGAAGAAGAAGAAGAGGAAGAAGAAAAAAAAGGAAATTAAAAAGGTGAGGTGGAATAAGTGGTAGAGGGTAAGGAAGATAATGATAATAGAAAGTAGAAGGAGATAAAGAAGAAAAAGAAGAGAAAAAAGTAGACGTAGTAGAAGAATAAAAAATATGAAGAAGGGGAATTCAAAAAGTACAAGAAGAAAAAGAGGATGAAGAACAAGAGGAATAATAAGAAGAGGAAGAAGTAGTAATAGTAGTAGTAGTAGTAGTAGTAGTATAGTAGTAGTAGTATAGTAGTAGTAGTAGTAGTAGTAGTAGTAGAAGTAGAAGAAATGGAGGAGAAGAAGAGGAAGAAGAAGAAGAAGAAGTAGTAGTAGTAGTAGTAGTAGTAGAAGTAGAAGAAATGGAGGAGAAGAAGAGGAGGAGGAGGAAGATGAATAGAATGTAGAAGAGGTTTAAGAAAAGAGGACAAAGATGAAGATAAAGATAAAGAGGAAGAAGAAGTGGACGAGGAAAAAGAAAAAGAAAAAAAAAGGAAGAGGAAGAGGAAGCAAAAGCAGTGTGACTACTGAAAGAACAAAAAGAAGAAGAGGAAAAAGAAGCAGAAAAAGAAGAAAAAGAAGAAGAAGAAGAAGAAGAAGAAGAAAGAATATGAAGAAAAGTAAAAAAAAATAAGATGAGGGAGAAATTGAAGAAAATAAAGAGGAAAAAGAAGAAGAAGAAGAATAGGAAGAATAAGAGCATGGGGATGAAGAAGAAGAAAAAGAAGAAGAAGATGTGGCGCATGAATAAGAAGAAGACAAAGAAAAGAAAATAAAAAGAAAATGAAAATGAAGAAGAAAAAGAGGAAAAAAATATTAAAAAGGAAAATATGATGAAAAAGTAGAGGAAGAAGAAGGAAAAAAAACAAAAAAAAAGTGATAAAAAGAATTGGATAAAGAAGAAGTGGAAGAACAAGAAAAGGAATAAAAAAATGATAAGAAGCAGAAGTAGAAAAAAAGGAAGAAGAGTGAGAATAAGAAGTGACCGAACAAGAAGAAGAAGAAGAAAAGGAAGAAAAAGTAGAGGAAGAAGAAGAATAAGAAGCTAAAAGAAGAAGAAGAAGAAGAAGAAGAAGAAGAAGAAGTGGAACAAATAGATGAGGAGGAAAAAAAATATGAGTATGTAGTAGAAGAGGAAAAAGAAGTAAAAGTCGAAGAGGAAAAAGAAGTAGAAGTAGAAGAGGAGGTGGAAAAAGTAGAAGAAGAAGTTAATCATAAAGAAGAAGAAATGTAAGAATTAGAAGAAGAAGAAGAAGAAGAAGAAGAAGAAGAAGAGTGAATAGAAGAAGAGGAAGAAGTAGAAAAGAAGAAGAGAATTGAAGAAGAAGAAGAAAGAAGAATAATAATAATAATAATAATAATAATATAATAGTGGTGGGAAGAGTAAGAAGAACAAGAGGAAGTATTAAAAGTTGAAGAAGAAGAATAATAAAAAAAAGAAATGCAAGTATAAGAAGAAAAAGAAAAAGAAGAAAAAGCAGAAAAAGAATAAAAAGAAGAAGAAGTAGAAGAAAAAGAAGAAGATGAAGAGGAAGATGAAGATGATGATGATGAACAAAAAATTAGAATAATAAGGATAAGATGAAGAAGAAGAAGAAAAAAGAAGAAAAAGAATAAGAATAAGATGAAGAAAAAGAAGAGGAAGTAGAAGAAAAAGTCGAACATAAAAAGTAGAGAATGAAGTAGAATAAAATTAGGAAAAAAGATGAAGTGGAAGGAGAAGAAGAAAAATAAAACGAAGGAATAGAAGAAGAATAGGAAGATGAAGAATAAGAAGAAAAAATAAGTGAAAATAGAAGACGGGGATGAAGAAGAAGAATAAGAGGAAGAAGAAGAAGAAAAAGAAAAAGAAAAAAAAAGAAAAAGATGACGAAGAAGAAAAGTTAAAAAAGATGAAAAATAGTTTAATAAGAAGAAAAGAATAAAACAAAAAAATAGAAGTGGAAGTAAAATAATAAGAAAAAGAAGGGAAAGAATAAGAAGCGGAAAAAAAGAGGAAGAAGAAGAAGAAGAAGTAGTAGTAGTAGTAGTAGTAGAAAATAAAAAGAAGATAATGAAGAAGTAGATGAAAAAGATGTAGAAGAAGAAAAAGAAGAGCAGGTAATAGAAGATAAAGATGAAAATAAAAATTGGGAGAAGAAGAAGAGGGGGAAGAAGAAAGGAAGAACAAAAATAGGATGAAGAAAATGAGGAAGAAGAAGAAGAAGAGAAATAAAAAGAATAGGAAGAAGAATATGATGGATAAGAATAATAAGAAATTTTAAGAAAAACAAAAAGAAAAATAAAATAAGAATAAGTGGAAGAAGAAGGAGAAGAAGATGATCTTGAAGAATAGGAGGAAGAATATGATGAATAAGAAGAAGAAGAAATAGAAGATATAGAAGAAATAGAAGAAATAGAAGATGAAAAAGAATAAAAAGAAGATGAATAAAAAGATGATGATGATGATGTAGAGGAGGAGGAGGAGGAGGAGGATGAAGAGGAGAATCAGAAGAAGCTAAAAAGGAAAAAGAAAAATGATAAGAAAAAGAAGAAGAATAAATAGAATAACAAAAATATAAAGAAGAATAAGATGTAGAAGAATAAAATGAAGAAGTGGAGGAAGAAGAAGAAGAGAAAGAACTAATAGATGAATAGGAATAAGTGGCAGAGGAAGAAGATGATGATGAAGAAAAGAGGAAGAATATTAATAGGATGTAGAAGAAGAGGAAGATGAAGAAGTGTAAGAATAATAAGTGGAAGAATAACAGGAAGAAGAGGAGGAGGAGGAGAATGAAGAAGAATAATAAGAAAAAGTAGAAGATGAACAAAAAGAAGACAAAAAAGTTAAAGAAGAAAAAGATAAAATGAAGAAGAAGAAGAAGAAAATCAAAAAAAAAGGTTGATGATGTAAATTATGAGGAAGAGGAGGAGAGGGGGAAGAATAAGAAAATGATGAAAAAGAAGAATATGAAGAAGAAAAAGTGGTGGAGGAAAAAAAGTAGAAAATGAATAGGAGGATGTGGAAGAAGAGGGTGAAGAAGAGGAGTAGGAAGAAGAAGAAAATAAAGAACAAAAAGAGGAAGAAGAAAAAGATGAAGATAAAGAAGAATTAGAGAAAGAAGAATAGGAGGCAAAAGAAGAAGTGGGGGAGGAATAAAAGTTACAACAAGAAGAGGATGAAGAAGAGGAATAAGAAGAAGAGGAAAAAGAATAAGCGGAATAAAATGAAGTAGAAAAAGAATAAGTGGAAGAAAATGAAGAAGAAAAAGAATAAGAGGAAGAATAGGAAGAAGAAAAATAAGAAGAGAAAGAATAAAATTAAGATGAATTAGAGGATACAAAATATTAGGAATAAAAAAAGAATAAGAACAAGAAGAAATAGAAGTAGAAAAAGAGAAAGAAAGAAAAGAAGTGGAATAAAAAGTAGGGGAAAAAGAAGATCAGGAAGAAGACTAAAAAGAGAAAAAAGAAGAATCAAGAAGAAGAAAAATACTAAAAAAGATGATGAATAAAAAGTTGAGGAGAAGGAATAAGAGGTGAATGAAGAAAAGGATGAAGAATAATGAAGTGTCGGAGAAGAAGAAAATGAAGAAAAAGAATGAGGAGAAGAATAATAAATAAAAATGATAAGAAGAATAAAAAGAACTAGCAGAAAAAGAAAAAGAAAAAGAAGCAAAAGAAAAAAGAAAAAGAAGAATAAGCATAACAAAAAGATAAATAATAAGTAGAAAAAGAAGAACAAGGATAAGAACATGTAAAGTAGGATAAGAAGAAGAAGGAAAAGTAGAAGATTATGATGAAGAAAAAGAAGAAGAAAAAAGAAATGGATGTGAAGAAGAATAAAAAGAAGAGGAAGAAGAATAAGAAGAAGATGAAGAAGAAAAGAAGGAAGAAAAAGAAGAACAAGAATAAAGAGAGAAGAAGAAGATTACAAAGAAGAAAAAGAACAAGTATAAAAAAGAAGAACAATGAGAGGAAAAAGAAGAAGAAGAATTAGAAAAATAAAGAGAATAATTAGAAAAAGAAGGAGAAGATGAAAAAAAAATTAATGATTGGATAAGCAGAACGATGATGAAGAAGAGGAGAGGGGGGATTAGGAGGAGGAGGAGGAGGAGGAGAAGTTGATTGAAAAAAATGGGATGGAAAGGGAGGAGGAGGAGGATGAGGAGGAGTAAGAGGATGAAGAGGAAGAGGAAAAGAAGAAGATGCAGGTGGAGGAGAAGAAAAAGAAGTATGAGAAAATAAAATTAGGAGAAGCAGAAAGTGAATATGAATAATCATAAGGAGAAGGAGATAAAGGAGGTGGAGTAGCGGAGTGAAAGGAAGAATGCAAATAATAAGTAGAAAGAGAATAAAAATAAAAAGATGAAGAAGTAGGGTAAGAAGAATACTAATAAAAGGAAAAGAAGATGAGGAATACGAGGAGGAGGAAGAGAGAAAAAGAAAAAACACATGAAGAAGTAGCAAAGAGGAAGAAAAAGAAGAACAAGTAGAAGAATTAGAAGAAGTAGAAGAATAAAAATAATAACAATAAGTTGTAGAGGAAGAATAATAAGATTTGAACAAAAAGATAAAAAAAACAAAAAGGAGAAGAAGAAGAAGAAGAATATAAATAAGAATAAGAACAAATAGAATGAGGAGGAGGAGGTGGAGAAAAAAAAGAAAAAGACGGAGAAGAAGGAGGAGGAGGATGAGTAGAAGAAGAAGAAGAAGATATTGAAGTAGAAAAATAATAAAAAGGAAAAAAAAGAACAACTAGAAGGAGGAAAAGATGTTGAAGTAAAAGAAGAAGAAAAAGAAGAAGTAAAAGAAGAAATATAAAAATAAGTGTAGACTGGGAAGAAAAAGAAGAAGAAGAAGAAGCAGAAGCAAAAAAAAAGAATAAGAAGAAGAAGAAAAAGAAGATTAAGATGAAGAATGATAAAAAGTAGGATAAGGAGAAGAATAAACAAAGAAAAAACAAGAAGATAGAATAAAAGAAGAAGAAGAATGATAAAAAAAAGAAGAAGAAGAAGGATAAAAAAGAAGAAAAAGAAGAAGGAGAAGAATGAGAAGTTGAAGAAAAAAAAAGGAGGAGGAGAAAAAGAAGAAAAAGAAGAAAAAGAAGAAAAAAATAAGGAGGAGGAGGAGGAGAAGAAGAAGAAGAATAATAATAATAATAATAATAATAATAATAAGAAATAGAAGAAGAAGAAAAAGAAAATTATGGACAATAAGAAGTAAAAGTAGAAGAAAAAGATGTAGAAGAAGAAGACGGAGAAGAATAAAAATAAAAAAAAAGCAGAATAAGAAGAATAAGAAGAAAAAGAATTAGAAAAGAAGAAGAATGAGAAAAAAAAGAAAATATGAAGAAGAAGTCTAAGGAGAAGAAAAAGAAGAAGGTGTGGGAGGAGGAGGAGATGAAGAAGAAAAAGATGGAGCAGAAGAAGGAAGAGGAAGAGCAAAAGAAGAAGAATAAGTAGGAGTAGGAAAAGAAGAAGAAGAAGAAGAAGAAGAAGAAGAAGAAGAAGATAAAGAAAAAAAAAGATGAAGAAGATGATGATGAAAAAGAAGGAGAAAAAGAAGATGTAGTTGTAGTAGTACTAGAAGAAATAGAAGGAGAAATAAGAAAACTGAGGAGAAAAACAAAAGAAGGAGAAAAAGGAGGAGGAGAAGAAAAAGAAGAAAAAAAATAGAAGGGGAAGAAGAAGTAGAAGAAGGAAAAGAAAAAGAAGAAAGAGAATGTGAAGAACAACTAGAAGAAGAAGAAGAGGATAAAGAAAAAGAAGAAGAAGAATAATAATAATAATAGCATGGAGAAAAACTGAAATACAAAGAAGGAGGAGTAGGATGAGGAGAAGAAGTAGAAGATGAAGAAGGAGAAAATGAAGATAATAATGAAGAAGAAATAGAATAAGAAGAAGGAAATGGTGAAAAAGAAGAAGAAGAAGAAGAAGAAGATTGATAGATAGATAAGAAGAAGGAGAAGAAGAATATGGTGGAGGTGGAGAAAGATGAATGGAAGAAAAATAAGATGATGATGATTAATGAGAAGAAGAAGATGATGATGATTAAAGAAAAGAAGAAGATAATGAAGGCGAAAGTGAAGAAGATGCATAAAAATGATAAGAAGAAGAAGAAAAATGATAAGAAGAAGGAGGAGGAGGAGGAGGAGGAGGAGAAGAAGAAGAATTAGAAGAAGAAGAAGAAGAATTGGAAGAATAAGATTATAGATGAAAAATTAAAAAAAAAGAATAATTAGAAGGGTAAAAAAATTAGAAAAAGATGGAGAAAAGAAGAAGGAGAATGATGAGGAGAAGACTGAAGATTAGGAGAAGGATCAAAAGAATAATTTGTAGATTAAGCATATGATTATCACTACTAAAAATTATGATAATACCAACAAAATACTGACCAAAAAATTTGGGTAGTAATTGTTGTCCAAACCACGACCAGTTAGCGAACAAAAAAGGGTATCAAAAAAAAAAATTTCCGACCAAAGACCTACCATAATTACCGACTTAATGTTTTTGGTCGGGAATTGATCTGTAGAGTGGTTTTCGAATATATTACCGACCATTTAAATACCTATCATTATAATTGGTTTGTATTATGTTTTTCAAATTATTTATAGCTTTGTACTTATTAATCATTTACCGACCATATATATAGGTCGGTAATTACTGACCAATGCACAACCAATTTAGAGATCCAAAGAGGCGCATTGGAGAAAAATATTTTCGACCAAAATCCCGACCAACTACCGACCATATAATACTGGCCAAATAAATTTGGTCAGGAATATGGTTTGTAAATTAGGAGGGAATTAGCGAAAAATATTTCCGAAAGATTACCGACTATTTAACGACCAAAAATATATAACCATTAAAAATGGTCGGTATAGTGGTTATCCAATATATTTATAAAGTCATAATTACCTACCAAATTACCGACCAAATATATAGGTCGGTAATTACTGACTATTTCATCACCGAATATCGACCATACATACTGACCAAATGTTTTTGGTCGGAAATTGGTCATTAAATTAGGATGGAAATAGCGAATAGAAATTGCCAAAAATTACCGATTATTTAATAACAAAAAATATATTACCATTAAAATTGGTCGGTAAAGTTGACTTCCAAATACTTATAAATTTTTTCTCACCGACCGTTTACCGACCATCATTTTGGTAGGTAATTCATTATTTTAATTTTTTGATTTGAAAATCATTTGCTAAGTCATTAAAACCTAAAATCATCGAAACTCCGTAATTTTTTCGAATCAGAGCCAATTATAAGGACAAAATCGAAAAAAATTGATCTTTCTTCTGAATTTATGTATGTTTTTCTTTATTCTTATCCTTCAAATTGTTTATACACATCTATGTTTCTCTGAATTATATATAGACAATCGAAATTTTTTTTTAGTATATACGGGTAATAGGTTTTTTTTTCTCCTAATTTCTTAAATTTTGCTTCGATTTCATTTAACCTAGCATGATTTTGACTCGACACAATTAATTAAACTATAATTTTTCATTTTTTAAAATTTGTTCATCTACTATTTAGATTTTAAGATTTTAGTGATTTTGATTTCAATTACATGATATTTGATGTTTGCATCCAAATAATCTTAATGTTAATGGTTTATATTTATATAATCGTATGATATTATGTATAAATATCTATACTTTAATATATATAATGCTTTATGTTAAATAAAACTTTTATTTTATGTTAATCTTAAATGTCTATAATAGTATATATAAACTATTATACATTTATATAATCGTATGATATTATGTATAAATGTTTATACTTTAATATATATAAACGTATTACATTATAAATACACATTAATAATATAGACATATAATGTTATATATATATATATTTATACATATGTATTAATGTTTATAAATATATATACAAAATTTACATTAAATTATCCATTTATATTTTTTTTTATATAACATTTATATAATATTAAATGATTATACAATTTTGTAAATATTTATATTATATATTATTTTTTATATAAATATAGAATATTTATAATGTTTTTATAAATGTGATATATATACTATCTATTATTTATAAAAGTGTTACATATAAATATAATAATATTTAAGTAACAATTATACAAATATATTATTCACAAATATTATATAGATACACATGTTTAAATATAAAATCATATGCCATTTTATATAAAAGTATTTATAACTATATTTATAATAAAGTAAACTATTTTTATAACTATATTTATAGCTTTACATAACTAATTTATAATTATATAATAATGTATAACTATATGTATAATTCTATATAACTACATTTCTAAAAAAATATACTATATGTATACTAATATATAACTATATATAATTATATTTTACTAAATGTATACCTATATAATTGTTAGTTATAATTATATCTTTAACTACATACTTATTTATAACTATATGTGTATAACTATGTATAAATATTTGTATAAATATGTAACACTCTATATAATTAAATATAACTATATTTGTAACTATATATACATATATGTATTCATATAATTTAATTAAAATATTTGTTTATAACATTGTATATATTTATGTATAACTACTTATCACTACTTGTATAAATATATCTCTATATAACTATTTGTTTAATTATATATATCTATTTATAACTATATATATTATATGAATAATAATGTATAACTATAAATAATCGTATCTTACTATATGTATAACTATAAAAGCTTTATACATAATAATATTTTAAATATATACTTTACAACTTATATTTAATATATATTTGTATATATTAGTATATAAAAAAAGTATTTTACTATATCTATACCTTTAGATAACTATATGTATGTATAATTATATAAAATTAAATGAACAAATATATAAACCTACATGTATAAATATATGTTTAACTATATTTTTAAATATATGTATAACATGTAACTATATTTATAATTACATGTATAACAACATACAACATTATGTTAAACTATATGTGTATAACTATATATAAATATTTGTATAACTAAATAAATGTCTATATAATTATATATATCTATATTTGTAATTATATATACATATATGTATTAATATAATTAAAGAAAAATATTTTTTTTATAACGTTGTTTATATTTATGTATAAATACTTATAACTGCTTGTATGAATATATCTATATGTAACTATATATTTAATTATATATAACTATTAAAAACTATATATATTATATGAATAATAATATATAAATATAAATAATTGTATCTTACTATGTGTATAACTTTGAAAATTTTATGCATATTTATATTTAAATATTAAATTTACAGCTTATATTTAATATATACTTATATATAGTAGTATATAAAAAAATATTTTACTATATCTATACCTATACATCACTAAATGTATGAATATATAAAATTAAATGAACAAATATATAAACCATCATGTATAAATATACATTTAACTATATCTATATGTGTAACTATATGTCTAACCACATGTAACTATATTTATAATTACATTTATAACAACATACAACATTATTTTAAACTATATGTGTATAACTATATATAAATATTTGTATATCAAAATAAATGTGTATATAATTATATATAACTATAATTAGAGACAATCTCATTTGTTAAATAAAATAATGTTTTTTAACTAGTTATGGAAGATAATCGTGAATGAATACCACCGTTGTCGCCGCTACCACTGCTTCCGTCGCTTCCGTCTCTGCCACCGCTGCCACTACTGCCACTGATGCCGCCACAGCTGTTGATGCTGTCGCTGCCACCGTTGTTGTTGATGTCGTCGATGCCGTCACCACTATTGATGACACCACTGCTGTTGTTGCTGCTGCTGCCACCGCTGCTATTGATGTCGCCGCTGCCACCACTGCTGTTGATGCCACTGCTGCCGCTGATGCTGCCGCTGCCTCCGCTGCTGCTACTGCCACTACTGCTGCTGATACCACCGCTACTACTGATACCGTTGTTGCTGCTGATATCACTGCTGCCACCACTGCCGCTAATGCTGCCACTATCGTCGTTGCCACTGTTGCCACCACTGTCACTGCTACCGCTGCTGAAATAGGCTTTTACATACCTATAATATGCTAAAACTATACCCAAAAAATTTGAAGACACACAAACATATTCACAGATATATAAAAATAGTTATTATAGACATGAACAAATACAAATTAAAGTTGATCGTCATATAGCTTCAACAAAAATTTAATTAAATAATTTATTATTTTTATATTAAATTGAATAAAAGCAAAAACAATAAATGAAAATTTTAAATTAAACAAAAAAATATTCATTTAATAAATTATTCTAATACAATATTTTAAATAACTAAATCAAAAAAATAACAAAATTATATTACATATTACTATTTAATGTATCTATCGACAGTGCATAAAGTATAATCTATCAATGCATTGATGTTTTCTCTCCCTCTACTCCTCCGATCACCAACTTTCTACTGTGAAAAAGCTGTCAGAGTCACAGTGCATCATGTCTGTTGAAAAATACTTTCACTTATACCAGCTTCGTATGGGAAATAATGTGGTAACATATCTATAAGAAATTTAAACCACTCAATCAAATCAAAATAAATAAATAAAAATATGTGTTTTGATATATATATATTATTGCATTAAATATGTACATATATACAAGCATTTCACTCGTACATATATTACTACAATTTATGTGCATATAAACTATAGTGTTATGCATACATATATACTGAGTACTTATATACTCAGTATATATGTACATAAAATACTATTGTATTATATGTACATATATACTGACTATATACATACGTATATACCGCATTTGTTGCCGTTGTTGCTACTCTTGCTGTCGCTGTCGCTCATGCCACTGCTGTCGCTGCCACTCCTGCCGCTGCTGTCGCTGCCGCTACCGCTGCTGCCGCTGCCGCTATCGCTGCCACTGCCACTGCCACTGTCACTGTCGCCACTGCTGCATCTATTGCTGCTGCTGCTGCCGCTACTGCATCTGTTTCCACCGCCACTGCCACCACCGCCGTTACTGCTACCACTGCTGGTAATAGGCTTTTACATACCTATAATAGGCTAAAACTCTACCCAAAAAATTTGGAGATACAAGGACATATTCACAGATATATAAAAACAATTATTATATACATGAACAAACACAAATAAAAGTTGATTGTCATAAAACATCAATAAAAATCCAAAAGATGTCCAGCAATTATGTTTAGAGAGAAAGAGAGTGCAAAAATAAAATATTTTAGGAATAATAAAGATAAATTAAGCTAGCCCTCCTTTTGATAAAGCTGAAATCAGTAAATATGGGACCCATGCATTGGAATGACCGTGGCAATGTCTGAATGCTTTGAATCAGAATTTTTTCGTGTGTCTCACATAATTGTACTGCAAAGATTCATAATTAGGTTAATCTGAAAAGCAAAGAACAAAACCAAAATAAAAAAAATTGAAAGCTGCAAAAAAATATCATAATTATTTGCTACAGCAACATCAGCTTCCGTGATCATTCTATGGTATGTGTTTGATTATTCTTCACTATAAGCAAACGATTCAGTACCCTCATTTTGGTCAATGTTCAGAGCCATTGTACTTTCCCCATGATAAATCCAAACAAAATAATTTGGAACACAGCCATATTTAGCCAAAGGGTATCTTATAGTGTTTGCATCAGGAAAATGGATATTCTAACACTTGTAATGATTACATGAATACTTAATTTTTTCTCCATCCACCCATCTCGATTGACTACATGCAAAATTGATGAAAGTTTCAAGCTCACTCAAAAAATATTTATTCAAAATCTCATTCATAAACCTTCTGTACATCCACTGATGATCTGAACTCATTTTTCCCTGTTTTATTTACAAAAAATAATGCTCAATCATTATTTTGAATTAAACATTATATTACTTCAAGATATACTAATAATTAAATAAAATTACTTACAGATGAATATTTAAAAATTAAATATCATGAATATCAAAGCAATGCATTTGCAGAATCTACATGAATAGATAAAGTAATTTTTAGCATGATAAAGATTAATAGATATCACGGTAATACTAGATAAAAGGAGCAAAATACGATAATCCACAAGAAACAAAAGCAGAAAAGAAAGACATTTAAAGTTTGAAGGGGGAGAGGAGAGAGAGAGAGAGAGAGAGAGAGAAGGTGGGGAGAGAGAAAATGTGGGGAGAGAGGGGCAGAGAAATGAGGAGACAGGGGGAGGGAGGGAGAGAGACGAGGGAGAGTGAGATAGAAGGAGGGAGAGAGAGGGGGAGAGAAATGGTGAAAAGAGGAAGAGAGTGACAGAAATAATTAGAGAGGGAGAGAAAGACACATAGAGAGTGCAGTGTTAGAATAAAGAATTATTTAAAAGAAAATAAAATTTCTTCTGTAGGAATATAACATTATGTGATTTGAAATGTAACATCGAAGGAAGATGATGATGCTATTGTGGTTAGCATTGTCCAAACTTCTTTCTTATATAAATAAACAAACCTGAACCGCTTCATAACTGAAGCATTACATTTAATATATTTAAATTTGATTTTAAATTAATTTTTTAAAATTTTAGCGTGTGTGTGTGTGTGTGTGTAATTAATTTTATAAAATCGAATAATTCAATTTTAATCAAATTAATTATTCCGATTATATACACATACATATTTAAAATAAATAAAATCTTTAAAATATTTTTTTAGCTTTGGATAATGCTACGGAAAAGACCATAACCTAAATAAGATCTCGGGCTCCCAATATAAATTATTCAGTGCAATAATTTATTTACTTAATACTAATTCATATCACCATAGAATTATAATTATATTCACTCACTTATTTAAAATTAATTCATATAATTTATTACTTAATACTAATTAAACTCCTCATATTAAGATTATAAATATTATTTGATTGAATTGAATCACTGATAATTTAACTAAATAAATCTCTAATTATTCCTTGATAGTTTCTACTTAACTTATTTAAATTATTAGATTAAAATCCACCTATACAGTTTGACAATATCAAAACTAATAAGTTTTCTCAATTGGACATCATCAATCCTTTTGATAAGACATAGATTTCATCGACAATCAATATTCAATCATATGCTTGATAAATTTATTTAATTCATAGAGTTTTCAAATTTATTTATAAACAATATTCTTTATGAATTAAAATAACTATTAACAAGTACACATAAATATCAATTAATTTCAAAAATAAGAATAATAATATATATAATAATAATTGTACATTTAATTTTTTAAGTCAATACAAAATAATTAAATCATATTAGTCTCGTTTAATATACTCAAATGTATTTATACTAGAAGTTAGAATTTCACCATTCACCATTCACCATTGTTAAGATAGACTTACTGAAATATAGTGTTACAATCTGAATGATAGGTTATTCATTTGTATATAGATTTACAAATTATATTTCATAGAAACCAATGTTTTGATTTTTTGTATGTAAAATAATCTCTGTATACTAAATCATCCACATTACAGAATTAAGAACATATACATTTTTATAAATTGAGTTCAGTATAAAATATTTTATTAGAATAATAAGAAGATCTAAATCAAAAAATAATAATAATAATAATAATAATAAGTAAATTTGAGTATAAATTAGTTCCAACATTTATAAATTACTAAACCAATGTGCATGGCAACAGGTCCCTTCATATTGATCATTCAACTCGATCACCAAGAAATTTTCAGAAATTTAACTATTGAAATGATGAAATAATATGAAGGTCAAGTCTCTTTCTTCCCTCTAGAATCGGATGCCACCCAGTTGGTGATTCTAATACGGAGCTAATGCTCCATTGCCATTCCTCCATTGATCCAGCTGATAAAATCGGGCAGCTGCCATGGCCATCCCCACCGCCAATACTCATTACTCCGTTATCGCCCATTGCCTCCATCGCCGGGTATAGACCTGTGTGTTCTGGAAATGGCAGTGGGATGTGCTTGTTATTTGGTGATTCGGGTATTCTGTTGTTCTTCTTCCTTTTGTTCCTTCTGCTGCCTCCAACAGGTACGTTCCTTAGTGCACCGCCCCTTGTCCAATGCCGTCTGCATGTCCTGCAAAAATGCCGAGGTTGCGCCAGGCTATAATTGTTGAAGTAACAAAATTTAGTATTGGTTGATTCACATCTTGGGCAAGTTGCTGTTAACTCTGGTTGAGAAAACTCCATCATCATTTCTTGTCCCGACACAGACCCTTGCGTGACTGAACACAAGCTATCATTGCCATCCAGCGAAGGCAGAGGGGTCTGCGGAAGAAGGTGATGACAAGGTTGAAACTGGCTATCGATCATGGTTCGATCGCTTTTATAGGTCAACTGCAAATTTGAGAACCAAATAAGACTGGTAACACATCAACTTGGCAAGCTATATAGAGAAAAAGAGAGAGAGAGAGAGGAGAGAGGGAGGGAGTTGAGGGAGCGAGGGAGGGAGGGAAGTAGATGATTACGAAAGGAAAATGGAAGAATGCACCTGTTTCCAGTCGAGAGGATCAAAGCAAGATGGAAAGGAGGAGAACGGCATGATACTTTAGTTTTTAATGTTATTTTTTTGACAAAGATGAAGGGTTTCATTTGGATATTGCAAAGAATAATGTCAACAGAGGAGACCCATCATGAAAAAAAGTGCGGTTTTTCCGAATCCTCATTGTGGCAAACTGGCAATCTCCATATACATAGCATACCCTTGGTAAATATCTCTAGTGATGTATATATTTCTTTCTCAAATGTTTTAAGAGAATTAATAGGAAATTGTTGTGGGGGGATAAGATTTTTACGTTGTAAACCACACATTAATTAGCGCAAAACTAAAACCGAGAATACCAAAACTTATTTTTATGTGATTCTAATGTTAAATATTGTAATTAAAAATTAAAATATTTACATAATACAAAGTAATATACATAATATCGAATCCAACAAAAAATATATTTTCCTTTTCACGAAAATATATATTTTTTGTTTTGAACAGAAATTTACTTTTTAAATTTTGCCAAAATTTAATTTTTTCATATTTTCATACAAAATTAAATTTAAGATTTCACCAAATTTAGTTTTAGAATATTTCAAAATTAACATTTCAAATTTTTAAAAATATAATTTCAAATTCTTCATCAAATAATTTTATATTAAATTCGAAAATCTAATTTTGAATAAAATTCAAATATATTTTCTATCCAAAAAATATTATTAGTTATGAACATATTTAATCATAAATATTTTCTGTTGCATTAGAAACAGAGTTATTTACTTCAACAAGGATTACAGTAGAGATTTTTTTAGAAGAAGAGTAGAAATCCGAGAAAAAGATGAAAAATATCATGATAGAAAAGAGAACAATCACAGAAACCACAAATAAAAAAATAATATTCAATCAATGACAAAAATAATAAAACATGGCTTATATAGTCTCAATAAAAAAACAATAATAAAAGAACAGCTTTATTAAAAAAGTGACCTCACACGCTTTCTTTAACCAAAAAGCAATGACGTGATAATTGAAGTCAAATATATGCATTAGTGAACTGATTCATTAAATTCATTAAGAATAGACACAATATCAACATTCTCTCACATTTGATGTAATCGATTCAAGTCCTAGCTTTTCTATTAGGTACACCAATTTCTCTTTAGGTAGTAACTTGGTGAAGATATCTACTAGTTGTTCTTCAGTTCTGCAAAGATTAATTCTATTTCATTAGAGTCAATTGCTTCTTTAATAAAATGATATTTTAAGTCCTATTTGTTTTGTTCTGCTATGCATTATAGCATCAATAGCTATGGTTATATAGTGGACTGATTAACACATAAGGTACATCCAGATTAGTCAACAGTTTTCTCATCCAAAAGGCATGTGTTGTTGCTACTGAAGCAGAAACATATTCAGCTTTATTAGTTGATTGTGCAACTGAAGATTGATTCATGGATAACCAAGTGATAGTGACAGTTCCTAAAGTAAAGATGTATCCAGAAGTACTTTGATAATCTTCTGGACATCCACTCAGTCACTATCATAATAACTAGATATTTTTGTGTTTATAGTTCTAGAATATTTTAGACCTAAGTCTAAAGTCCCTTCAAGATACCTTAAGACTCAGTTTGCAACACTAAAATGTATATGATTAGGTGCATGCATATTTCTAGACAAAAGATGCACTGCATACACTATATAGAGTCGTGTAGCTGATGCATATAGTAGACTACCAATTATACTTCTATATGATTTACCATCAACTCTTCTACCATGGGAAGAAATTAATTTCTAATTTACAACTAGTAGTGTAGAAATAGGTTTATAGTCACTCATGTCATGGTTCTTTAGTATAGGCCGAATATATTTTATTTGACATACTGATACACCACTTGAGTCTTGTAAGATTTCTAGTCCCAAGAAGTGCTTCAAATTTCCTATGTCTGATATTTCATACTTATTTTGCATATCTTGTCCAAAAGCTCCTATTAATTATTGATTTCAAGTCCCACGTATGCCTAGTGCATTCATCAACAAACAACAAAAAATAATTGTTGTTTGCCAAGGATTGGACTGACATAGGTCCACAAATGTCCGCATAAATCATCCCTAGAGACTAGGATGCTTTCCAGGTAATATTTTTGGGAATGCTTTATCTGGATTATTTCACTAAGGCACATTCCTCGCGGATTGAAGTAGGAATGTTTAGGTTAGAGGGTACACCTCTCACAAGTTGATTTTAAAAAAGATTTGTTATAATTGCATAGTTAAGGTGCCCAAACCTTCTATACCACAAGGATGCCTCTAGTTCAGTATTCATGGTTAATGCATTGTCTTCTGTTTGATTCATGGACAGTGGAAAACTCTTTCCACTGGAGATTTTTACTGGTCACAAAGGGTCCTCTAATTCTTGATCAAATATGTGATATATATTGTTTTTGAATACCAAACTAAAACCTATCTTCATTAGCTGCCCCACACTAAAGAGATTTTGGTACAGTGCTAGAACCATGAGAATGTCTCTTATGATTTTATCTCATGTAGGTGTGGGAACAGTGACTCTTCCCTTTGCTATTGCTTGAACAATGTCACCATTTCCTAATTTAACTTGTAAATTTACTAATGGCTGTAAATTCACAAATATATTTTGATTTTCAAACATGTGGTTTGAACAACCACTATCCAGAAATCATACATTAGGAGAAGAAGTATTTTGGTTTTAGTTATATAGAACAAGTGTTCTGTAAAGATTATTTGCTCTGCACAACTAGCACACTGAGTGTGTTTCAACCTACGGTCCTTAAAAAGGTGCCCAAACTTTTTATAGTTTAGGCATTGGTTATGATTTCTAAACCAACACTCTTTCTCAGTGTGGTTGGTTCTTTTGCATATATTGCAAGAGGTTAATTATCCCTTCTGAAGGATATTAGATGTTACTGAAGAGGTATGAAGTTTATTTTATTTTTATTCTTATTTTTTGAAACATACCTAGATGACCCCTTTTTTTAGCTTATGTTACTTGGTTTTGTTCCTTCAGAGTTTGAGTCTCCCATCATAATTGCATGGGTGATTCAATAGATGATTCTACCCCCTTGAGTAGTTTGTTCTCATATGACTTTAGAGAGTTTAGAACTTATTGAATGTAAAAATTCAGACTAATCTTTTGTTTCCTCTATTACAACCACAATGGAATCAAATTTATCAAACATACATATGAGTAATTTCTCAACTAATTAGGTTTCTTTAATAGTTTCTCCATGCATTTTTAGTTGATTTACTATATCGAAAAACTCAGTTGAGAACTCGGTAAGAGAATCTGAGTTGTTCATCCTCATATTATCAAAGTCCTTCCTTAATAAGTGAATAAGAGCTCCTCAAAATTTTTTCTCCCTGAAACTTTTTCTCAAAGAGATCCCAAGCCTATTTGGCTTGAGTACAACCTAGTAACCAAGGAAAAGATGTATTACTGAATCCTTGTTAGATGAGCAGTAATGCTTTAGCATTTGATTTAATTAATTCTTGTTCTTTTATTACTTCTTTTTCTTCTAGAGAAAAGAAGTTTGATGGTTCTATGTACCCAGATTCAACAATATCCCATATATCTTGAGATATAAAAAGTATTTTCATTTTAACATACCAATAATCAATATTTTCGCCATCAAACAGAAGTATAGGGATAGACCCCGAGCTTGATGAACTTATATTTTTGGATGTCATTCTATTCAAAAGTTTTTGATAAATTTGAGCAGAAAAAATTGGGGATTTTGTAAAATTTAGTGTTCAATTAACACAACTCCTTTGGATCTAAACAAATTTACACTGGATCTAAGGGATTCGTGAAAAATCTATTTAGGTCAGAATGAAATTTTCATAATCATTTATCTTGGAGAAGCTTTTGAATAATTAATTCAAAATACTTCGATCTCAGATAAACACATTGCTCTAATACCAATTGTTGTATTAGAAATAAAGTCCCTTGCTTCAACAAGGATTAAAGTAGAGATTTTTTTAGAATAATAGAAGAAATCCAAGAAGAAGATGAAGAAGATCCATATAGAAGAGAGAGCAAGCACAGAAACCACAAATAAAAAAATGATATATAATCAATGAAAAAAACAATAAAACATGGCTTATATTGTCTCAATAAAAAAATAATAAGAAAAGAACAACTTTATTAAAAAAATTGACCCCATGTACTTTCTTTAACTAGGAAGCAATGACCCAAAAATTGATGTCTAATATATGCATTAGTGAACTAATTTCATCAAACCCATTAAGAAGAGCCCCAATATCAACATTTTCCAAATAAATTTTAATTATGACTGAACTCATAATCTATAATCTGTCAAATTTTAGTAGAATATACATTCACACACTGATCACAAAATATATAGAATAATTTATAAAATAAATATCTAATTAACATTACTACACTTATATTTAAATACAGAAAACCATTTTAATAAAAAATAATTGATAATCTTGAAATTATCTTAGCAAGACTTGTTTTTTGATCGGGCAACATTGTATCAAGTGTTCCTCCATGCATTATATATATATATATATAAATGAGCACCCATGATTCCATGCTACAAACTTATGCATATGAGCCTTTGTATGCCTATTGTATCTTAAGAAAAAGACAAGAAAACATTCTTTAAAGACAAGCTAGGACAAATGGTTCTTTTTAATTAGAGTTACATAGAGATTTTAACAAATAAAGAAGAAATAAGAAAAGAAAAGTTACAAAGGTTTTTTGAAAACTACATGTATGGATTCTTTTCAAAAAAAAAGAATTTTTTTTATTATTTTTCTTTTCTCTTTTCTATTCTCTTGTGTCTACTATTTGTTATCAAAATAAAAATCAGATCAATGCTTTATAATAAAAATTTTTATAGTAATAATTTAAAATAAACTATACAATAAATTAAAATACCAACTAATGACACTTGGGATATTGGAGATAGCAAATGTGGAGAAATCTTCCTTTTAATAAATAAAAAATCCACAAGGAATTTCTAATGTGAGCAATGTGAAGTTTGCCTATCCACAATAATATTGCATTTTGACATTACATTCTTCAATATGAGTTCACATTTCACAAGTCATTTATGTTTCTACTAGGATAATAGAAAGATTTACACCATGTTAACTTATTTCTCTTTAATGACATTGTGAACATAAGTGTTTACACTTTTACATTTTCTTGTACAAAGTGATATTTTACTTTAAAATATTTTGCCTTCAAGTAAAACATTTGATTTTTTAATAAGTGAAGAGTGCTCTGACTATGACAAAATAGAGTAATCTTTTTTTTTTTGTCCAAGCTCTTCCAATAGTATTTTCAACTAAATAATCTTTTTATTAGCTTACATAGCTACAACATATTCTATCTTAGTCATAGAAATAAATATGATAGACTCTATCTTTGAAACTCTACTATAGCTCCTCTAACAGGAGTAAACACATGGCATAAATCATCTTAGTCTGAATCAACTTTTTATTAGTCTGAATCAACTTTTTATTAGTCTGAATCAGCTTAGTCTCTAATAATAAGATATGAACCTTTATAATATATTATGGCATTTGAGGTATTCTTGATATATCTCAAAATTTTATTTACAATACACCTATGTTCTCTTCTAGGATTCATCAAGTATTGACTAACAACTCATACTACTTATCAAATATCTCATCTTGTATAAACCATAGTAAATATTAAACATCTAATAGTTGATGCATATAGTGCATGATATTTCCATCCTATCAACTTAAATGTTAGGGCTCATTCTCGTTGATAACTTGAGATTGATTGAAAGAGGAGTAGAAATTGACTAATAATAATCATGTATATTGAAAAATCACAAGAATTTCTTGATATAATTCTTTTGTGAAAGTTAGATCTTCATATTATTTCTATCTCAATAAATTTGTATGCTCAAGATCTTATTTGTTGGTTCCATATCATTTATATCAAATTCTCTTGCCAAACAAATATTTTGCTGGGTGGTTGCTTCAAGAACCTAGGTACATCAATTTGTTTTACTTTTAAGTTCATGGTGTTTGTTTCTTTTTGCTATGCATGCTAAATTGGATGAGGACTGGGGCTGGCAGAGCTCCGAAAGATAAGCGAGGCAAGATGAGAGCATTGGCAAAGTGATATTTAAAGTTAAGAATTTTTTATGCTTTTGAATTCTTATAATAGTCGCTCCCTTCTAGTGGTTGATTTATTTTTGTGGTTTTATGTGTATTCTGAGCCAGGAACCAAAAAGTGCATAGGATGACAGGTTGACTAAATCATCCAGCTTTTTAGTCTCTTGTAAGTTGTGTGTGTCGATTATAATAAAATTGTGTGTTAAAAAAATTCAACCAATGGACACGATCTTTGTTAGGTCCTACTACCAACATATCACCCACATATAATTACAATTTAATAAAATCATCATCCTCAAATCTCTTGGAATATACACAAAAATCTGAATTAAGTCTATTGTATCTAAGACTCATGATGAAGAAATCAAATATATTATAGCAACATCTCAATACTTATTTGATTTGTACAATCTATAAGGCAACACATCTCTTTCTTTTTCACCAAAACTATCTAGTTTCAACATATATATTTCTTTTTCATATTATTCATGAAGAAATATAGTTTTTACGTCTAGCTACTCTAATTATAAATCATATATATGTAGCACACATTATAAGAACTACATAAATTATTATCGGTCAAATAATAAAAGAAAACGTTTCATTAAAATCAATGTATTATTTTCTTTCAAAATATATCATTTGTTTACTAGTCATGCATAATGCTACTCTACTTGATCATTATTGTTATGTTTGATCTAATAAACCTCTTTATTTTCAATAGACTTTGTTTTTGCAACAGCAAAAGAAGTTCTCCATATCTTGTTTTTATGGAGAGCTTCAATTTCTTCCTACACTACTATTATCCAAAGAAAAAATCCTTCGTCTTTTGTAACCTAATGAAAAGTTAATGAATCTCCATGTTTTGTTTGTAGACATTATGAAATATTTTTCTCCATAACATACTCTAAGTGCCGATTTAGTTCTCTCCTCTCTCGATTTGATTGTCATACCTCAAATGTCTTAGACTTATCTAGTATATATTTGTTGTGCTATTTTAATGCATATTCTAGATGTTTGTTTCCAACAAAATTTATAGTCTTTATATTATCTCATGCTTCTCTTTACAACATATCTTTTTCAAAGATGACATATTTGCTAATCATAAGCTTGCAGGTAGTTGTATTCCACAAGTGATATCCCTTTACTCTATCAAAATATCCCAAATATTTATTTTAATGATTTGAATCAAATTTTGATATTTCTTGGTTATTGCACATAACATACGAAATGAATGTAACCAAGAATAGTCAACTGACATACTAGTCCACAATTCCATCAACATCTTTAAGTCTATCACAATTTATATTATCTAATTGATGAAAAAATAGGTAGTCTTGACAACTTTTTATTCAAAATCACTTGGTCATCCTGTAATTCTTAATATGACTCTTATTTGTTCTAACAAGGTCCTAATCGTCCTTTTCGCTACTCTATTTTGTGTGTGGAATATATGACATTGTGTACTACTTCTACTCAAATCCAACACTGCTCCTATTTGTACATAATAGTCCTTGGAAATTTGATCTTTTCACATTCAAGTTCTACTTGTGATTTAAATATTATATAAAATCAAAACATCTTCTACCTTCATCTTGATTTGATACACCCGACATCTCCTAGAGTAATCATCAATAAAATATATGAAATGCCTTGCACCTCTCAATGATTGAATCGATGCTTCCCAAAATCAAAATGAATTGTTCTAAGATATATTTACTTATATTATTAAAAACAACTAAAATTGAATGTGAATCTATACTGCTTACTAGTGACATAATGCTCATAAAAGAATAATGAAACCTTTTTGAGCCATAGAAAAAACTATTGTTCAACAAAACAATTTTAAAGTCATCCTGACATGTGCCCAAGTTTATGACATCATGTTATCGTTAATTTTTCTATTAAACTTGTTAAAATCATAGATACTTCTCATTCTTGGGGTATTTCTCCTTTAAGCATATAAAATATTTGTAGCTATATTTTCTACTTTAATTATTATAAGCACTCATTTGACTATTTTCATGATCTCATTTTGAATATGAGTTTGTACCCACCACTATATAAGTGTCCTAAATACAATAGATTTTATTTTTAGTCCCTTCATATGTCATACTTCTTGGATGATGTATACCATATCTTCAAACATCTTAATTCTAATAGTACAGATACCAATAATTTCAAAGGAATGATCATCTTTCATTAATTTTCTACCTTGAGTAATGATTGCTCATTATATAAAATTTAACCATCATTTAGAATACTTACCATTCATTCTGAGTATTTTATGACTCGTATTTTTTTTTTCTAAAATCTTTCTCTACCTCTCAATTATAATATCAACCTAGTGATAATACTTTAATTTATTATGACTCCAATAAGTCACATTTTTCTCTTTATACATGTCCTTGCTTTCCATAGTGATAATACTTAATTTATTCTTGCCCAATAAATTTTTCATATTCTTATTTTGATTCACTAGAATTGCATTCTACCGATCTTCCTCTAGATGAAATTAAGGTATCAGTTTGTAGAGTAGAAAATATATTATTTTCCTTATTTTTATGCTTACTCTTTTCCTCAAGTAAAGTAGCCATGACATTATTAAAGATTAAATTTATCCTCACAACACCTTTAGTCATATTTATGATGAGATAGTCATATGAATCATATAGACTTAGGAGTAAATATTCAACATATTAATTATTTTCTTTTCTAAGTTGTGATCCATAGAAAATATTTGAAAATATATTATTTTTAGAATGTTAATATATCCCATCATTAAAGTAGATTTAGACATTTGAAGAGTATAGAGTTTCTTCAATAAAAAAAATTATTGAAGTTACTTGACTTCATATATATTTGTCTAAGTATCCCAATTTTTTTTACTGACTATAATTTGGATATCTTTGATAAAATATTATCTGCAACTAACATTTGAAAACTCATAACATCATCATGCATTTGATTCAACTTCTTATCTTCGATTTTTTTTAGTTTCTTCCAATTACTTATAGTCAATTTTTTTTAAGATAGCTTTTATCTTCGTCTTCCATAATCCAAAGCTAGTTCCATTGAATTTTTATATTTTAATATTTTCCACCATTTATTTCACTGTTACTAATTTGGACAATACATGAAAATAGTAGAAACTACGTATATTAAATATACCATAAAAGTTTCAAATTAAGTGGAGGGGTCACAATGACCCCTCCTAATAATTAATTATCTTAAGGATATTATCATCTTTTTGATAGAATATTTCTAGATATTTATTAACTACAAAAGTTACTATCATAAGCCTCTGATATCATTGTTTTAAAAATAAAAGCAACAATACTACCTTTAAATAGAAAATTATAGCACAATAATGTATGAACTAGATAATAACATAAAAAAAATAAAATCTAATGACAATTGGGATTGATTTGATAACAAATGAAGAGAAATCATTATTCTATAGAAGAAAAAATAGAAATTTTTTAGGGATTTTTGGTGTTCACCAACTCACATTAATGTTACACATTTGACATTACATTCTTTGGTCTTTGTATCTTTTTTCATGCGCCAACTCAATCCATTTTCTGCTTCTTTCTTGTCTTTTTAATTTCTTGTTTTTCTTTATTGTGTTATAATTTTTAGTTGAGGTACGCTAAATATTAAATCCTTAATCTTAGACAAACACAAATCAAAATATGTCAAAGTAACTTACGAAAAAAAATACTATTTTTTAAATTATACGCACCAAAAATTAAACAAATTTAAAATGGATAAAACCAAATGTTAATGAATTAAATAGATTATTGATAGAATGATTTAATTGACCTTATCTACCCAACGAGAACAAACCCAACACAAATATTTTAGGAGTTAAAATGTAAAAAACATCATTGGTTGATTATAAACTTATGCTTACCCATTATGCCAATTTGAAAGAGATGATTCTACATTAACTTAATTTGTATTTTACTTTTTTTTTTTCAAAAACATCCAATTAATCAATTATTCAGAATTGTCATGTATCAAATATTTTACAATATAAATATTGTATTTGTTTAATTATAAGTAGTAATCAAATTCATAATATACAATTAATTAAACATAGAAAAACATGACATATAGAATACAATGCTTCCACAATTGATTTCACATCTCAATCAACAAAAATACATAACAACCACTAATACATATAGTCACATGGGAAAAAAAAGAAACTATTGAGTTAACAAACAATTTAATCTCATCATTGATACAAAATTTTCACATCTCTAATAAGAATTGATATTACAAAGAGAGAGGGAGAAAGAGAGACATGGGGAGATAGAGGGAAATGTTGATCGGGCTTTGATTCTGTTGGGTTGGGCTTCTTACTTGATGAAATTACCAATATGCCCTTACTGACATTTAATAAAAAAACATGTCAATCACACTGGAAATCCTTTGATTACTATTTTTTATATATTGAGCATTGTATATAAGCTTAGTTTTTTTTCTCTTGATCATTGATTGACACATTTTTTTCATTTTTTTACTGTGAATGTACTTTACTATCTCGTGATTTTTTACTGGTATCAGAGCTTCGTATCTATCTGAGATAGAAGTTTTTTTCAAACTATTATTCAAAAACTTCTTTCAAATAGATAATTCTCAAATATTGTTTATGACCAACTTTTTTCTTCTCGATTTCTTTAGATCTAGTACAAATCTGACTAGATCTATTTAGATCTGAAAGAATAGTATAATTTAAACTACAATTTCTATTATTTCCCCAATTTGTTTGTTCAAATATTTTCAAAAAATTTTCAAATTAAAATGTCATCCAGAAATCTAAGTTCATCAAGCTTTGGGTTGCTCCCCATACATCTATTTGATGGTGATAACTTTGATTATTAACATGTTAAAATAATAACATTATTTATTTCACAAGACATTTGGAAGATTTTGGTTTTTAGATATATAGAATCGCCTAATATATCTTATCTAGAAGGAAAAGAGTTATTAGAAAAATGAGAGTTGAGGAAATTAAATGCAAAGACATTACTATTCATCCAACAGAGAGTCGGTAATGTCATATTTTCTTGACTGTTGGGATGTACTCAAACCAAGAATGATTGGGACCTCCTAATAGAAGAGTTCCAGAAAGATAAGAAGACTCGAGGAGCCCTTCTACACTCCTTAAAAAAAGACTTTGAGAATCTGAGTATGAATAACTCAGATTCTCTCACTAAGTTCTCAACTCAGTTACTGGATGTTGTCAATCAACTGAAAATTCATGGTGAGAACATCTCAGAGACTCGATTAGTTGAGAAACTATTAATATGTATGTCTGACAATTTTGATGTAATTGTGGCTATAATAGAAGAGACAAAGGATTTGACAAAGCTAACCACTCAACAAGTTCTGAGTTCCCTAAAGTCATTTGAAAGAAGACTTCTCAAGAAAGCTAAAGTATCTGGAGAATCTGCTATGCAATCAAGATGGGAAAATTAGCTAGTAAATGAAGAGAGTCAAGCAGCAAAAACAAAAAAAATACAAGACCAAACCCAAGGTATGTGTCTAAAGATAAAAATAGAAACAAAAATAAAATTAGTTACTCTTCATCTCTACTCACAACTATCTCACATAAAGATTCACATATCTCTTGAAATATATGCAGGAGATCAAACAACACTGAGACAAAGTGTTGGTTTAAAAATAGAACAAGTGCCTAAGTTATAAAAGGTTTGGGCATGTTTCGAATGATGTAGGCTGAAGCACAATTAGTGTGCTAGTTGTGTAGAGCAAATAGTCTCTGTAGAACACTTGTTTTATGTAAATGAAACAAGAAATTAACCTTCATCCAAAATGTGGTTTTTAGATAGTGGTTGCTCAAACCACATGTTTGGTAATCAAAACATGCTTGTAGATTTACTTCATGTAGTAAATTCACAAGTAACATTGGGCAATGGAGACCTTATCGAGGCAAAAGCCAAAGGCAAAGTTTATGTTCCCACTCCCACTGGAGTCAAGATTATAGAAGATGTACTCTTGGTTTTAGTACTAGACCAAAACATTCTAAGTGTGGAGCAATTGATAGAAAGAGGTTAGAGACTGGTATTTAAAAATAACACGTGACATATTTGATCATGAATCTAATCAACCTTCATGGATAGCGATGATGTTTAGTGGAAGGAGCTTTCCACTGACATTTAACAAGAAAATAGACAATACATTGACTATGAATGTTAAGTCTGAAGCCTCATTATGACATAAAAGATTTGGGCACCTTAATTATTTCAACCTAAAAATCTTTTTCATAAACTTGTGAAGGGGGTACCCGCAAACCTTGTCATTCCCACCACTATCTATGAGGAATGCTCACTTGGGAAACAGTCCAGACATAGTTTTCCTAAAAACTCTACATGAAGAACCTCTCGACTATTGGAACTGATACATGCTGATATCTATGGAAACATGTCAGTCCAGTCTTTGGCCAATAGTAGATATTTCTTATTATTTGCTGATGACTGTACAAGACATATGTGGGTTTACTTCTTGAAGAACAAGTCTGAAGTACTTGACTGCTTCAAGAAATTAATACCTCTTGTTGACAGACAATCTAGACTAATTGTAAAGATACATAGAACAGATAGAGAGAGTGAGTTCCTTTCACAAAATATTCATTAATTTTTATGAACTAAAAGGAATACATAGACAGATTACGACCTCTTACTCACCTCAACAAAATGGTGTTGTGGAGAGAAAGAATAGAATCATAATAGAAATGGTTAAAAGTATTATGAATGAGAAAAACTTACCTAAAGTCTATTGGGCATAGGTAGTGAACACTATAGTGTATCTGCTCAATAGATGCCATACAAAAGCATTGGAAAATCTCACTACACTGCAGGCTTGGAGTGAAAGAAAACCAAGTGCTAAACACCTTAAGGTATTTGAGAATGTTTGCTACTCCCACATACAAAAGGCCTCTATAACTAAGTGTCTGTTTGATAAAACTGAAAAAATTAAGTGCTAAAAATTAAGTACTGAAAAATTAGGCTAAATTTTATAAGTATTGAGTTTGTATTGAAAATTTTTTTGATAAATTAATGTTAATTGAATACTGAAGATAAATATATTATTTTATAACTGTAAATGCTGAATGCTGAATATGATGTATTTTACATATTTATCCTTATTATCATTACATTACATATTATCCAACATAAATAGAACTTCTAATGATTTTTTTTTTCACTACAATTATTAATTATTAAAAAAATAAAATCTCTAAAAACATATACTTAAATAAATCATAAATTCAAAAAATAAATAAAAATATTTAAAAAATAACCAATAAAATCTAAACTCTTTAAAACTATCCAAATTTTTTATATAAAAATAAAAATTGATAAACAACTAGTTGATTTGCTATTTTTACTCTTAAATTAATCATGAAAGAGGGTTAGGGTTAGGGTTTGTGGTGGTGGAGAAAGGAGGAGGAGAAGACAGATTCGCAAACTGAACTGTAGTGTGAATGAGAAAACGAAAAAGAAAGGAAAAAATGATAAAAAATAGTAATTTAATAAAAAAATTGTTGAAAATTTTCAGCCTTCAACATTAAGTATGTCTCTATCTACTTAATATGTTCGATGCTTTTTCACTTATAATTTTAAATTTTTAGCTCCCAACATTTTTTTTTCAAACACACTTAAAATGTCAAACCATTAAAAATTTTAATTTTCAATGGTTTGAATATTTTAAGTGCTTTATCAAACAGCCCCTAAGTTAGACCCCAAGAGCCTAGAATATATATTAGTGGGTTACAATTTTCCATCCAAGAGTTATAGACTATACTCACCTAAAACAAAATCATTCCTAGTAAGTAGAGATATAACTGTTGATAAAAATGCCAAATGGGTTGAAAACTTCAATGAATCTGAAGTTAAAAATACAAGCCTGCAAGGTTGTAATATTGATGTCTCTACATGCAATAAAAAAAGAATGCACTCCAAGGTATGGTTCCTACTCCTCTTTTGAGTCAGAGTCTGAAATAGAGGAATAATATAATATAACTACACCCATTAAATATAAATCCTTAACTGACATATAATTACTCCTCAGTTGAGTCTCTCAACTATTAAAAGGCTATAAAACATCAAATCTGGATAAATGAAATGAAGACAACAATGTTAATCATTGAAAAGAATCAAACTTGTACTTTAGTAGACCTACCCCCAAATAAACACAACATAGTGGTCAAATAGTTATTTAAGATTAAGACTTGACCAGACTCAAATCAGCCTATGTATAAGGCTCGATTAGTGGCCAATGGCTACTCTCAAAAAACTAGAACTGACTATCTTGAAACCTTTTCTCTCGTAGCGAGGTTAGAAACAGAAAGGTTTATAATAGCCTTAGCTATACAAAAGGGTTGGAACTTGTTCCATCTAGATATCAAGTCTACTTTTTTAAATGAAAAAAATCAAGGAGGAGATTTATGTAGAACAACCCCATGGGCTTGTAAAACAAATGAGTGAGCACTGTGTTTATAAATTAAACAATGCTCTATACGGGTTGAAATAAGCATCTCAATCTTGGCATCAACAAATTAACTCTTACTTATTGAATCAAGGATTTAAACGTAGTAAGAGTGAGCCTACACTTTACATAAAAAAGGTCAGAATTCTAGAATTTTAATTGGGTCAATATATGTAGATGATATAATTTTCACTAGTAACAAATTAGAATTAATAGATGACTTTAGAAGAAAAATGGAAACTAAGTATGAAATAACAGATCTAGGTAACTTAAACATTTCTTAGGACTTGAAATTTTTTAAGACACAAGTGATGTGTCCATCTCTCAAACTGCATACATACAGTCTAAATTGAAAAGTTATGAGATGAATGATTATAAACATGTCTCTACCCCTCTAGTTGTGAACCAGAGACTAATTTCTACCCAATGTAGAATAGTTAATGGAAAAGTATACATGATCTTAATTGAAAGCTTGCTGTATGCATTTGGCACAAGACCAAACATTATATATTTTGTTCACTTACTATCTTGGTTCATGCACGCACCCAATAACTTGCACCTTAGTGCTGCCAAAAGAGTTTTAAGATACGTTAAAGAAACCTTAGACTTAGGTCTAAAATACTTAAGACAAATCTTACTAAAATATCTAGGTATTGTGATAGTGACTGGGGTGGATATCCAGAGGATTACATAAGTACCTTTGGATATGTATTTAACCTTGGAACTACAACTATTTCTTGGCAGTCCAAGAAAAAATCGATAGTTACTTTATCTACCACTGAAGCTGAATATGTTTCAGCTTTAGTAGCTACATCTCAAGTCTTGTGGATGAGAAAATTGTTGGCCGATTTGGATGAATTTATAATAAGTCCAACTAACATATTGTGTGATAGTCAATCGACTATATCCATAGTTAATGATGTTGTGCATAGTCGAACAAAGTACATAAGTCTCAAATATCACTTTAATAAAGATGTCATTAAGACTAATGAAATTATTTTGCTGTTTTGTAGAACGGATGAACAAATAGCGGATATTTTCACTAAGCTTTTTTCTTGTGAGAAACTTGTCTACTTACGGTAAAAGTTTGAACTCACACCAACCAGATCAAATGGGGGGAGATTGTTGATCGGGCTTTGATTATGTTGGTTTGGGCTTCTTACTTGGTGAAATTACCAATATGTCCTTACTGACATTTAATAAAAAAAATGCATCAGTCGCACTGGAAATCCTTTACTTGCTATTTTTTTTATTAATTATTGAGCCTTGTATATAAGCTCGGTTTTTTTTCTTTTGATCATTAAATTGAAACAATTTTATCGATTTTTATTGTGAATGCTCTCTGTTGTCTCACAATTTCTTCTTCTTCGAAAAATAGTTCTCTTCTTCCTCAAGTCTACTCTATGTAATCCTTGTTGAAGCGAGGTAGAGAGAGAGAGGCAGAGAAAGAGGTAGAGAGAGGCAGAGAGAGGCAGAGAGAAAGGTAGATAGAGAGGTAGAGAGAGGCAGAGAGAGGTAGAGAGAGAAGCAGAGAGAGGAAAGAGAGAGAGGTATAGAGAGAGGCAGAGAGAGAGAGGCAGAGAGAAAGGTAGAGAGAGGTAGAGAAGGTAGAGAGAGGTAGAAAGAGGTAGAGAGAGGCATGGAGAGAGGCAGAGAGAGAGAGGGGCAGAGAGAGGCAGAGAGAGAGGCAGAGAGAGGCAGAGAGAGGCAGAGAGAGGCAGAGAGAGAGGCAGAGAGAGAGGCAGAGAGAGGCAGAGAGAGAGGCAGAGAGAGAGGCAGAGAGAGAGGGGCAGAGAGAGGGGCAGAAAAAGAGGCAGAGAGAGAAGCAGAGAGAGGCAGAGAGAGGCAGAGAGAGAGGCAGCGAGAGGCATAGAGAGAGGCAGGGAGAGAGGCATAGAGAGAGGCATGGAGAGAGGCAGAGAGAGAGGCAGGGAGAGAGGCAGAGAGAGAGGCAGAGAGAGGTAGGGAGAGAGGCAAAGAGAGGCAGAGAGAGGCAGAGAGAGGCAGTGAGAGGCAGTGAGAGAGGCAGAGAGAGATAGTGAGAGGCAGTGAGAGAGGCAAAGAGAGGCAGTGAGAGAGGCAGAGAGAGAAGCAGAGAGAGGCTGAGAGTGAGGCTGAGAGAGAGGCTGAGAGAGAAGTAGAAAGAGGGGCAGAGAGAGTGAGATAGAGAGAGAAAGGCAGAGTGAGGCAAAGAGAGAGAGAGGTAGAGAGGGGCAGAGAGAGAGGTAGAGAAAGGCAGAGAGTGAGGCAGAGAGAGGCTAAGAGAGAGGTAGAGAGAAACAGAGAGAGACAGAGAGATACAAAGAGAGAAACAAAGAGAAAGACAGAGAGGGATAGAGAGATAGAGAGATACAGAGAGAGTGAGAGATATACTGAGAGAGAGAGAGAGACAGAGAGACAGAGAGAGAGTGTGGCAAATAGCTTACACATCAGTATCATATGTTATAATTTTTATGCTGCTTTTCATTGATTTAATTAAAAATATTAAATACTAGGGCGTACTCAACATATATCACACCCATAAAAGACTAATATTCCAAACATGCATTCATGCATAGGATTTCTCTTGATAATTTGTTGAAAAAATAATTTCAATTTTATAATTTTATAATTTTATAATTTTATAATTTTATAATTTTATAATTTTATAATTTTATAATTTTATAATTTTATAATTTTATAATTTTATAATTTTATAATTTTATAATTTTATAATTTTATAATTTTATAATTTTATAATTTTATAATTTTATATTTTTATAATTTTATAATATTATATTTTATAATTTTATAATTTTATAATTTTATAATTTTATAATTTTATAATTTTATAATTTATAATTTTATAATTTTATAATTTTATAATTTTATAATTTTATATTTTATAATTTTATAATATAATATTTTATAATGTTATAATTTTATAATTTTATAATTTTATAATTTTATAATTTTATAATTTTATAATTTTATAATTTTATAATTTTATAATTTTATAATTTTATAATTTTATAATTTTATAATTTTATAATTTCATATTTCGTGGTTCATTTAGAAAGTTGGAACTAGGATATAAAAAATTTAAATTTTGTGCATAGGATCAATTACCTTGATAAATTTTTACTTGAAACAAGTTTTTGGGCACATGACCCATTTCGGTTCCACCATCCGAAATTGTCTCAGGATCTTGATTGATGGCCCATTGCCGCTTGGAGCATGAACACTAAAGAAGGGTCAAATTTTCATATATATTGAAAATTACAAAAGACTTCCGTTGTCACCATCCAAGTCCCAATTGTTAGGTAATGAAAGTACTTTCAGCGCATCACTTGCTTTCCATCTTTCGTGAAATAACAATCCATACCCTGCCACTCTCTCTCTCTCTCTCTCTCTACTTTCTTTCTTTCCTCCCCCTTTCTGTCTCTGTTTCTTCCCCATACCTAAGGACAATATATATTCAGATAACCTTAAGAGTAGAGAAAGGTAAACTGCAAACGCAGGTGTTAAAATGCCATTTTAGGGCAATACAGAGGGCAACTTACTATATTAGAGAGTTCTGAATACTTCTGTTAAAAGTAGATGATTTTTCTTGGACGTGAAAGCCAATTATTAGGACAAAGATGTATCATTGTCCGTTAGGTTTTGAACCAGGTCAGAGTTCCACCAACTGGCATTCAGTTTTTTAACGGCATTTTATTTATTGAGTTAATTATACCAAATGGGTAGTTGGGCATTTTATTTATTGAGTTAATTATACCAAATGGGTAGTTGGGCATTTTATTTATCTGGCATTCAATTTGCATAATTAGATACTTGCACTAAGTATGAGGAATTTATTAAATTAAGTTATAAGTATTGGCCTTAACACCATAAATATTTAAGAAAAGTAGTTAATTTTAATGAAAATTGTTTGAACTTTTTTTATGCCAATAATCATTTCAGCGTAATAGTTATTTATTTAATTTATTTTATTAATTTTAAATCTGTCGAAATTTACAATGAATTGATTTGAAATTTAAATACGCGATGTAATTGTATCCATTACTTTAATCTTAAAAGATTTGGTATATAAAATTCAACTTAAACACAAAAGATCAAATCATAATTTTCTTGTAGAATATAAATTTATATCAAAATCTAAATAAAGTTGGACATATAATCAGTAATATTGTAGTATAAGATTTTAGTAGGTCTATCTTAATTTTGCATAATAATAAAATTTCAAATTTTTGTGCTACTACACTTGAGTATATTGAAAACGATCGGGTTGAGGTGATTATTAGTTCTAACACAAAAAAAATATATACCCCATGATTATTTTAAATACTATTTATCTTAATCTTAAAATAATTAATATCTTGTGTATTTTATTATTAGTTATTTTGGTTCATTTAGAATAAGATTTATAAATAGATTTGAGTGCATAGTGAATTGAATGATTATATCAATTGTTTAATAAATATTAATTATAAATAGAATCCAAATTCTTTCAAAAGGATTAATGGTGCCCCCCTCAAAGAAATTTTTTATAAGATTTGATAGTATTAAACCTTACCGGTTAATTTTAAATGGGATATCAAATAATTTAAGTGAATGGTCTCAAAGAAATAATAAAATAATAATTAAATAAAATTATCAGTTATTTAATTAAATCGATAGGAATCTGTACTCATAACATACAAAAATTAATAAGTATTACATCACAGATAGCTCGAATTAAATTTAAAAAAAAAAATAAGAGAGTGCAATTATAATTCTATATTGAAAAAAAAATTATAATAAATATAAATAGAATTATTTAAATTATTTTAGAAGCATATAATCTAATTTTAGTTAGAGATCCATTCTGTATCCCTTAACTAGTGTTATAAGTAGCAACTTTATCAATTATAATAAAAATATTGTTTATTTGTTTATATATATATATATATATACATATACATATACATAATATCAATTTAATTGATATTGGTTTATATATATATATATAGAAAAAATAAATTTCTTTTTCTTTTAAAAGTTACATATTATAATTTAAGAGTAGTTTATTAAAAAAACCATTATCACTTTTCAATGCATGATAAGTATCTCGTGCATGGTAGATGATAAAATAATAACTATTCATTTTCTTCTTCAATCTTAATGGCACCGTGGCTTTGGGAATAAAAAAATCTTAATTTTGAATAAAGCCAACCAGTGAAATTAGAGAGATCAGTGATGACATTGCATAAGTATATATCAGGGTGTGGTATGCATTGAAATGGATTCTAACCTTGAATTATACAGAGTTGTTCTTACCTCTCTAACACAAATAACCACCTAACTATTATAGTATTAAGTGGTAATCATTTTATATTTTGGGTTATAAATTTGTAATTATTAAGTATGATGTTTAAGATCACATGTTGATGTACTTTTTTTTCTTCCTCTTTTTCGCATTCTTCTTCTTATTCTTCTTCTTCTTCCTTTTATTCTTCTTCTTTTTTTTCTTCTTCTTCTTCCTCTTCTTCTTATTCTTCTTCCTCTTCTTCTTATTCTTCTTCTTCCTCTTCTTCTTATTCTTCTTCCTCTTCTTCTTATTCTTCTTCTTCCTCTTCTTCTTATTCTTCTTCTTCCTCTTCTTCTTATTCTTCTTCCTCTTCTTCTTATTCTTCTTCTTCTACTTCTTCTTCTTCCACTTATTTTTTTCTTCATCTTTTTATTCTTCCACTTCTTCTTCTTCTTCCTCTTCTTCATTTTACTCTTTTTCTTCTTTCTCTTATTCTTCTTTTTCTTCTTCCTCTACTTCTTATTCCCTTAATTATTCTTCCTCTTCTTATTCTTCTTATTTCTCTTCTTCTACTTAATCTTCTTCTTCTTCTTCATCTCCTCCTCCTCCTCCTCCTTCTCCTTCTTCTTCTTCCTATTCTTCTTCTCCCTCTTTTTCTTCTTCTTCATGTTTTCTTTCTATTTCTTTTTATCATATTCATCTTCTACCACTTTTATATTTTCCTCTTCTTCTTCTTCCTCTTCTTTTTCATCATCATCATCATCTTCTTCTTCTTCTTCTTCTTCCTCTTCTTTTTCATCATCATCATCATCTTCTTCTTCTTCTTCTTCTTCTTCCTCTTCCTTTTTTTCCCATTATTTCTCTTCTTTCTCTTCTTCTTCTTCCTCATCTTCTTGCACTTCTTCTATTTCCTCTTCTTCTTCTTTTTATTCCTCTTCTTCTTCTTCCTCTTCTTCTTAATTCCTCTTATTCTTGATCATCTTCTTCTTATTCCTCATCTTCCTCTTCCTCTTCCTATTCTCCTTTTTTCTCTTCTTCTTCTTCTTCTTCCTCATCTTCCTCTTCCGCTTCTTCTTTTTCCTCTTCTTCTTCTTCTTCCTCATCTTCTACTTCTTCTTCCTCTTCTTCTTCTTCTTCTTCCTCTTCCTCTTCTTCTTCTTCTTCTTCCTCTTCTTCTTCTTCTTCTTCTTCTTCTTCTTCCTCTTCTTCTTCTTCTCTTCCTTCTTCTTCTTCTTCTTCTTCTTCCTCTTCTTCTTCTTCTTCTTCTTCCTTCCCATTTTCTTCTTCATCCTATTATTCTTCAACCACTTACTCCTCTTTTTCCTCTTATTATTATTATTCTTCTTCTTCTTCTTTTTTCTTCTTATTCTTCTTCTTGTTTTTCCTCTTCTTCTTCTTCTTCAACTTTTTCCTCCCCATCTTCTTCTTCCTCTTTTCTTTCCTTTTCTGTTTCTTTTTCTTCTCTTTCTTCTTTTTCTTTCTCTTGTTTTAGTTTTTCTTCTTTTTCTTCTTTTTCTTTTTCCTTTTCTCCTTTTTCTTCTTATTCCTCTTCTTTATCTTCCTCTTTTTCTTCTTCTTCCTCTTCTTCTTCTAGAACTTTTTTTTCTTCCTCTTTTTCTTCATCTTCTTTCAATTATTCTTCTTCATCTTCCTCTTCTCCATATTCTTCTTCCTCCTCTTTTTCTTCCCCTTCTTTGTTTTATCTTTTTCATTGTCTTCTCTTTCCTTCTCCTCCTCCTCTTCTTCTTCTTCTTTTTCTTCTTCTTCTTCTTCTTCTTATTCTTCTTCCCCTTCTTCCTTTTCTTTTTCATATTCCTCTTCTTTTTCTTCCACTTCACCATCTTCTTCTTCTTCCTCTTCATTTTTCTCTTCTGTTTGTATCATTTTTTCTTCTTCCTCTTCTTCTCTCTCTTCTTCTTATTATTCTTTTTCTTCTTCCTCTTACTTTTCTTCCACTTCATCATCATCATTTTCTTCCTCTCCTGGTTGTATCACTTTTTCTTTTTCCTCTTCTTATTCTTCCTTTTCATTTTCTTATTTTTTTTATTCGTCTTCTTATTCTTTCTTTTCGTTTTCTTCTTCCTCTTCTTATTTTTCTTTTACTTCTTCTTCCTCCTCTTCTTCTTCCTTTATTTTCTATTATTATTATTATTATTCTTTTTCTTCATCTTCTATGTCTTTTTTGTCTTCTTCATCTTCTTCTTTATCTTCCTCTTCTTCTTCATTCTTTTCTTTTTCTTTCTCTTCTTTTTTTTCTTCTTCTAGAGGTGTCAAGTGGGCCAAAAGGCCAGGACATGCCATGAGTGATGCCCCGATTGAATCATGCCTAGCCCGGCATGGGATGGTCAAGAACTATGCCTAGACTTTAGTAGTGCCGACCCATGCATGACTCATGCCATTTAGGGCATAAGGTTCCCATGCCTCGTTCTGCACAGGCATGATCCATGCTTCGTTCTGCATATGCATGATCCATGCTTCCTGCCCATTAGCATTGTCCACTAGCATGGTTACAATGACCCATGTATGCTTCTCAAATGAGTCATTGGTCATGCGTCACCATGCCTTAGGACCACATTCGAGCCCATTTAAAAAATTAGGTATTTTTTAAAGTATTGTACCCTCCATGTCCATGCGGTCTATTTTTTAAAATTGTAATGAAACCTGATTTGCCACGTTGACATGGTAGATTGGTCTGTTGGGATAAAAGTACTAACTAGAAGTATCAAATGGGTTATGTTTTACTAGTATGACACATTTTAGGTGCCTTTGTCAAACCACTATGCCGTGCTAGGTACGACTCGGTCATGAAGTCATTTTGGGCTTGGCCCAACATTACTTATAGTTTACCCAAGCATGACATGACTTGTAATCTACCCAACCTGACATGACATGACTAGCATGAGTCTTGGCATAATCATTTCTTTTGTGCTATGTCATTTTGGGTCCTGTGAGATCGTGCCAATTTTGTGGGCAGCGGCACCACACACCATACGCATCATCCACCACTACCAGCCACCATGATAGCCATCACAATATGGAATTAAATAAATATTATGCTTGTAATTTGTAAGTGTAGTGCAATTAAATTTAAAACTAAAATAAATACTTTATTTCAAAAATTCAAACAAAGATCTATCATCTAAATATAAAGAAAAGATAAACAATAATAATAATTATATGAAAAAAAAATTAATCATAAATTGCAATGCAATCATATCATATGAAATAAAATTAAATGTTGATATAAAAAAAGTAAAAAAGTACAAAATCAAAAAAATATAATCATCAATCCCAATGCTAATCAATGTATGCATGCAAATCATCATCATGTAACTATTTGATGAATCATTAGTAGTAGCCTTAACATCCTTCAAATTACACAAGTCATCATCTGCCATCAACTCTTGCATTCTCGGTCCAGCTCTATCCTAGATCTCCACTCTCAAATATTTTAAATCCTATATGTATGCAAGTACCTCAATGATATCTAACCGTAATCTCACTTTCTTATCTGAAATGACATTGACCACAGCAAAAAAAGTAGACTCTGATGTTATGTTCAACACAAGATGAGTCAATAGATCTCATGTCATCTTAAATAACACGGGATCGATAAATTCACATGATTTCTACCATAATAAAATATCAAGGTTCTTAGGATCATTATGTAATATGATTGAATAGTAATTAAAATGTAAGTACCGAGATAGCTCATTCCACCTCCCCATCATTTCTCCCTAACTAACTGAATAAAGAAGTCATCATCTTTGAATACAGTATCCATGTCCTTACTTGGAGCCGGACTAAAACTACTGCCTTATTTAGTATCATAATAAATAAATAATTCAGTCAATTTTTTATTAATAAAATATTCAGGTTAGTGTTCGTGATTCATGCACATGAATATGTTTGTCAAAATATTTTTTACCCCTTCTACCTTAACCCTATTATCCATGCTAGTAGCTAGGAAATAAAAAGATAGAATAGTAGATCATTACTTTAAGCACCTACTTTTCATCTTAATAGACAATGCACTAAATGTAGAGTCATCTCTAAACTTACTAAACATGCTACTAAGGTTGCATATACACATGAGTGTAATACAAGTAATGATAGTGTTCATAGACAAACAAATGTCCCTTGTGTCATAAAAAATCTTCAGAAATTTTTAGAGGTATCAAATGTGTTGTGCCATGCCAGCACGATTCGTATTTTCAAGGCACGTTCATGCCACCGTCCCCCACCAGGAACGACACGGTGGCATGGTCCAGCAGCCTAGCACGGTATGGTAGGCAAGACCAAGTGCACGACCATGCCCAACCATGCTGAACTTTGAAGATGCATGGGTCCATATCGTTGTCCTTATCGTTGTCGTTACCATGCTGAAGGGGCTTATGGGCCTTTGAAGGGGTCCCTATCATTGTCGTTACCTGATGGTGGCAAAGTCGAGTGCAAGGCACTGATGGTCGACGGGTGGCCGGCTTATGGGCCTGCCAATTATAATCTATCATGTGACTACTTGTTTTGAAAAAATGGACCACCCTATGACAAAATGGTTGAATTTTTTTTTTTTTAAATTGACTAATTGGGTGACAAGCTGATAGGGACCCCTTCGGGCAGTTACCAAGGGGCATCTCGACATCAGGCAGCCCGACATGGTTTTGCACCATGTAGTACTGGGCCATGCACTATTGAATAAGGCCAGGCCATGACCCGTGCATGGGCCTCTCCTCTCGGCCCATTTGACACCTTTATGAATTTTATAAAAGAAATTCATGTATCCTATTAAGTATTATCAATAATAAGTTCGTCACTCTTATTATTGACGTCATTGGATATTCTGTGTTCATATCTAACATATGACTCTAACATCAGGTAAGTGAAATTCTAATAGTGTCTTAAATCTTTTTGTAATTTCTTTTTATTATGACTCAGACAAATATAGACTACTAAACTTATATTGTTTACTTGGCATCCTAAGATATTTTAGTGAGTTTCTTTTTTTTACTAATGTGGGAAAAACTACTTTCATCCTCGCTTATATTATCAGGCTAATAATATGACACATTCATCTAATATAAAAAATCTCAACTAATGATTCATCTCTAAAGGTCTTAATAAATATATTAATAGCTACTTAATTGTTAGATGCATTATTAAATGTGATACTGAATATTTTATTTTGAATATGATAATCTCTAAAGATTCTCATTATTCATTCATATATGACAAGGTCATATTGAAGATAAAGAATCTCAAAAAATCCTAAAATAATTTAATTAAGTTTCCATGTAAAATCAATATAGTGGGTAGTAAGGCATGAAAATGATACATCATTACAACTAGTCTAAATGTTGGACATTACAAATATCACTCCAATATTTTGCCGAAATTTATTAATTATTAATTATTTTTCCTACATGTAGACCTAGGAATCCTATGATATATGAGGATCAGAAGATATAAAGCTAAATGGAAATAATAATCTAGTTTTTTAATTATGTAACAAATAATATTATAAAAAATATTATGTGTAGATTATCAAAGTATAATTTATTATCATGAGATAATTATGATGATATTAATTTTACTTAAGATGGGGATGAATGTTCAAGATTTAAATGTTACTTTTTATCAAAGTTATAGATTTTGCAGATTTGGTAGGTAATTTTACAATCAGTATTATCGATATGTTTGTGTAGGTGAAATGAGTAGAATATGTGACAAAGTGGCCTATTGCTCCACTATCCAATGTCCATAGCTTAGTCAAACTAGAATTAATAGCATTACCATGAGGAAAATTGATTTGTTGTGTTGGCATATGTATTTTTTATCGGTAATGTGATTTGTTGTTATCCAAGACAAGGACCAAACAATGTATTACAATTGATCAACATTATATCCAATGTCACATTCAACATGTTATTGTCATGAGAATGGACTTTGCAAATAGATTGTTATTTCTAACAAATAATTTTAAATAGATTGTCCCATTCAACATTAAATTAACATTAAATCCACTATACACATGTCACATGAAGGGATGGGATCCATGTTGTGTTTGAGAGTGACTATTTCAAATCCTTCGAGTTGTTCAATAATTGAAATTCCAAGTACTATTTTTCAATTTTTACCTATCCTCTGTGTGACCTTTCTTATCTCAAAAATGGCAATAAAATTTTAGATTATAATATTTTTCAATAGTGTAACCATCATTATTTCAATACTCATAATGTTTGTCTTTGAGATTGTTGCATTAATGAATTCTATAATAATTTCTCTACCATTTTATAGTTAATGTTATCAAAATGTTTTTCTATGCTCTTTTATGTCATTTATCACTATGACTCTTCTTAAATAACAAGAGAGGATGATTGGAACATTAGCATCATTGGCATCATGGGGATGCTGCTTTGAATAGTTCCATAGGCAAAATAGAGATCCATTAAAATTTTCATCAATCTATTTTTTTCTTTTTTCCCAATTTGTGCTCATTCCATTGACCTTTAAGCTTTCTCCAATATGAGAATGTAAAAAGTGACATTGTGAGAGTGATGCTAATGATTTTTAATGTTGATAAAAGGTTAGTTATTGTGACTTTATTATAATACCTAATTTTTTAGATTAGATAAAATCTCAAAAGCTCATTGGGCAAGCATCTCTCATCTAACGTGGTTTTGTAAGTATATAGATCATACAAGTAATAAAAAAGATATTTGTGTAGATATCAATCTCATAAAGATTTTGTCTGATAGTTCAGTCAACCAACTATGAATCAATTATTTCTCTAGTTAGAATAATAAAATTAAATTTTTGGTAAGATTCTTAGGTTCTTGGCTTGTTTCATTTTATTATGTATAATGATCTATATACATTTTCTGGTAGTTATTGTGTTTAATTACGAAAAAAATTTTAAATTATATGAAAATATTCAAGTGTCCTATTAGTATACAAGGTAGTTGTCACCTATTTGGTCTTAACTAAAAATGATCCCCTCATAGTTGCCTATTTAGTATGTCATATACTATACCAAATAATATTAGTTATTTTGGTAATTGTATATGATGTATCTATATGGAAAATTGCTTTAAATAGAATCATTCATAAAATTATAATTTGAATAGATTGTGATGAATAGTAGAGAAGTTGAAAGATTTTTGGGTGAAATATAAAACTTAATATATTTGTTGAGTTGTAGGAGAGCAAAAAGTCATGTAAAGTCATAGTATTTCATGTGTTATGACTTTGTTATACTTCATTGAGCTTATATGATAGTTTTGACATATATTCTTTGTCGGAGCTCTATATAAATAGTCATGGAAATTTTCATATACCAAGACTTTATCACCCCATTGACATGATTATTTTCTTATACTATACATTTTTTTGGTTGTAAACTTTATTAGCATCACGACTATACTAGCTCATAATATTTGTTATGACTATAATAATAATTTTAGTCATAGCACCAAGTATCTTACTAGTACTAAACACTACAACATCTTCTAAAACCATAACTACCTCATTACATAGTCATAAAATATAAAGGGGAAAGTCACAACCTAATGAAAGATTTTGCTCTTGCCATGGCCATAAAGAGTTTTAGAAAGAATTTACTCCAGCCATGGTCATATCTAGAGCCAAGACTTTTTGCTATTGAGAAATGATTGAAGTCATGGTCATTCTTGTTTTGGGTTACAAAGATAAAATACATGAGCTGTAATTATTCTCAGTACCATGACTTTATGTTATAGAGGCAAAATAAATAAGTCATGACTATTTCCAATACTATGAAAGTCTAATGAACGAACGACGCCAAATCCATGACTCATTCCATTCATCACAACTTTGACTTATAGAGATGAAATCTATAAGTCATGACTATTTCCAATGCCATGATAATCTAATAGCATGATAGAGAGAAAAGTTATAATGCATTCTCAATATCAAGATTTTGTATTATAGAGATGCAAAACCAAAGCATTGGTAGTCCCCAGTGACATGAAATATAGTTTAAAAATCACAATTATCTATTTGAGTATATAATTGAAAGTTGTGGGGAGAAAAAAAAGAGAAGTTAGGGCATGAAAAGAGGATGAAATGGCTAGGGTTTGTGGAGAACAAATTTGCTCAAACCTAGTGGAGATCCACATGCAAAGAGATAATGCAAGACACAAGTATAAACCATTAAAAAGATTATGAAATTTGACTTCCAATTAGGAGAAGATCTTAGACATGTGAATGAAAATTGTGAGTTTAGGATTTGATTCCTATATACTTTCGATAGCTATCATTAGGAACTCAAAATTCCATGAGATTTATTACGAATTATCTGGGGTAAATTACTACCTAATGTTAGGCTAAATTGAGGTCTAGGATTGGTGTAGCTTATTTAATGTGATGGATACATAGTTAATAAATTTTATATTTGGGTTGTGGTGTGGTTTGGTAACTCATGGATGTGTTGTTTAATTTGAGCTAGAATTAAGGTTTTACTAATGATAGGTTTGTATGTATCATCATGATGGATATAAAAGGTAAGCATTGAAGCATGCTCATGTATAATAATAAAAATAAGTGATAACCATTCTAATCATGATTCATGAAATAAAGACATATGTCAAAACTCAACATTGAGATAAGTTTAAAAATGCAAAAATGATGCTTATGAAGTTGAAAGCATGTTTGTTTTATTAGTCAATCCATTTTGCATATCTTAGATGAATTGCCCCTCAATTGATATGAGTGTTTTAATAGAATATTATCATAATGGCTTCACCTTTAGAATGTGACATCATGATGGATGGTGACATGTAAGTCATAATACATGCATGAGTGTTAGTCACTCATAAGGTGGTGATAGTATTGTGAGTTATTTTCTTTTGTATGAATTCTACTAGTAAAATTTGAGATAAGTGCAAATGCTACTAATATTGTGAATATGGTGTGTATAAAGTTGAAACTGTGAATGCTTTTAATACCACATTAGTTCAAATCTTTATTACACATGAGATCAAAATAGAAGAATACATATACGAAACCACTATCAAGGGTAATTGATATGTTTCTTAAAAGATATAAACTTGTGAATGACCCTTGTGTGGGGTTGATTTATGATTTTGTTAGTAAAGTACTGAATGGATAACTAAAAAGAGCCATCATTAGAGAGGGCCCAATAGATGGAAATTACTTTGGATGCTAGTAGAGTAGTAGGGTATTTTCATAATAATTCATTCTTTATTCTATAACCAAGCACAATAATAACCATGCAATTTAGATAGGTCATGATCTATAATAAAATAAAAATTTTCTAAAACTTAAGAGTATTACCAAAAACTCAAAATGAGTAGCTATGGCCATTATTAGTGCTATGGTTATCTGATGCAAGAGAGAGACCAAAGTTGTGGTCAATTCCTAGTACTATGACTTTGTGGTTTAGAGAGTAAATATATAGCCATTTTCATTCCAAATTACATGGTATTCTAAAGTTAGAAAGAGACCAAAACCATGATTTTTTTTTCTGAGAAGTAATGACGTTCAATTTAAGGATGATACCCAACTATAAGGAGAGATTAAAGAAAAAAAGATGAGAGCATGTGTTTTCAGAGTCTAATTTTTCTCAATATTAGGAGAGATTCAAGAGAAAAAGGGAAAGACAAGACACAAACATAAATCTTAGCAGGGTAAATTTCAACTGTCCTTAGGGACAATTCGGAGCTGAGAAAACTATGTATTGTAGATTTAGGCTTTAGTTCCTAGACAATCTTGAGGGTTGTCTATAGGTGTCAAGTGGCCCAGGCAACCTAGGATAGGCATGAAGCACGACCAGACTATGTCATGCCTGGCCCGACGCGGCATAGTCCAAACTCCAAAACCATGCCTGGGCTAGTCCCGTGCTGGCTTGAGGCATGACTAATGTTGTGTTGGGCCATGGGGTGTCGAATCTGTGTCGGGATAGGCTTGACCTAGTTGTTTGGATCGAAGGCACTGTCTAGTGGTATGACCCAGCACCGTGCTCCGGAACTCAAGCTAGGTACAAGGTTTTAGGCATTAGGCTTCTGTGATGCATGACCCATCGACCATTGGGCTCAACTCAACTCATGCTTCTAGGTTAGGCTCAACCCCTGCCTAATTCCAGATCCTTCTAGAACCATTGAACCAAACCAACCCAACAATAATATATATATATATATACACACACACACACACACACATATATATATATATATATACATATATATACAGAGATGCGTCCAGCCATTGGATGCACCCCTAATGGTTAGGATAGAAAATTTGATAGCTGTTGGGTTTCTACCCTAAAAAAATCATTAAAAATTAAAAAAATTCAAAAAAATTAATTTTTTTTAAATCTTTATATTATTTATATATATCTCTCCCTCACTTCTTAATCTCAAACCACATTCTCTCTCTTTCACTCGACTCTTAATTTTTTAAATCTCTAAAGTCTAAGTTGGTCCTTTCTCAGTCTCATTCGGGCATTCGGCTTTCAGGACTCGAGAGTTGACTATGCCACGGACATTGGATTTGGATATTAGACATCAGCTTCAAAAATTGAGATTCGGGAATCAGCATCCCATAAATGGTCAAGCACCCAATGGGTATTATTTTTAAAATTTTATTTAGTTTTTAATTTTAATTTTTATTAATAATTTAATATCAAATATTATTTAATTTAAAAAAGAGAATTTAGAATATAATTAATAAACTAATAAAAATCTAAAATGACAAATAATAAATTTAATAATGAGAATGAGATTTACATTAACGTAAATATTAATTATTTTAATATAGATAATAAAAATAATATAGAATGGTTTAAGGTCAGGGCCACCAAAACCTTGTTTTCTCTCTTGTTCTCAACCCAAACATCTAAAAAATAAAAAACTAAAAGAAAATCTATGATTTGGACTCATTTTAATATTATACAAAATAAAAATATTATGGGTGTTGATGAAGAATATGCATTATGTAAATATTGTAAGAAAATATTAACCTATATGAGTGCATATGAAACTAACCACCTAAAAAGGCATGCCGAACAAAAAAGCAAAATATATGATACATTTGATCCTAGCCAAATCTAACTGAGTGGTGGGGTATTTGAGCTTGGATATAGTTCAACCTTTATGTTGACCCCCTTCATATACCACAATAAGTTAGTGAGGAAAGGCATGGCCAAACTGATCACCATGATAGGTCTTTCAATTAGATTTTCATAGGATCCAATGATAGTCAATATCATACAAACCTATTTGCATCCTACATATCATTGGATTTCTAGGTCTACATCTAAGAATGATATACTAAAATACTATAAGTTATGAAAATAAATAATAACTAATGAATTTAGAGAATATAGTGGCATGGTGTCCATGACATCTGATATCTAGATTAGTCACAACAATGCATCTTATGCATGTCTCATTACCCATTATGTAGATTCTAAATAAACATTAAATAAAAAGATATTAGGATTTTCAGAGATTTGTCATCCTCATGATGACTCAATTATATATGAGTGCATAATGAGAATCTTTAGAAAATATAATATTCAAAATAAAATATATAGTATCACATTTGATAATGCATTTAACAATAGAGTATCTATTAATCTCTTTTTTAGGTCTATTAGAGATGAGCCATGAGGAGTGGTTTTTCATGTTATATGTATGTGTCACATTATTAACCTCAAAATACAAGAGGGGATGAAGGTTGTTTCCCCTACTAAAGAAAAAATATGAACATCTTTAGACACCTAGTAGACAATAAGAGTTTGGTAGTCTTTATTTATTTATGGGTCTAATGGAGAAGAAATTTCAAATGGATGTGAGACAGCATTGGAATTATACTTACCTAATATTGAAGTCATGTATTGGATATGAACATGTGATATTTAACTATATCAATAGTAAGTGTAATGAACTTATTATTAATGACACTAGCTAGGATAAAAGAATTTCATTTATGAAATTTTTGAAGATTTTTTATGACATGACAAATATGTGTTTATCAGTTTATACTCACATGACTTGCATTGCACTCAGGTGCATTTATAATATTAGTAGCACATATAAGAAGTTTAGAGATGACTCAATATTTAGTGATATGGCTCTTAAGATGAAAACCATATGCTTAAAGTACTAGTCGATATTTAGTCTCTTTATTGTCTAGCTGCCTGCATGGACCATATGATTAAGGTTTAAGAGGTAGAGAATATTTTGACATACATACCCTAGTGTCTGAACCATAAATACCAACTTGAAGGGTTTATTCATATAAAGTTAACTAAGTTATATACATACTATGACACTATGTATGGTGATAGTAGTAGCCAGACTTCAATTATGGATAAGGATATCTTATTTAGAGATAATGCCTTGTCCATTCTATTAGGGAGGAAAAAATGATGGGGTAAACCATCAAATATGAGTGAGTTATCTCATTACTTAGATACAGATTTCTGCTCAATCCTATCACATAATGATAACAAGAACCTTGATATTTTATAATAGTGAAAATCATATAAATCCACATATCCCATGCTATCTAAGATGACATGGGATCTACTGACTCTTCTAGTATCAAGTATAGCATTAGAGTCTACTTTTAATATTGTAGTCAATGTGATTTTGGATAAGAGATCGCGACTAAAGCTAGATATCATTGAGACAAAAGCATGAATGAAAGATTGAAATGATTCAAGGTTGGATATCCATGATCGTGATCATGTTGGAACAAGAGTGGAGAAGTTGCTAGTAGATGATGACTCATAAGACTTTAAGGAGATTGATCCCACCACTAGTGATGCTATCACATGCTTACACAATGATGATTAGTTGTATAATATGGGTTAACATTGAGATTTATCCATTAAGGCACTTGAGCTTGCTGCATTATTATTATTATGATTGAGATTGATGATGTTTATAGTTTATTTTATGGTATTGTTATGATTTGTGAGTTTTCTTCTAAATTTATGTTATTTTATTTTATTTTTGTATTTAATGATGAATGAATAATTGATGAGTTTTTTTTGATATATATTTTTTTGTGATTTATGTGAACTTAATAAATAAATAATATAATATCACACTCCAACTCATAAATATTAACTTAAAATATAAAATTTTTAAAAAGTATTTAAATCATTAATCCACAATTTTGAGACCAAGTCATCGAGATGGTGAATTGAGTCATGAGTGTGATATTGTGAATCAATCTCGGCTCAAACTCGAAGTCCTAGTATCCTAGGACCTAGCTATCCTAGGTCCTAGCTAGGCTTAGGCACTAAGCTAAAAAATCGAGTCTGAACTCACAAGGCCCGGCATGCCCTGGCATGACCTAGCTTTATTTAAGCCAAACTTGGGCTAGCAGGCCATGACGGGCTGGCCAAAATACCACATCACAAATCACATACCATTTTGTGCCAGGCACAGCACAACACATTTGACACCTCTAGGGTTATCATTGTGAACTCAATATTTTATGAGATATTTCTCCAGTTATCTCATCTGAATTCCTTTCTAATGTTATGTTAAATTGATGTCAATGATTGTATTTAATTAAATGTCATAGATACTTTATGAATAAATATTATGCTTAGACTTTATTGTGATTCGCAAATTGATGGATGTGATAATTATGTAGAACTAAAATTAGGATTTTATTATTGGTAGGTTTATGCAAGCTATTATGGTGGATAATGATAGATAAATCATAAAGTACACTTATGTATGAAAGTAGGAAGGAAGTGATAACTTTTTTATTCATGTTGTGTAAGATTAATCTATATCTTAAAGCCTAACATTAAAGTATATTAATTATGCGAGTATTGTATTTATAAATCTAAAGTATGTGTATGTTTAATGGTCAATCTATTATTCTTGTCTTAGAAAAACTAAGCCTTAATTGATATGAGTATTTTTTTAAATTATTTTCCTAAGAGTTTTCACTTTTGATGTGGAATTAACATGTCAACATGGTGGACAATGACAAATAAGCTATAAAACATGCATGAGTGGTGGTAACTCATAAGGTGATGTTAGTCATGTGAGTTATTTGTTATCATATGACTACCAATGGTGAGATTCAAAAAAATAAATATTAATTGTGTGAGTATAATGATCATGAAGGCCAAACTACAAATAGTTTTGGTACCATATCAGTTTATGTCTATAAGACATATGGGTAGAGAATAAGAATTCACATATAAAGTAATCATCAATAATACTTAATGAATTTCCAAAAAATTATGGACTTGTGAATGATCCTCAAATAGATATGATTTGTTGTTTGAATGATAATATATCGAGAGAATATCTATGATTATTAAGGAGTGCCCAATAGTTGATAATCACCTTGTAAGCTAGTATAACACTATAATATTTCACAATAATCATATTTTCAATTTCTAACCAAGCCTAATAATATCCAAACTTTTTAGATAAATCATCATGCATAACAGAATACACCAATTTTTTAAATAAATCAACACTCTATAATTTAAAAATCTTACATAAAACTTAGTATTATCATCTCAATTAGAGTAATATTTGACTGATAGTTGGTTGATTGAACTACCTAAAAAATCTATATGGGATCAATATCTAGAAGAAATATTCACTTTACTATTTGTATCACCCTATACTTGTGGAACTAGTTGGATGAAAGACCATCACCCAATTATATTTTGGAACTTTACCTAATTTTAAATATTATATATATATAATAAAGTTGTAGTAATTGTTTGGCTTCATTTCTGAGAATTATTTAGTTTGGTTAGTAAAATTTACTTGACATAACTATCATTAAAAAAAAAGTTATATTTTTACTAGTTTGGATATCAATATCTTACTTTTGTTCCTCAATTTACATTGCTTTACTTGAATTACTTGTTTGTAATTTTTGGATAGTGTTTTTTCTTGTTTTGTTTTAAATCCATCACATCTTATATAAGCATAAACTCTAGGATTAAGATAAAACCTTTAGAATTAGAGATTGAAAGAACTAGAAGAGCATTTTTGAGACATAAAGCTGAGAAAGAACTAATGGAAGGAACTAGCATTAACATAGATGCCTAAAGACGTGATGTGTAAGATGTCTAGTAGCCCAACCATCATCATATCTTAGGAGATTAATGGAGGTCTATGATGATGGACATCTAATTTGAGATTCAGATCCAACTAGTGGAAGTTGTTTATTTGGAGTTGAAGTTGAGTCTGATAGCATTGGTTAAGTAACAATAGTATAGTAGGAAGATATTAGAGGATTTAAATAGGTATGTCATAATATTTTTATAGTTATGAAATAGTTAAAATAAATGTAGTTAATATAGACATCATCAGATTATGTCTATTCACTTTTGCTTTGAAATACATAATTGAAAGTTGGAACATATTTGTGCAAGTTTTTCTCACAAATTTCTTCTCACCTCAAATTAACTCATAATTATAGAGTAACATAAGACAATCCAGTCATGATGAGTTTGAGACTTGGTATCATACTTGAAACTAGTTTAAGGAGTTATTGGGTAGATGCCTTCAACTTAGGTTTAAATTATGGTTATAAGCACAAACCTTTTATAATAAGTTGATTTACATAATTAGGTACAAAATTGGTATTGCCTTAAGTGAGTTGATTATGAACAAATCACCAAGAAAGTATGTTATTTATTCAAGGAATTAGCAAAGAAAAACAATCAAATTTCAAATGGTCATCTCTTAGAGACAAAATAAGCCTAAGTATTATAGTTTGAAAGTATTACCATATTTGAGGCAAAGATAGAGATATTTTTTAAAATGTTTGAAGCCTAAGAGACGAAACAAAAAGAAATGGGAAAAATCAGCATTGTGCAACCACAAGAAATGATGACTTTAACTATGTTTATCAGGTCAATGAGACTAATGAAATGTAAAGTAAAGGGTATATGTTTTGACATGATATAAATATCTCAACACACTACTATCCAAATGTGAGAAATCATAAGAATTTTTCTAATGAAGACTACTTTAATCGATAGTAGAATGTTAGATAAGCGTGACCTGAAGAAAATTCTTTGATCAATAACACATTGATAGAATTACTAATAGAGACAAAATGAAGAAATGATTTTCAATAGGACCGAAAGAAAAGTCTTGTGTTGAAGTAGGAGCAAACGAAAATGGTACTGAGAAGTATAGAAAATCAAATCAGACAATTGGCACTATTAGTAAAGTAGAAGAGTGTCAATGAACTGTTAAGTAATACTGAGATAAAATTGAAGAATTGATTGTTAATTATGCTTAGAAGTGGAAAAGAAATTGATGGGCAATAAATAGATGAAGCCAAAATAAAGCGTGATGGAACTGATAGTGCCATGACTTCTCCAAAGTCATTGCATCTACTATGATGTTGTCAGAAGTTGTAGCTCCCACCATGATAATTTCAAAAGCTATGGCTCCCAATGCTATGACATTTTCCAAAGTCATAATGCTCGATTAACAGAATGTTCAACTCGACTACCTATTTTTAATGTAAGAAAAAGGTGTATCAATTTAGTTAATGGAGATTACCCAAAGTACTAGATAAATGAATGTGATAAAGAATGATGATAAAATTAATTCCCTCCAAACCTTCCTATTTCACAATGTGTAGAAAGGGAAAATTAGATGAATAAATAGAGAAGTTACTCAATAAGAGAGTTTATTTTTACATCTGATGACCATTCTTAGCCAGTTAACAAGCCCTCATTGATGTCAATAAAAGAGAGTTTATTTTTTACATAAGCAAGATCGATAAGCAAGTGAAGTTCAAGTTTTACAAATGTGTGTAGAGTCCAGACTATGATGATATTGTTAGAGGATTGATAACCTTCTCTACACTATATAAAAACACAATTTAAACCTTAGGAGGAAAGATTTTGTAGAAGAATATTGACCTAAAAAAGATGAGGAGGAAGACATATGAGAAGAATAATTGAGCTATGAAAGCAAAGCTTTGACTAAGAAGAATGACAAATACAAAGTCACGATATTCTTCTAAGTCACAACTTCTAAAGTGTCCAAAGAAGATTGCTCCAAAGAGATTGAAAAGGAAAGAAACTTGCCCAAATTCTTTTTCAAATTGCAAGAAAAAATTATATAAAATATTTGGAGAAAATATTGCCAATAAAAGTAGAGGAAAAATCACAATTGGTGGCTGATAAAATGATATGGAAAGATTTAACTTCAACAATAATTTTGGAAGATCCAAAATAAGTACAAAAATAAATAGAGGTAGCAATGAAAGTCATGACTTTGACCAGTATCATGATTTTGGAGATAAATAGTTAAAGAAAGAAGTCGTGACAAAGACTAGTTCCATGACTTTGGAGTTCCAAAATGAAAAATAATGAATTTTAGCCCAAACAAAGCTACAACGATCCCTCACACTATGACATCCAATGAATATGAAGGAATAGTAATATAAAGTCATGAAATTCTAAAAAAAAAAAGAAACAAAGAAGCCTAAACATAGGAAAACCTTGATGTAGGTAATATAAAGCCATGACATCCTTAAGTTGTAATCATGGTCAATTCTACTAGTGTGGTCATTTGATGAAAAAGATAGAAATGTCATAGTCCATTCCTAGTACTATGACTTTGTGTTTTAGAAATGAAATGAGTAGTCATAGTTATTACTAGCATCATGACTCCTGCTGCAAAAGAGAGAACAAAGTTATGACCCATTCTCAGTATCATAATTTTGTATTCTAGAGACTAGTTATGTAGCCATAATTATTCCCAATGACATGACATTCTAAAGTTATAAAGAGACCAAAGTTTTGACTTTTTCTTAAGAAGTCATGACTATCAACTTAAGGATATGAAAGTTATAATTTTCATAACCAAATTTTGCCCAACCTTATGGAAGATTCACAAACAAATAGGCAATTCAAGGCACAAATATAAACTCTAGGAGGGGGTAGGTGGGGGAGTGTGGGGAGGGGGAGAGTAAATTTTGACTCTCTCTATGAGAAAATTTGAGGCATGAAAATAGAGTATTTTGGATTTAAGATTTGTTTCCTAGACACTCTTGAGGCCTCTCATTGGGAACCAAAAATTCAATGAGATGTTTTTCTAATGATCTCATGTGAATCCCTCTACAATCTCATGCTAAATTTAGGTCTAGGATTATTATATTTAATTAAGTGTGATGGATACTTTATGAATGAATCTTGTATTTAAATTTTATTGTAATTTGGATATTGATATATGTGATAATTATTTAGAATTAAAATTAGAGTTTTAAAATTAGTGTGCTTATGAATACTATCAAGGTGGATAGTGATAAAAAAGCCACAAAACACACCTACACATAATATTAGGAAATAAGTGACATTACTATTTAGTATAATAGATGAAATAAACCTATATGTTAAAACTCAATATTAAGGTATGTTAATTATGTGAGTACGATACTTATGAAGCCAAAAACATGAATATTTTTATAAGCCAATTCATTATGTATGTCTTAGAAAAATTAATTCTTAATTGGTGTGGGCTTTTTATAGAATACTTTTCTAAATATTTCACTTTTAATGTGTGAGTCATGTATCATCATTGTAGATGGTGACAAATTAGCTATTAGACAAATATGAGTTGAGGTAACTCATAAGTTGATAATAACCCAATGTTACTTTATATCATATGACAACCATTGTTGAGATTCAAATGAAAACATATTTTAATTTTATGAGTATAGTGCACACAATGCTTAAAGTACAAATACTTTTAATATCATAACTATTTTTGTTTATATGTAGAGGTGTCAAACGTGCCGGGCCGGCCCAGCCCCGCACGAGGCACGGTACGGTTCGGTCGTGCCTGGGCTGGCCCGGCACGTTCAAAAACCGTGCCGGTTCACGCAGGCACGCATGGCACTGGCGGCGTGCCACGCGTGCCGTGGCGTGAGTCGTGAGTCGCGACTCACGACTCACTGAGTTGTTACCCAACCGCCCCCCCCCCCCCCCGCCGGTAAAAAGACCGCGGGTCGGGTCCAAACAGACCCGACCCGCGGTCTTTTCTGCGGAAACCCGAATCCAAATAAATATCCAACGGAAAAAAAAAAATTTTTTCAAACTTGAGCGATTTTCAGCCCTTGGATTCGCCTCCAACGGCTAGGGGGCAGAATCCAACGGCCCTCGTGATTCTGCCCCTTAAATATATTAAAAAAATTCAAAAAATTAATAAAAAAATATTTTTTAAAAAAAAATAAAACTTTATTTAGCCTATAAAATCTACCCCCCTCCCTATGACATTTTATGTTTTTCAAAAACAAAATCTCTCAATATTTTCTCTCTCTCACATAAACCGTGCATCTCTCTCTCGGCCCTCGTGAATTTGATTTCGGCTTGGATTTTCATGAAACTCAACTTGAGTTTTGAACATCAAAGCTTCCTGCGGTGCACCTTGCACGTGAGTGACCTCATTACTTTTACCGGGTAATATAATTTACTTTTTTTGTACTTTCTCTCTCTAAAGCTTCTCTCTCTAGAAAAACTTACGAAAAATAAAAAATGACAAATACACCTAACACATATTTAAATTTGGAAAATGAAAATGTTAGTGTTACACAGACGTCCGTGGCTCCTGAAACTTTGGTTTCTCCTGTCGTCTCAGCCCAAAGTTCTAAAAAACAAAAAACTAGGATGACTTCTGTAGTTTGGACACATTTTAAAATCATAACACAAGTAGATGTTAGGGGTGAGGAACATGAAATGGCACAGTGCAAATATTGTATGAGACTTTTAACATGCAAGAGTACATGTGGGACTGGGCACCTCAAGAGGCATGCTGAAATATGCTCCAAAAAACATGGACCGTTAGATCCTAGGCAAACCCAACTTGGCACTACATTTTTTGAGACTGGATCGAGTTCAGTCTCAAAGTTTACTCCCTTCGTATACTCCAGCGAGTTGGGTAGGGACGGCATGGCCAGGCTCATCACATTGATGGGTCTTCCGATCAGATTTTCGGAAGATCCGAGGGTAGTGCGCATCATGCAGACTTATTTTCAGCCATCCTATCGTAGGATTCCTAGGTCCACATCTAGGAGTGACATACTAAAGATATATAAGTTAGAAAAACAAAAAATAATTAAGGAATTTTTGGCATTTAGTGGAGTGGTGTCCGTGACGTCCGATATATGGACATGTCACGATGATTCTTCTTATGCATGTCTCACGAGTCATTATGTAGATTCAAACTGGATTATCAATAAAAAAATATTAGGATTCACTGAGATTCTTCATCCTCATGATGGCCCGGCCATTTTTGAGTGTATGATGAAAATATTTAGGGAATATAAAATTCAAAATAAAATTTTTAGTGTCACTTTCGATAATGCTGCGAATAATGGAGTAGCGATCAACATGTTTGTTAGGAATATTAGAGACGCACCATTAGGAGAGATCTTTCATGTCAGATGCATGTGTCATGTTATTAACCTGATAGTTCAAGCAGGTATGAAGGTCTGTTCCCCCGCGTTGGAAAATATACGCAATGCACTCAAGTATATTCGCACTCCTCGCATACTACAAGAGTTTGGTAATCTCTGTTTGTCTGCAAATCTTAAGAAGAAGAAATTCCAATCTGATGTGAGACATCGTTGGAATTACACGTACCTGATGTTGGAATCATGTGTTGGATACGAACACGTGATATCCGACTACGTCAATAGTAAGAGTGGCGAACTTATTATTGACGACACTGACTGGGCTTCAGGAATTTCATTTATGAAATTCCTGAAGATATTTTATGACATGACGAACATGTGTTCGTCGGTTTATACGCCCACCACTTGCATTGCACTCCGTTGCATATGCAACATTAGTACCATGTTTAGGATGTATCGAGCGGACCCGACGCTTAGCCATATGGTTGCAGAGATGGAGACCAAGTACCTGAAGTACTGGTCCACCATTCCATCTCTTTATTGCCTCGCAGCATGCATGGACCCTAGGGCTAAGGTGGAAGGGGTTGAAAACACCCTGACTTTCATTTCCTCGTGCATGAACCTGGAAGAGCCACCTGAAGGGTTCATTTACGAGAAGTTGACAGACCTGTTCACATACTACGATACTAGGTATGGTGGTGGTGAGACTGTGAGTACGGACTCTGATACCTTGTTCGGAGATGACGCTTATTCCATTAACCTAGCGAGGGGGAAACGTAGGGGTGGACCTTCACATAGGAGCGAGCTGTCTCGGTACTTAGATACCGATTACTGCTCAATCCTATCACCTTCTGACAATAAGAATCTTGATTTATTACAGTGATGGAAATCATATGAGTCCGCCTATCCCGTGCTATCTAGGATGGCACGGGATCTACTGACTCCTCCGGTGTCGAGCGTAGCATCGGAGTCTGCTTTTTCTGTTGCAGTGAACGTAATTTTGGATAGGAGATCGAGATTACGTCCAGATATGGTTGAGGCCTTGGCATGTTTGAAGGATTGGGAGGAATCGAGATTTAGCATCAGTGATCGTGCTGAAGCTGGGACTGTGACAGACACTGCAGTCGCATCCACATCCACTACGATGGCGGAGGAGCTGATTGCCGATGATGATGACCCATATGATACTGATCTTGATGTTGCGGCTGATGATTCTCATGATATGCCGCTTGACGATTGTTGCTCATCTGCTCTTTTTTTTCGATATTTTTTTATTTATTTTATTTATACGCTTTGTTTGTACTTTGTATTATACGTTGTGTTGAAACTTATATATGTTTTGTTCGGACTATTGGTTTCAAAAGCATGAATGGTAATTTTTCATTTGTGTAGTTTAAATTTTTTTTTAATTTTAATTTTTACTAACTTAATGTATTTATTTATTATTTTACGATTTAAATTTTATTTTAAAAATTAATAACTTTAATTTTTAATATATAATTAATAAATTATAATAATAAAAAAAGCTAAACTTAATTGAATAAAAAAAATTTTTCTAATTTCTAATATATGTTTGTTTTATTTAATTTTAAATTTTATAATTTTTACAAAAAATTATATTTTTTAATTATTACATATACTCTAAAGTATATACAGAATAACAGAAACTTAATAAAAAAAATAAAAAAAAAATTTTTATAATCTGCCAAGTGCGGAAGTGCCAAGCAGAAGCACGGGCCGTGCCCGTGCTTGGCTCCCGGGACCCGGACCTCAGTTGAGCCGGTCCAGGCATCCAGGCTGGATGCCTGCCGTGCGCCCGTGCCCCACCTGGCCAAGCCAGGCCGTGCCCGTGCCCGACTTTAAACGGGTCGTGCCGTGCTGGGCCGGCCCGTTTGACACCTCTATTTATATGACATATGGGTACAAAGAATAAGAATGCATATAGCACATATGAAGTAATCATCAAGGGCAAATGATGAGTTACCTAAAAGGTATGAACTTGTGGATATCCCTTGAGTAGAGATGTTTTGTTATTTTACTAGTAAAGTACTATGCGAATAGCTATGAGGAGACAATCATTAGAGATAGCCCAATAGTTGATGACTTCCTTATATGCTAATAGGGCACTAGACTATTTTATAATAATTTTATATCCATTCTTTAACCAATTCTAATAATATCCAAACTATTTAGATAAGTCATTACACATAATTGGATGCACCAACCCTAGAATTTATGAATGTTACGTAAAACCTATTCTTATCCTTTCAACTAGAGTAGTAGTTGACTGTAGTTGATTGATCAAAGAGCTTATACTATCATTATGAGATTGATACCTAGATGAAAGATCCACATCACAACTTATATGAAACATATACTTATGGAACTAGTTGGATGTGAGACACTCAACTAAAGATATGGTGGGACTTAGCATAATCCTAAAAATTGGACATCATAATAAGTCATAATAAGTTTTTGGTACTATTGATGCAACTATCCTTGAAAAATGATAGTTCTATTTTTAGTAGTTTGGATAATATCATCTTCTTTTTATATCTTAATTTACATTGTTTATCTTGTGTTACTTTTTCATGTCTTTTGGTATAGTTTTTTTTTATTTTTTTAGTCACAAATCAAAAGAGTAAATCTTTGGGACTAAACTAATACATAGGGACATAGACAGTGAGATAATTAAAAGAGAAGAACTTTGGTAGTAGAATATAAACGTGAATAGCCTAATTTATCAATATGATGTAGCATATGTTTTATCAAGTTGTGATTTATATCTCATACCTAATGACCACTAAAATCACTTTTATTATCAGAATGTCATAAGCTATGAAAATCGGAGATTTGGGAGCTAAGAAGATATTATACTTGATTATCCTTATCCAACCTTCAGACCCTCATTTGAATATATGATAACCAAGTTCCTTATTGAAACAAGAAGTGCAGATAAAGTGGAAGCATAATGGGTAAGACAACATGAGATAAGATTTGAAGACATTAACTTGTGCATGCTTAAAGAAAAAGCTATATCAGAATTTCTAATGGTGAAAATGAATACATTTACTTTTGATAATAACTCAAGGAAACCAAAGGAGCTATGAGATATCATAATGTCATAGCCAAATCAACAACAAAAATTAGGTATTCAATGCCATTGATCTATTTGGTAACTTTAGTTAATGTAATCTTCAATATAATATTACTAGTAGACATGGAAAAGAGTGGGTAAGATAACTTGAAGTGAGATTTAAAGATACTAACTTGAGCACGCATAATGAAAAAGTTATATAAAAATTTCCAATGGTGGAAATGAATATATTCAATTGTGAGAAAAAAGTCAAATGAAACTAAAGGAGCTATGAAACATCATAATGTCACAGTAACTATTGAAGGTGCATTGAACTACAATGGGAAAAGATACAAAGCATTGCATAATATTATGGTAAAGATGTTGGATTGGGTAGTAACCAACAAGATATATTCAGAGAGATCATTCACTTTTATGTTGCCATGTGAGCACTACAAAGTAGACTTACCCTTTAAAGAATTTGCACCTAAGAGGAAGTTATACAATCTACCTTCCTCACCTTTTCGATATGTTTTTTTGATTTCCTAGATATTGTCGTACTATAATCTTTATGTGTTGATATTGTTTGTGATGGATGAAGAGTTATGTATTTTTACATATAATAGAGAGGGATTAATTGCTCAAAGTTGAGTAATCATTTTGGGGTGTTTGTTCAGGATGCCAATTACCAAATACCAAATACCTAATAATACTAGTTATTTTGATAATTATATATATTGTATTAATTTGGAAAAAGATTTTAAATAAAATTAGTTTATAAAATTATAGTATTAATAGATTATGATAAATAATAGTGAAATTAGATAGTTTTTGTATGAAATATAAGACTTGGTAGATTAGTTGAGTATGAGGAAAGTAAAAAGTCATGTAATCATAGAATTCCATGTGTTATGACTTTGTTACACCTCCAAGAGCTTATTGGATAGTTTTGCATATATTATTGGCTAACATTCTACATAAATAGTCATAACAATATTTATATATTTTGACTATGTTATCTCATTGACACAATCATTTTATTGTGTGACATATTTTTGTTGTTGTAAACCTTTTTTAGAATTGCAATTGCACTAGCTCATAATATTTTTTATGGATAAGACATTAATTTTACATAATAACAACTAAATATCCCATTGGTAATAAAAATTGTGCCTATTGCCATTATTTTGTCATTACATAGGTATGAATACTAAGGAAAAAGTTATTACTTTTCTCCAGCACCATTACTTTTAGCTATATAGAGTTCCAAAAAATATTTACTCAAATCATGGCCATTAGCAAAACCATGACTTTTTGTTCTTGAGAAATAACTAAAATAGTGGTCATTCTTAGTACCACGACTTTAGGTTACAGAAATGAAATACATAAGCCAAGACCATTCCTATTACCATAACTTTGTGTTGTATAGATGAAATGCACAAGTCCTAGTTGTGTCGAATACTATTCCAATATAATGCAAGAAAGAGGCCAATGTTGTGGTTCTTTTCTATAATAATTTTGTATTATATAGATGAAATGCACAAGCCATAGCCATTTCTAGTGTTGTGGCAATTTAAAAAATAAGAGACCATATTTGTGATCATTCTCAGCACTATGACTTTGTATTCTAGAGAAAAGAAGCTAAAGCCATGACATTCTATAGTGACGTGACTTCTCACTTAAAAAATCACAACCATTCATTAAAGTTTAAATGCAAATATCATGGGGAAACAAGAGATGAAAAAGCTAGGGTTTGGGAGCACAAATTTACCCAAACCTAGGAGAGATCCAAGAGTAAATAGGAGTTAAAAGATAAGCCTAAATCCAAATGGGGGTCACAAATTTGGACTCCCACACAGGGGCAGATCTGAGTGCATGGATGAGAATTATGGGCCAATTCTTTTAATCCTAGATACTCTTGAGGGATATTATTGGAAACCTAGAAATTCTATTAGATGTATGTTAAATTATCTTATATGAATTCTACCCCAATATTAGGCTAAAGTGAGGTCTAGGGTAGGTGTATTTTATTTTGTGTGATAGATATATAATTAATAGATTTTATGTTTGTATTGTGTTGTAGTTTGGTTACTGATAAATATAGTTTTTATATAGAACATAAACTAGGATTTTAATATTGATAGGTTTGTGTAGGTGGGCATAAATAGGTAAGCCATAAAGTATATTTGTACATAATTATAGGAAGGAAGTGAGAGCTCTTCCAATCATGTTAGGAAGGGCTATCACTTCCTTCCAATATTTTTGTTTAAGTATGGTTTGTGGCTTATATGTTACCTTCTATTATGATAACATGCACAAACCTATCAATAATAAAATATTAATTTTAGTTCTAAATAACAACCATATCTATAAGTAAACAAACTCAACCATAAACCAAAAATAAAATCTATCAATTATATATATATCACATGAAAGATAATAAATAAATCCTCGGCCTCATTTTTGGCCTAATATTTGAGAGGAATTCATACGAGATAATTTAAAATATATCTCGTGCAATTTAAGATTCTCAATGATGGCCCTCAATAATGTATATGAATTAAAACCCCTAAACCCAAAATTCTCATTCATGTATCTCAAATCTACCGCTAGGTGAGAGTCGACATTTGCACTCTCCTTCTTAGGATTTATACTTATGCCTTGTTGTATCTTTTTGCTCATGGATATCTCCTAGGGTTGAGTAAATGTTTTCTCTAAAACCCTATCTTTCTTACAACTTTCTCATGCCCTATCACTCTTTCCTTTTTTTTTTCTAAGTTCTACTATTATACTCAAATTGGCTGGGTACATTTTATAAGTGGGAAGTCATGGTACTTGTGAATAGTGGTGGCTTTAGCTTTGCTTTTCTATAACATAGTTATGATACTAGAAAATGATCGTGGCTTTGGTCTCTTTCTTGTATTAGATTGCTATGGTACTAAGAATAGTAATGGCTCATGTATTACCTCTTTATAACATAAAGTTTTGGCATTAGAAATGGTTTTAGAACATGCTTTTCCTTCTCAATAACATGGAGTCATCACACTAGGAATGACTAGGGAATCATGCATTTCTCCTATAGAACATGAAGTCATGATGCTAAGAATGGCCATGGCTCATTCTTTTACTCTCTGTAATCCAAAATCATGGCAATATTAATGGTCATAGTCTTGACCTTTTCTCTGAAGTAAAATGCTTTCTAGAACTTTCTATAGACATAAGTGCAATACTAAAGAAAAGAAGTAGCTTTTATAGTATATGTGGCTCTATAATGAGAATGTCATGAAACTAGAGGATGTAATGGCTTTTAACACAGTGGGATACTTTGATGTTATTACATAAAATTAATATCACAGCCACATAAATATTACCAAGCTAGTGAACCCATGACTCCAAGAAAGTTTCATAGCTAAAGAAAAAGTATTATATAGTGAAATAATCATGCCAATGAGATGATAAAATCATGTTGTATGAAGATTTTATATGACTATTTTTTGTAGAGATTTGAATAAGAATAGATATCAAAACTAACATATAAATTCATAAAGGTGTAACAAAGTTAAAACACGAGTAAATTTTATAACTTTACATGAATTTTCACTTCCCTCATAGTCTACAATTTCACAAAGTTTTATATTTTACACAAAAAACTAATTAATTATACTAATATTTGCCATAATCCATCAAAAATATAATTTTATGAAATATTTCTATTTAAAGCTTTTTTTCATGCAAACACATAATGCATAATTACCTAAATAGCTAGTATTACTTAGTTTTTAGCATACCAAAGTGATTACTCATCTTTTTGCAAGTAATCCTCCTCAAAAAAATATTTATCCATCCTTCAAAGCATTTTCTATGACTAGGTTTGAATATCATAGTACTTATAGATAGTGGGGTTGTTTCTTTTTGTTTATATATAATTGAGCCTTGGTCAAGGTTGAGTTATATGACTAAATTTGTGGATGCATAAAAAATGCACATAATCTATATGAGTAAATACATAATCTATATGAGTAAATACATAATCTTTTATTTTAACATTCCATATAAAAAAAATTCTTGGATTTCCTATCAAGCAGCACTATATTTAGCATTGATAACTAGCATTATTGTATAGTTCATCACTTCCATTTTTTCCAAAATTGTTTTAGAATTAAATTATATTATATACTCCCCTCACCTCCCCCAAGGCTTCCTTCATTTTAATACTCTTTCCCAGGATATCATAGCCTTTTGAATTCCCATGACTTTGTCTTTTTTCTTTGGCTTCATTTTTTTGGAGGGTTGACTTATGGAGCACCATTGCTTTTTGTTGGGATGCACCATTGAGTTTTTTCTTTCTAGTTCTCCAGAGTCATAGCGATGGGGTTTGCCACATCATTTCCATTTATCTTTTGTTTCTCCAAAGTCACCATACTAGTTAAAGCTATGATATTCATTGCGGCCTTTATTTCTTTTTCTCCTTCAATTGGATCCTCCAAAATTGTTGTTAAATCCATGTATTCCTCTTTCATTTCATTAGCTACCAAATACCAATTAGATTCTACCTTTATTTTCACTACAAATATGTTCTCCCAATCCTATATATCATTTATTCATGCAATTGTGAATATCATGTAGCCATTTTGCTTTATTATCATAACTCCCTAGAGTACTCTTCTTTGAAGACTTGTAAATTTGTTACTTTAAATAAAATAATGACTTTATAGTAGTCATCCTCCTCAATCTTAGCTTTACTTTTGTAGCCCTATATTTTTTATTTTATATCATATTTTTCATCTTTGTTGGACTAGCAGTCTTCTACAAAATCTTTTGACCTAAAATTCATGTTTTGTTACCTTGCTATGAAAAAGAAGTTATCTATCCTTCAACTATTTTCTTATCATTGTTTGGACTCTACAAGCCTTTGTAAATGTTAAATTTTGCCTTCTCTTCTTCTATGCGAAGAGTAAGATCTCTCTTCTTGACATCAATGAAAATAATAAATATATTAACCTAATCTTATTTCATATCTAGTAGATAAAAATAGTTGTTCAAAGATCAATAAAGCTTTTTAATCTTCTTTCATATCTAACATAATAAAATTTATGGGAATAATAAATATACTAGTCTTAACCAACACATCTTCAATAATACCTACTAGGTGCTTGGTTGATCTATCATCCATTTTTAGTGAGAGCAATGTTGGAGTGACCTCCCTAAGATTTACCCTTTACACTATTGAGAAAGGCATCAAGTTGAGACTCAATCATAAATTTCATAGTAGTTTCCAAAATGTGAGCTCCCTAATTATATATGACATCATAAAACTTTTTGAATTCTTCAACTTACTCAGCAATTTTCATTGAATAATCACACTATATTTTCTCAATTATATTCATAGTTCAATACATCTCTAACTTTCTTTTGTAACTCATGATATCCTTTATGATTTTCACATAATTAGGTATTTGAGATAATACTTCAGAAAATAGGATATTTACTTTCAAATTTCAATAAATATTAAAAAAAATTTCACAATATTCATTCAATTTCTTTTTTCTAAAATATTGTGGAAAAAGAATATTTAGAGGAAGATTATGTTTAGCATCATTCTCTACCTTATTTATCTTTCCAGTGCTTCAAGTAGTCTATATTTTATAATCCATTACACTTTATTCATTTGACAAAATTAGGGGTATAAACTAGGCATTCTATTCATTAGTCATCATAGCTTCGGAAAATGTTGTAGCAATGGAGGCTATAGGTTTTGAAAATTTCTTAGTGGAAGACATGACTATTTCAAAAGTGATGGTGGTATCAGTTCCAGCTCCATATATTTTAACTTCTTTTCTTTGTTGCCCCTCAAGTTTTTTGCTACATATAAGTATAATTTATAAGCACTACTTTGAGTTTTTCTTAGTATCATTAGATAGTTCATTGATGATTTTTCCTTTTACTAATAGTTCTAATTATCTAATTTGATTTTCTATACTCATCATTGTCATATTCAAGTGTTCCAATTTTGTCTCAAGCCTCTCCATATTGTCCTCTTGAAGATTGTTTATTCTTTTTGTTTTGGTTAGTAATGCTATCAATTTATCATTAATAAGAGACTTTTTTTCATTCTTTGAATATTGATAATTTGAGCTTAATCCTCCTCGAATATAATATCAAATGGAATTGTTAATAATATTCTTCGAAACTTGTCCAATAATCTACTGCCAATTTCCATATCTCTCATATAAAATATTTTTATGATTTTTCACATTTAAATGATTATGTGTAGGGATATTAGTATTGAGTCAAAACATCTACCCTTTGCCTTTCAAAGCATAGACTACCTCCACTTGATAAATGGAGTTGAAATTTACTATTTTTTATTCTACACACATCATGGATTTTAGTCTGTTGTATAAAGTTTGGGCTAGGAACCATAAGTCAAACCCATGTTAAGGACACCACCTCAATAACTCCTTAAAATGGTCCTAAGCATCATGCAAAGTTTCTAATTTTTTCTGATAGAATTAGCTTATCTCACTTCATAATTATGAGGTGATTTGAAATGGAATAAACTTTGTGAGTAAAACTTATTCAATTTATCTCAACTCCTGATAGAGCCTTGAGATAAGCACTAGAACCAACTCAATATCTTATCTCTCAAGAAAAAAGGCAATAGACATAATCTATTGATATCCAAAATAATTCCATTCATTTTAACTATGTCAAAAAACTTTAAGAACATCATACCCACTTCCATCCAAATCTTCTAATATCCTCCCTTTATACTAATATTGTTGAATCATCATTGTCTAATTTGGCTTCAACTCAAATAATTAACTTCATTTTTGGTGTCTCTGAATCCAAAAGAAGCTATTTATCATAGTTAAATACTAATATTTTCTCAAGGTGTGGTGATGGTTGGGCTATTGGAAAGCTTCCCTATCACCTACTTGGGCTTCTCTATTGCTACCAATTATTTCTAACTTTTCAATATATGATATTAGCTTAGTTTCAAAATTTTTATTGATAAAAGTTGGTGACTAAAAAAACACTAAACCAAAAGATACAAAAAAATAATACAAGACAAGCAATTCAAATCAATGTATATAAATAAGATATTGTTATTCAAACTACTAAAAATAAAACTATCTTTTTTCAAGGATAGTTATGTCAACTAAAGTTGACTAATCAAACTAAATAATTTCTGATAATAGTGCCAAAAACCTATTGAGACTTTATTATGATATCCAACTTTAGAATAAAGCAATATCCCAAAAGTTTGTTGAGAAAGAGTATCTCATCTAACAAAGTTACTCAAGTATATAATCATACAAGTAGTAAAGTAGACTTTTATTTAGACGTCGATCCTATGAAGAATATGTAGGTAGTTTGATTGAACAACAATGAGTCAACTATTGCTCTAATTAGGAGTATAAAAGTAGATTTTTGTTAAGACTTTTAGATTCTAGGATTAGTCCATTTTCTTATGTATAATAATTTGTCTAAATTGTCTATTTATTATTATGCTTGGTTATAGAATAAATATTAGATTATTATAATAATGCTCTAATACCATATTGACATATAAGGTCGATTTCATCTTTGAGCCTTTTCCAATGTAGCTATCTCTTTGGTACTTTACCATGAAAATGACAAATCAAGTTTGTTCAAGGGGCATTCATATGTCCACACCTTTTATGCAACTCATTAACTATACTTGATGTTTGCTTCATATATGCATTCTTATTTTTTGATATCATATATCATAAATACATGAACTAGTATGGTATAAAAAATACTTGTAATATCTACTTCATAAGTATCATACTCATAACAATTGACATGTGCCTTCTGTTTGGTACATTGAGGTGTCAACAAGGCTAGGAAGTCTATCCAAAACATGAGGCATATCATGATTTAGTCATACTTGGCACAGCATGGTGTAGTTTAGAGCCATGCCAAAATGTGCTAGTAGCTTTCCCATGACATGACTAGGGTCATGTCGGGCCAAACTTTCTAGCATGGCAGGTGTGGCACATCATGGCCCAACATGATGGCCTATGTGGGTTGGTTTTAGCTTAGTTGGCCAAATATGCTAGCTTTGTCCTGACCCATGCTAGCCTAACTAGACTTAGGCTAGCTCAAAATGAAGTAGGCTAGCATGGCCTAACCTAGGTTAGCTTGGTCTGAGCTAGGTTAGCATAGAATAAACTAGGCTAGCCTTGACTGAACCTAGGATATCCAAGAATAGACTAGGCTAGCATTGCTAAGCTTTATATGACCTAGCATGATTTGACATGACTTGGAATGACATAGGAAAAAGGTGTGCCAATAGGCCATTACAAACTTCCAATTATTAGAGTCATGTTGGCATGATATGCGGTCCCTAAACCATGTCTTTCTAGGAAAGGCACGATAGCTCATATGGGCATATAAAAAGGGGTCATGTTTGCATGACGCATCCTATTTGACATCTATATCAGTATGTAAAATACTAAATAATACTTATTATTTGATATGTTTATGTTGTATTTGAATGAAAAAGGGTTTTATTTGTAATTATTTCACAAAAAAAATAGTGATGTTAAGAATTTGATGAATAGTTATGAAATCATGAGTTTTGAGTGAAATATATGGCTTGGTGGGTAGCTAAAATGAGGAATGAAAAGTCATGCAAGTCTACATACCATTACATGAAATTTAATCCATGTATATGATATTGTATGACTTGATTATATATTTGAGTATTTATAAATTAATTTTAATATTCATTCTTGGTTGAAACTATATACACATAGCAATGACAATCTTCATATGTCATGATTATATTACCTTGTTGACTTATTCCTTTCATTATTCAATATTTTTTTTGGTTGTGAAGATTTATTGGACATTCAACCAAATTAGCTCAAAACAATCTGAGTTGTGAAATTAATTTTATGTTATAACAATCAAGTACCTCACTAGTGCTAAAAGTCATGACTAGTTTCTTGTAATGGCATATAGACTATTGGTGTTGATCTAGTATTGCAATGTTTTGCGATAAAATGTTTTAGAGAGAGTCAAATTTGAGTCACATACAAAGCAAGTGCTATGACTATTGGTTCAAAAGATAAATCAATGATGCGACTATTCTTTAACACCGCAATTTTTGGTAAAACAAGAGAAATGTATATGTTGTTGCAAAACTCAGCACCATGAAATTGTATTACAGAGATTAAATGGACAAGCTATGAACACACATCATCATTGTGATGAATTTTGTGTTATAAAGGTTGAATGAGCACTCATGGCTTTTCTTAGTGTTGTCATCATCAAGCATAGAAAAGAGACCAAAATAAGACTTGTACTCTAGACTACAATTTTGTGTTATAGAGGCAAAATTAGTTGCCATGGCTTTCCCTTTATCAAGACCATTAAGCAGAGAAAAGGGACTAAAGCCATGACTTGTAATGAGTGTCATGATATTGAGTTATAAAACCAAAAATAGAAGTCGTGCCTTTTATTTAGTGTCGTGACTTCCATGTAAGAAATTTGCTTTGTGTGCTTGGGTAAAAAAAGAGACAGTCCTTCCAACCATGACATGTGAGACAAACTCATAAGCTAAAACCTGAAATAAGACATGTTTAATCATTATGAGTATATAACTTATGAAATTTAATGTATGAATAATTTTATATGCCAATTCATTATACATTTCCTAAAAAAAACTTATTCTAAATTGATGTTGGATGGTAGATGAAATTTGTTGCTAAGGGTTCCGCCTTTAGTGTTAGAATTGCTTGCTTTAGTGAAAAAATGATGACAAGTAAGCCAAGTTATAAAAATATTTAAAGGTGATTCAAATGGTGGAAACAACCCTATGGGTTATTTTTGAGCATATGGTTGCCACCAATGAAACAAGAAAGAAAACAAATGTTAATTGTATGAGTATTGTGTTAATTAAGCCAAATGTGCAAATATTTTTATTATCATATCAATTCTCATTGAGAAAGTTATTATTAGAATTATGTTAGAATTTTCTATCTATGTATAAATAGTGATTATGGTAAACGTAATATCAATGGATTGTCCAGAAAATAGTACAACATCACAAGCAAAAAAAAAGTACATAATACAACTACTAAAAGATTCTGATTTTAACATGGTTCACTAGCTATTTAATATGACTAGCTATGTTCACCAAAAAAAATACATAACACATATAGATTTATTAACCTAAAATATTTTAGCACATAATTAAGAGAGAGAGAAGAAAAACAAAGTGCATATTTGTAATTATGGATACAACATATACATATAGAACAATTAGGGGTCTACATAATATTGAAATGAGTCAGATTTTTAGAGTAGACCAAGTCATGGTCCAAAAATTTTTCTGGTTTAGTGACTGGGCAGTGAGACCCTCTTTATTGTCCCAATACCACATATCCAATCTCTTAACATATTAGTACCTACACTTATAAATTAAAAAATGAGAAAATATATGGTTAAAAAAACATATAATAAAATAAATTATATACTACAATCTCCACCTTTAAGTTATTTTGTATACTGATAGAGAGAAGCTCTCGATAAATGATTATTCCTAATAGGACTACGGCTGATTTGATATGTTAAGTCAAGATAGTATCTTAGCTTATATAGAGTGATAGGTTTGGTAAACATACTAGCTAAATTATCAGATATTTCAATCTTCTTCACTTGCATCCTCTTCTCTGATCAAAGAAAATGATACGGCACATCAATGTGTTTTTCTTCTCATTGCATACTTGGTCTTTTGCTAAACAAATAGCATTGAGGTTTTCACAGAACATTATTACAACATTTTGGTAAAGACCAAGTTCCTTGAGAAAAATATTCATCCAAATCCTTTCTTTCACAAGCTTTAGTTAGAGTCACATGCTCTACTTTAGTAGAGGATAAAGTGATAGAAGATTGAAGAGTAGTTTTCTAGCTAACTACAGAGCCACATATAGTGAAGACATAGCTAGTCATAAACAATCTACTATCAACATTTCTTGCATAGTCAGAATTAGAATATCTAAATAGCATATGTTCATATTCATCACTAAATATTAGACCTATATTGGATGTCCCCTTGAGGTATCTAAGTAGCTTCTTTACATCTTTCTAGTGCTCTTGACCAGGGTTTATCATAAACCTACTCACTGGACTTACTACATGAGTAATATTAGGTTGGGTGCACACTATTAGATGCATAAGGCTCTTGATAACACTAGAATAAGGAACCTTAGATATATATTTCATATCAAGTTCAGATTAAGGACAAAACTCCAATAACAAATGGTGGTTAGAAGCATATGGCATGGATAGAGGCTTACAAGAAGCCATTCTAGATCTAGATAGAATTTTCTGAATATATTGTTTTTTTCATAGAAAAAATTTTCATTTAGTTCTATCTCTGAATATTTTCATGCCTAGAATTCTTTTATCCCCTCTCATATTCTAGATCTAGATAGAATTCTTTCATATTTTCATGCCTAGAATTCAGAACTAAGGAGATTCTTCAGTTGTTGATTGTCAAATTTTTTTGGTAGTGATAAGCATATCATCTACATACAACAGTAAGGAGATATATGACTCATCCATTAGCCTTCTAAAATAAATACAATAGTCATGGTCATACCTACTGTATCCATGACTAGACATTAAATAGTCAAATTTCTTGTACCATAGACAAGAAGACTATTCAAGTTCTTAGAGAGACTTCATAAGTTTGCACACAAGGGTTTCTTTACTTAATAACTCAAAACCTTAAGGCTGGCTCATGTAAATTTCTTCATCTATATCTTCATAAAGAAAAATAGTTTTGATATTTAGTTGCTCATGTTCAAGATCATGATGTGCCACTAATACTAGATGCACGCTAATTGAGGTATGTCTGACTACAATAGAGAATATCTCTCTATAATCAACACCATCTTTCTACCTAAACTCTCTTGTAATTAGATGTGCCTTGAATTTTATACAACCAGTAACTGAGGTATCTTCTTTCTCCTTTAGAACCTATTTGCAAGAAACAATCATTCTTCCTTTTTTTGTTTAGATACAACAACCTAGGTGCCATTCTTATGAAGGGATTCAATCTCTTTATTCATGAAAACTAATCATGACTCGGATTCAAGATATTTAATAGCATCCCTAAAAGATGATGGTTCAGGAACATCAATTTCTTTGGCAACTTATAAGGAAACCCCAACAAATTCATCAAAGTCGAATCTCAAAGAAAGACCTATATTTACCATTCTAGGTCTATACTGAGCAATATTATAGGGAACAAACACTTGAGGTGCAGGTTCAAGATCAGGTTTAGAAATAGACTAAATCTCATATTCATGATTGGTTATTGATTGTCTAGAGAAAAATTTAGATATCCTTCTTGTAGCCATAGAATTAGATTTTAGTTCTACCTTAAGTTCATATTTAGGAACTTTAGATAACTAGATAAGACTAGGTACTTATTTTAGGATGATACTTTAATCAAATGTAATACTTCTAGAGAGGATCACTTTCTTCAAATGGTGATCAAATACGAAATCCCTAGACTCCATCATCATATCCTATAAATATTCATCTTCTTGCTTGTGGTTCAAGCTTACAATGATTTACATAATAGTATGCAATACAACCAAACACTTTTAGACTACAATGATTTACAATGATTTATAATGATTTATAATGATTTACAATTATTTACAATGATTTACAATGATTTGCTGAGGAGTGTCCCTAACTATTTTATGTCTAGCAATACCTTTGTCCTTGCATTATTTTTCAAGTTCAAATGAATAGAATTCTAGACCATTATCTATCCATAGTAGTTTAACCATCTTAAGTTTTTGGTTTTCTACTAAACTAATCCATTACCTAAACTTTTTAAAAGTTTTAGATTTAGTTCTATTAATCTTGCCGAAAATATAATGATCACAGAAATTTGGTTAACTAATTTTATGACCAACAAGAAAGTTAAGATCGAAAAGATTTTTATATCTTTCCCACCCATATCTATGAGTTGCATGTGTCATAATCTAGTAAGATTAGCTTTAGATTCTGATGGAAGCTTTCTAGATGTGACAACAACAACCCTTGTCACTGTAGAACTCATTAGTGTGTATAGCATTCCACTATTCTTCCCCTTTAGTATGATGTCGTCTCCTTGGTGAATATTCAGTATTACCTAGCCACCACTAAAGGTATATTATTGATCATTTAGAATGTCGAGGGAGATCATATTCATAGTCATCTCTAGTATGTCTCCTACATCTGATAGAGAGAAGATCCAGCCATCATATATTCTTAGCCTGACTATGCCAACTCCAACAACTTTACATGGTTGGTTGTTGCCCACAACAGTATGACCAGCTTCTTTCATGTCATATCTACCAAACCAGTCCAAATATATACTGATGTGAAAAGAAGCACTACTACCTAGGATCAAAAAGTTAGACTTTGCAATATTAGCAAAGGTGACCAGCACGAGGTTATCATCATCCATATCATCACATGCTACAATAATAGCAAGTGGGGGAACAAGCTAACCCAGATGATTAGGTCTCATCTTCTTCCTTGGGTATTCAGTTTTCTAGTGTCCTTTCTATTTGCAGTAGTGATAGATGTCACCCTCCTTAGACCTTTTCTAGAATTTATTTTCATTTTTCTTGAATGAAACACTTGAGGCTCCTATTCATTACCACCAATCTAGGAGCCTATTGCTCAGGCCATTCAATAGCTACCTTCTACCTCATCTCTTTGGAGTATAGAGTAGACCAAGCATCCTCTAGAGTAATTTTATTCTACCAACTATCAATGATTCCACAAAATATTCATATGAACCTGGAAGCAAGTCCAATAGCATGAGTAAAATCTCTTCGTCTTCCTCCTTGGCATCTACACACTTCAAATATGTACGAATGTTATTCAAATCATCCAAATGCTTCTTTAATAGAATCAATTTTTTCCTCATGAGTGTGAACACTTTTTTTTTTTTAATAAATGCTTATTTATGAGTGACTTTGTCATATACGACTCTAGCTTGAGTTAGAAGTCTGCATTGGTCTTCTCAAATGCTACCTCAGCTATCACCTCATTAACTAGGATTAAAGTAATCATATAGTGGGATGTCTTTTCACGCCTTCATTCCTCAGCCTATATTATCCCAATAGCAGTACCAACAGCACCACAACCATCAACTAGAGGGCTCCATATATCAGAGTTCTTCAAATGAGTCTACATAATTATTTGCCACATACTAAAACCATTCCTTCAATAGAATTTCATAATAGTGGTGTTCAATGTTCCATCCATTTCAACAAAATTCACAAATTATATTATCAGAATAAGAGTACTAGCAACAGAACCAAAAATTCATCAACTAAATAGAAACTCTAACATAACAAAATTATCTGATATCAATTGTTAGAATTTTATATCTATGTGTTTATAGTGATTATGCTGAATGTAATATTAATAGATTGTGCAAAACATAACACATCATCACAAGGAATAAAAAGAATATAACACAACCACCAAGTGACACTAGTTTTTAAGTGGTTCACTATGCATTCAATATGACTAGCTATGACCACCAAAAAAACATATAGCACTTATAGATTTATTAACCCAAAATATTTCTGTACATAATCGAGAGAGAAAGAAGAAGAATAGAATATATATTTGTAATTACAATTACAACATATACATATGGAATAATTAGGGTTTTACACAAAACAAAAATGTGTCAAATCTACATAGCAGACTGAATCATGCTCCAAAAATTCCTTTGGCTCATTGACTAGGTGGTGGGACCCTCATTATTATCCCAATACCAAGCATTCAATCTCTCAACATACTAGTACCTACACCTATAAATAAAACAAAGAAACAAAAAAGAGGGATAAGGAAACATAAAACAAAAAAATTATATACTATAGTTATAATAGGTTAGAGAATAAGAATGAGTAACTAAAATAACCATTAAGGGTAATTAATGAGTTGCCTAAAAGGTTAGAACTTATGAATGACCTCCAGGCAGAGTCACCCACACTCAACTAGCTTTTGGGATGCACTTAAACATAAATATTAGGTATTATAACAATGTCATAATAAGTTTTTGGTATCATGGTTGAGGTTTTAAGAGGGTCAATGATTGTTATGACCTATGTTTTTGGTGTTGTTGTAGGGGATTCATGTTTAGTTTGGTAGTCAACTTTATTTAACATAACAACTCTTGAAAAATGGGTAATTTTATTTTTTTTCATTTTCATCCACTAACCTATTTTGAGTAGAAAATTTGGGACAAACTAACACTTTTGGACCTGGATATTGAGAAAATTGGTCGAGAAAATTTGAAATATAGAGAAAAGAAAGGAGAGGCTATGGAAGGAATGAGCAGCAATAGAGGACCAGGTTAGCAAGTGGCAAGTTGTACAATAGTCCAATAGTTATTGTACTTTGGGTAATTATTAAATGGCTATAATTGTGAATAATTATTTAAGAATTAACATGTAGCCAAACAAAATAAACTATTTTGAGTTGAAGACTAGCATGATAGTAATAGTTCGATATCTTCAATATAGTGGAAGCATATCATATGATGCGAATGGGCAAAATCACTATATTTTTGGAATTATGTGACATTATTAAAATGAATAGAGTTTGCCTAGACATTATAAATGTATGAAGTTGGTTCTAGTACTTATCTCGAGGCTCCATTGAGAGTTGGGATGAACTTATGTAGTACTTATCAAAAAATTTTCCTCACTTAAATAACCTCATATTTAAGGAGTAAGAAACGTCAATTATATCAAGAGAAACTAGAGACTTTATATAATACTTGAGATCAATTTTATGAGATTTTGAGGAAATGCCCTTTAACACAAGTTTAAATTATGGTTCCAAGCCCAAACCTTTTTATAATGGGCTTAATTATATGACGAGATTCATTAATAATATAGCTTTGATGGATTTAATCATGAATAAATCTCCCAAGAAATTTATTTGTTATTTGCAAAGTTAGCAAAAAATTAATATCAAACTCTAAATAATTATGTCTTTGAAAGAAGATATGCCATAATTTTGGAGTTTTATCAACTCATCATAATGTAATCTAAAATGGAGATATTTATAAATAGGTCGAAAGTTCATGAGGAGAAATAAAAAATTTGGAAGAACTAGTCATTTTTCAAGTACAAGAGATGATGAATTTCAATTCATTTTATTAAGTGGAGGAAGCCACTATATTCCAAAGTAAAGGACATGTGTTTTGACCAAACCCTAATATCTCTACACACTATTATACAAATGTGAGAATTCAAAAAAAAAACCTTTTTTATGGAAGCTATGGTTGTGGGCACCAAACTATTAGGCAAGAATGAAAAATTTTTGGTGAAATTTAATAGGTTATAACAATCAATATGGGCCAAGTTTAAAATACCAAAACCAACAAATAGAAGATAGGCTATCCATGGATGATAAGGTAATGACACTACTAACTGAGATAAAGCAAAGTAATTCTTTTCATAATAACCAAATAGTGAAACTTGAGACTAAGTTGGAAAATATGAATACGACAATCCAGGATATAGAAAATCAGATTGAACAACTACCATTATCACTAAAAATGAAGAGTATAAACAAGCTACCAGGTGATACAGATGTGAGCCAAAAAATTACTTGTCCATAGTACTTAGAAGTAGAAAAGAGCTAGATGGACAACATGACATGTGAGCTAAAATAGAGGTAGATATTATTGATAACGGCATGACTTTTCCAAATACCATGGCTCCAACATTTGCTGATTCAAAATCTATAAAGCTCAATTTCATGGCATTTTTTGAGGCCATAGCATTTCCTAGGTCATGACATCTAATTGAATGAACGCATAGCTTACATTGCCAACTATGATTGATGGAGAAAGTGAAGTGGGGGGAGCATATGAAGAATACCCAAAGTAGTTGGATGAAACAAGCGATGGAGAATAATGCTAATTATATACTTCCCCTTTATTTAGCTTTTATACAAATATTTATAAAAGGTAAAATAGACAAATAGTATGAAAGATTTTTCAATATTTTTCAAAAACTAGAAATTAAAATTATATTCACCAAAGTATTGTCCCAAGTGTATGATTATTTAAAATCATTAAAGATTATTATGATTAGTAAGAGGAAGTTAGAGATATATAAAATCATAAATATGACAGTTAAATATAGCACGGTCATTCAACAAAACCACTCGAAGAAATTGAAGGCTCCAAGAAATTTTACTTTGCCTTATATGATTAGGAAGCACACATTTTGGAAGACACTTTGCAATCTAAGATCAAATATTAATTTTATACCTTTGTCAATAATATGAAGATTGAAACTCAATGAAATTACTCTAATATCTCTCTTACTTCAAATGATAGATTGATCAACTAAGTGTCCAATGTTATTGAATATGTATTGATTTAGGTTGATGTGTTTGTTTTTCTTATAAATTTTATTGTGTTGGATATGAAAGAAGATTAATCTCCTCTGCTAATTTTGGGATGGTCATTTTGAGCTACTGAGCAAGCCTTGATTGACATGAAGAATGAAATGTTTACACTTAGAGTGGATGAAGAACATATCAAATTCAAGCTATTCTAAGGGGGTGAAAAGTCTAGGTGCCAATGAGAAAGATTGTTGGAGTATAGATAATCTTAGCATAGAAATGGAATAATATTTTGACTTTAACTAGAAAGACTTTATAGATGACTTTTGGCCTAAAAAAGATGATTAAGATCACCTGAAGAAAGATGAAGATACAAAACATGAACTCTACAAATTACAATATTTTTCAAAGTCATTATTTCAAACAATTACAATGAAGAGAACTCTGAAAACAAAGAAAAAAGAAGCAAAACATGAACATGTGAGGAGAAAATGAATAGAAAAAATTGGACATTACACATAAAAGTAAAGATAGAGGAAAAATCCAAACTATTGGCTAATGAAATTAAAGTTGAAGACATGGTTGAGATGGAAATCTAGAGATTCCTAAGGAAGTAAAAAAATGATAAAGTAATGAGGAAAGTCGCGAGTTTTAATAACACTACAACTTTGGAGTTCTAGAAATTAAGGCAATAGTCATAGTTTCACATAGTGTCATGACAATTATGTTATAGAAAGTAAGTGCTCAAATAATTATGTAATAGAAAGAAGTATCATCCATGGAGCAGAAATCCAGTGAAAAAAGTTCAAAAGAAACAAGCTAAAAAATTTATCAAATTTCAAAAGAAGAACCAAAAAAATATGAAGTAAAGAAATATACTGAAAAGCTATCATTGATAGCTAAGATCACATATAGAGGTATAAACTTATTGATGGTCAAGCTATGGAAGTTAAATGTAGCACTACTTGGAAGTTAATCCAAAAAAAAAATTCTATATTGTGTGATATAATATTTTTATCTAAGTAGATACACAAAATATAGAGTATCTATATCATTTATTAATCCTAAAAGTTAATTGTAGAGCTCAAACCCCACCAAGGTTCTTCAATTAAGAACAAAAAAAGTACTCTCATCATCTTTATTAGACAATGACACTCCAATAAGTTGTTATAAATATTTATTAGGAGAGTAGTCTATATATTTTATATTTGTTTTGTAAGTGAGGGATGAATTATTTGAGATAATAATAATTTTAGTGTGTGAGTTAGTTTGGTATATAAACTACTAAATAATACTTGATATATAGTCTGATTTCTATGTTGTATTTGTCTAAAAGAAAGCTTTATTTGTAATAATTTTACTAAAATTGAGATTTTAAGGATTTTGACGAATAGTTATGTAATTAAGTGTTATTAGAGTAAAGTGTATGCCTTGGTAGAGTAGATGATTAGAAGGGGTGTGAAAGTCATATGAGACATAACAATTGACATGAATTCTTGGCTAACAATCTACACACAAAATCATGGCTATATTTGTATGTCATGATCATTCTATCTTGTTGACGCAAATATTTTACTATACAATATATTTTTTTGGGTACAAAGATTTCTTAGATTCATACCTGAACTAGCTTGAAACAACTTCATAGATGTAATAATAATTTCATGTTGCAACATCCAGGTACTCCAATAGAATACTCAAGTCAAAGCCATGTTGATGATCAAATGTCATGAATTTTGGTTATTGATTATTATAGAGAGCCAAACTTGAGCCATGACCAATAGATTGGCTTATAAAAGTATTTGTATTTTTGATTTCATAAGTATCATAGTCACATAATTAACTTAATTTAATATTAGGTTTTGGAAAATAAGTTTGCATTACACATCACTATCAGAAAGATTGTCAATTCCTTCATATATTTATGCATGAGTATGCTCCATTATTTACATGTCATCAACTACAATGATAACATACACAAATCTACTAATAACAGAATACTAATTTCAATTCTAAATTATTACCACTTCCATTAGTAACTAAACCACAATATAAATCAAACATAAAATGTATCAATTATATATCCATTAAACAAAATAAAATATACCAACCCTAGATTTTTTTTATTGAATTTGATATTGGAAAAAAATTTATAAGAAATAATTTAAAATACATCACATGAAATTTAAGGTTTTTAATGATAACTATTAAGAGTGTCTAAGAATCAAAACTCTAAACTCATAATTCTCATTCTTGCACCTTGGATTTTCAACTAGGTGAGAGTCAAAATTCATGCTCCTTCCTTAGGGTTTATGCTTGTGCCTTGAGTTGTCCCTTTGTTCAAGGATTTATATAAAGGTTCGATGAATTTTGCACTAAAAAACCTTAACTTTTTTTTTCATGTTAGCTCATGCCACAACTTTTCTCTCCTTTTATTTTTTTCTCTAAGTTTCACTTGTATACTTGAATGGCTGAGTTCATGTTTTAAATAGGGAGTCATGACACTAGAGCCTGATTTTAGCTTTGCTTTTCTATAACACAAAGTAATAACACTAAAGAATGGTTGTAGTTTTAGTCTCTTTCTTATATTTTCTATAGAACTAGGAACAACCATGACTCATGCATTTTCTTTCTATAATAAAAAGTCATAGTACTAAGTATTTCCATGGCTCACACTTTTTCTCTCTACAACAAGAAGTCGTGGCACTAGCAATGACCATGACTAATACATTTCTCCTCTAAAACATTAAGTCATGGTACTAGGAATGACTGTGACTTATACATTTCATCTCTATAATCCAGAGTCACAATGATGAAAATGGCCATAGCTTTGGATTTTTCTCTAGAGTAAAAGTTTACGGCTCTAGAAATGGTCATAACTCGAGTAAATGCTCTCTAAATCTCTCTATAGTCAAAAGTCATGATACTATAGACAAGTAATGACTTTTGCATTGGTATTTGTGGATATGTTATGAGAAAGTCTTGGCACTAGAGCATGTCATGACTTTTAGTAACAATGGGATACATAGCTATTATGATATAAAATTTAAAGTTACAACCATAAAATATTACCAAGCTAGTGTGGCTGTAACTGTAAGAATATTTTGTAACTAAAAAAATTGTATTGTATATTGAAATAATTATATCAATGAGATAGAAGTGTTAAGATATATGAAGATAGCCATAACTATATGTGTAGAGTTTTGATCAAAAATAGATATCAAAACTATCATATAAGCTTATGAAGATATAACAAAATCATAACACAATAAATGTATTGCCTTTTTTTCTTTCCTCTTACTCACAATTCCACCAAGTCTAATATTTCACGCAAAAACTATCTAATTTTATTTCTATTTATCATGATTCATCAAAACTATAATTTTTTGAAATAATTCTTTCTGGAGCCACTTTTCATACAAATACATCATTCATAATTACCAAAACATCTAGTATTATTCGATATTTTTCATAACCAATATTGATATGTTATTTTTTTTAGAAAACTAATACTTTAAATCTTCTCATACTTAACTTTTGGCTACGTCAAGGTTAACTAAATGAATGTTCCATGATGAGATCATTCTAATTCACAAATTCTAAGGAGAAAACATAGTTGGCAATTATATCTCTCATGAAAGTTTGACAAAAGCAATGATGAAATCAATTTTGTTCTTAGTCATGAGTGTATGGATTACTGATCTACTCTATGATTGATAATTGGTGCTATTCAATTTTTTTGGGGTTGTCATAATAAGGCTATGATGATATGAATGGCGAACAAAGAATGAGTATGATGTGTCCATTCTTTAATTGCTGGAGTTTGAGTGTTTCGAATGGGGGTTTGTTTGAAAATAAACAATGGAGAAAGCCCTTCTTTGATATCATAATAAATTACATGATAGATAATAAATTATCAAATAGAACTAAGAAAAAAAAAATAGAAATTAGCTAATATACTATAAAAACTTTCATTATTCATTGATCAATTATTTGCTTAACATCGTAACTACTATGAACAAGCACATAATTAAAGTCAATCATTATTATGAGCACAGACATGACTACTAGGAGCTTGCACAAACAAAATATATAGCATAGTTGAGCTTTCTCTTCCTAATTTGTGAGTTGGGTGGGTTCACTAATGGTGTAATTAATCACAGATTGATTATTTGGAAAATTATTTTTATTAAATCCATAATAAAATAAAAAGACCAAGCACCATTATATTTAAAATTAACCAAAACAATATTCATCAATATCATATTTCAAACATGTCAAATTTAACTAAGATAAGAAAATATAAATGACATAATATACAAAAAATAAAAGTAATATATTGACTTTAAAAGTTGAAAGAAATTATTGGATGCGTCTACTAAAGACTTATCTTTGATGTCATCATAATAGTATTGAAGTTTCATCCTGAACCATATGTTAGAACCTCTTCGCCGCATGCTCTTAATTGTGAAGGGAAATATGGTATCTTTATCATAACACTCACCAAGGAAATCTCCACTCTTTCAATATAGTTTGTGCAATACTAATTGCTCTTAGAAAAAAATAGAAGAAACATAAACAACCAACACATCACAAAGTGGTGAAAATATGGAAAATCTACACTAATTGAGTCTTCATATAGCCAAAATGTGCAATTCTTTAAAAGGAATATCAAAACCAAAAAAAAAATTATAAGTCAAGTATATCTTAAGTTCAATGTATTAAGAATGAGAATATTTCCAAAACTAAAAACTGAATCAGAAGCTTGGCTAGTTATCAACTCTCAAATCCCACTTGTCTTAGTTTTTTTTTTTTTCAATTTATTGTGGATTAGTATGAATTCTTTCAAATTTATTACAAACAAATCTAAGGGTTTTCTCTTAAACTCAACATAATGATATTTATAGTCAGTTTGTCACTTTATATAAAGGTAATTGATATATATTATTTTTTATTAAATTGAAGAAATTAAATTATAATCTCTTAATATTTTTTGGCTTATTTCAACATGCACCACTTATTTCACTTATGAAATTTTCCACCGAATCATAAATAATTCAGTATATATTTAAAATATAGAATGTTGAGTGCGAAGTATTGACTTCTAAAGGCATTGGAGTATTCTCACGAAGGTCTTCTACAATGATGTTGAGATTGATTACAAAAAATTTATCTATGTCATTAATATCTATTTCTCATTATTTACTTCTAGTTACTTTAGTTCTTTTGACTTGTCTTTTTATTTTTTATTTTGGATTATTAACTTAGGAGGTAATAACTTTAATTAAAATTTTTTAGCTATTGACCACTGGGCATGAGGCCAAAGACATCGACTTTGTTAGATAAAGTTTGTTTTAAAAATAAAAATGCATTTTTTAAAAATATAAATATTAAAAATCTATTGTATTATAAATGAAAATGAATAAAAACCATAATTCAATAAAAAATATATATTTATTTCGTGATCGTTATTTAGAGGTGTCAAATGCGCGGTGCCATGCCGGCATGGCCTATTTTTGCTAGGCATGGTCATATCACCATGCTTTTCATGTCGTGCCATACACAACACAAGAATAATCTTATTGGCACAACACGATAAGGGAATAATCTTGCAGGCCCAGCACGATACGGTGGCATGGTCGAGTGCAGTGTCGTGTCGGAACTTCCCTATAGAACCCTTTGCATGAAAATGCAATGGGTGGTCGGCTCACAAGGTCGGCAATTTGCAATAGTTGATGTAAGCAAGACTTGATTTGCATGAACATATTTTTTAAAAAATTATAACTTGACCTATCAGGTGGTCACCCGACGAGATTTGATCCATGACCCTTAGTCGATCTTGGGTCTGCGGGCGACTGGGCGGGTGAACCCTGCTTCTAGGCCAAGTACATGGGTCGTGCTTAGTCCAACATAAGGCACGGCTTCTGCCGGCCCAGCACAACATGAATTGTGCCATGGGGTGGCACGGCCCGATACTAGACATGGTTTTGGACCATGTCATGCAAGGTAAGGCATGACTGAACTGGGTCATATCATTCCTGGGCCGCCTGGCCTAGTTGACACCTCTACCTCCATTCATCAAGATATAATAAATAATAATATAATTTTAAAATTATAAAAGCATGACAAACAACAAAAGTCATTAACTTGCTATTAATATAATATTCGTGATTAATCTATATGATTTGGGTCATCACATCTCAAGCTCATGCTCATAGTTGTAGTCTTAATATCATTGATGTCATGTGAGGCATCATCAATTTGTTGGTTTTCACTTGATCATAGAAAAATAAATTTTGATATTATGCTAGACATCTAAAGGATTAGTAGGTGATGTGTCATTTTAAATATTATGTGATAAGAGAATTTGTATAATTTTTATCAATTTAATATTTCTAAATTATTAATATGATAATGTGATAAGATAAAGTAATAATTAATATCTAAGTACTGAGATAACTAACTTATATTCAATCAATTATCATCATGTTTTATCGTAATTAACTGAATAAAAAATTATTATTTCAAAATACTATATTTATGTCCATAATCAAAAACGTGTTAACATTATCGTACTTAGTATCTTAATATGCAAACATATTATCAAATTATTCGTGAATCTAACTATTTGATTTTTTTTTTTTGCTTGGTTTATGTAAGTAAATACATATTTTTAATAATTTTTTCTCTCTTTCATTTTAACCTAAGAATCCATGTAAAAAAAATAAAAAATAATAAAAAAAATAAAAAAAACCTAAGAATCCATGTAAATAGCTAAGCAATAAAGAGAAAATGGAGGATCAATATTATAAATACTTATTTTCTATCTCAATATCCATGACATTAAAAGTAAGATGTCTTTTATATTTTTTAAATATACTATTAATATTGTATATGGACTTATGTACAATGTATGTGATGTGATTAAAAATAGATAAACACATATTTGTCGTATCATAATTTTTTTTATTAATTTTAAAATTAAAATTCATATCTTAGTGTCAAAATCATTAATAATAATTATCAATTTTATTATTGATATAATTAGATATTATATGTTGGCAGCCAACATATGAGTGTAAAGTTTTTCAATTATATTTGAATTCTATTTTAATTTTTTTTTTTTGCCTATTGACGAACATAGAGTATAATTTTTTTGTATGTTAGGTGTCATGGAATATTTTAATGAATTTTTTATTTTTTCTAATGTGAATTTTTTTTTTTTTTATTTACACTATTAGGTTAATTATGACACATATACCTAGTGTGAAAAATATCATATAGGGATTTGTCTTTAATTGTTATTATATATATATGTATATATATTAATTATGACACTATTATTTAAAATATTACTGAATATAATACCAAAAAAATTATTTTAAATATTATATTTTCCAAAGATCCTTAATAAACACTTATGTATGTTAGAGTCATCGTGAGAATATATGATTTCATGAAATCTTAAAATTTTTTTATTTATTTTTTCACTTGAAATTGACATGGTGATGGTGATGCATGCAAATGTAGTGTTATTGCAACTAGTCCAAATGTCGGATATCACGAAGATCACTCTAATGCATTTTTGAAATTTATTAATTACTATTTTTTAAAATTTAAATTATTTTATTATATTATTCATGGTAATCGACCTAGAAATTTTATGATAAACATGCTGAAAGTAGATTTATATAATATAAACTAGTCTATGATTATTCAAAAATCTATTCAAATGACTCATGTTATAAATTAACTTCTTTCATTCTAAACTTTTTATAAATCTGTCTAAACTCTTTTAATACCAATAATACAAGAAGAAACATCATAAAGTAGTATTTCATATACCTCATCGCCTCATCATAATGTGAGAACTGTTGATGATAGTATTGATATTGAACCTTATGAACCTATAATTGGTATGAACTTTTGGGAAAGTCTTATGATAGAATATTTGATAAATTAGATACTAATATTGGAAATTATGATAAAACACTTAAAGATAAAGAAGCAGATCATTGGCAAAAGGGTATGGAATCGATGTTGTAGTCAATACATACCAAACATGTTCGAGATATTATGGAATTGCCTAAAAGGATAAAACTCATTAAGTGTAGATGGATTTATAAGAAAAAAGAAAGGAACAGACAATAACATTGAAAGAATAAGGCTAAGCTTGTTACAAAATAGTTTATTCAGATAGAGAATCAATTATAAGGAAAATGGCCAAGAGCACAAGCTATGTATGTAGAAACCCATTTATGGAAAATAAAAAGTATCTAGATCTTTAAATATTCATTTTGATGAAATCATCAAGTCTCACACTTTGATCAGTATTAGTATGAATATTGTATGTATATGAAGTGATATAGTAGAGTGATGTTGTTCTTGATATTATATGTTAATGATATATTACTCATTAGTAATGATATGAATTTATTGTCTTTAATTAAGCTTTAGTTGTCTAGTCAATTTGATATGATAGACTTAGGAGAAACTACTCATATTCTTGGGATTAAGTTTTTGCGAAATCAAAATAAAGAATATTGGCTTATCTTTAAATTGTTTATATCGATTATATATTAACTCATTTTAGCATGCAAGATTTCAAGAAAGATTTTATTCCTTTTAGTTATGGAATCACTCTATCAAAAGATCAGTATTCCAAATTAATAAGTGAGATGAAAAAAATGAAAATAATTTCTTATGCATTAGTAGTAGGAAGCCTGTTGCATGCATTGTTTTGCACCAGACCTAATATATATTTTACTATAAGTATGGTAAGAAAATATATAACCTAGGATGAGAGACTAGAATATTTGATAGTAGTTAAAATATATAATCAAGCACTTAAAAATGACTAGAGACTATATGTTGATGTACCAAGCAGATAATCTTATACATATTGGGTATAAAGATTCATATTTCTAATTAGATGAATAAGTTGAAGGAGTATCAAACAATTTTGTATTATTGATTCTATCATAGAGGTTGAGCATGTGGCATCTTTAAAGGTAACCAATGGAGCATATGGCTCGAGAATTTAATGAGAGATCTAGGAGTCATTTTTTCTGTGCAATTACCTATTATACTTTTTTTGTAATAATAATGGAATAATTGCTAACTCAAAAAAACTTAGAATCCACAAGAAGAGAAAACATATCGAGCATAAATATCATCTAATAAAATATTATATAAAAGGAGAAGTGATAGTGACAAAAATAGCATCGGCAAATAATTTGGTAAATCCTTTTACGAAGAGCCTTTTAATTAAAACTTTTGATAGTCATGTGAAAGGAATGAAAGTCAGACATGTAACATCATGACTTTAAGTCTAAGTAAGAGATAATTGGAAATATTTTATACTAAAAGTTTTTTGGTTTTTTTTTAATTAGTTTGCATTATTTTTTTTTTTATTAAATGAATTTATAATGAGCTAAATTTGTGGAAATACATGCATCATTTATTCTGCATAGTGAATGATTTGGTGAATAAAGGTTGGCTTACACATTGAAAATTGAATTTTTAATTCTTGTAAAATATAAATTTATTATTCATAATATATAGAATTGGACAATCTATCGATAAGATTGTTCTATAAGATTTTTGTAGGTCTATCTTGAATATAAAGAATGGTAAAGTTCTTACTTTTAGTGACAGTACACTTGTGCATATTGAATGGAACCACTACGATTTGATTATTTTGTACTATCATGTAAAATAAAATATACCATTATTATTATTATTAATATTACCTTATTTTTGCAGTAATTAATATTTACATATACTTGTTAATAGTTATTTTTAATTTATGATGAGTAGAATCTAGAAAAAAAATTATGAACCCTATGAATTTAATAACTTTATATCAAGTGTTATGTGAATATTAATATTGACCTTTTAGAATGACTTATGTTGATCTGACATTTCAAATAAGTTAAATAGAAAATCACAAGAAAATAATTAAAGATTAATTAAATTATCAGTGATTTAATTCAATTATTACATATATGTATATTTAACATTTAAAGTGTAATAAATATAAATTAACAACAAATATAAGTTATTTTGAATAAATGAGGGAATACAATTATAATTTTATAGTGATATGAATTATAATTTAAATAATTTATGTTGCAATATAATTTACATAGAGAGTTCAAGATCATATTTAGGTCAAGTTCTTTTACAAAGCCTTATTTAGTGTCATACGAAATACTTTAATATTTTATTATTTATTTAGAGTATGTGTACGTATATAATCTAAAAAATTAATTTGATTGGAATTGAATTCTTTGATTTTATTATTAAATCAAATTAATTAATTTGTATTAAATTAATTTTGATTTTTTATATATATAATCATTAATATCAGATTTTAAAATTAAAAATAATAGAGAAAAAACATCTTGTTGTTAAATGAGATTTAAGGCTTGATGTAATAGTTTTCATTTTTTTTTTTTTGAACACAAAAATGGCGTGGATGACTCTACACCACTGTAGCATAGGGATAAGGGAGACTCTCTAATAAACTACACTTTCTCTATTGAGGTATGTTGTTAATGTTAAAACAACCATAATTTCTAAGCAAATGAAACAATCACATCCTATGCATGTTACCATGAGACAAGATTTTTGTACATCTTTATTTATTCTGTTATTAAATATTGTTTATCCTATGCTAAATAATTTCTAAGCAAATGATAACATCCTATGCATGCTATCACAGAGCATTAATTATGCTTTAAATATTGTTTATTCTCAAATGCATTCATTCTTGAGCTTTTGTACATCATATTAGTTTCACATCAAAATACAAGATCACAATTCTATGAGCACTACATCATCAAAGTATGAGAGTATCACAACATACAAGACCCCTCACCCTCGTGGGGATTTGGTTGCATCATATACTTTTAGGAAGCCTAAATTACATCTTTATTTCCACACAAAAAAAAAATGATGAAAAGGATCTTGCGATTGCAAAATATTTAGCATAGGGTACCGCATTCGTATCCATCATGTCATTTTGTTTTTCCATTATGCTTTAACGACTTTAATGCAATTCAAAAATTATGTCTCAATCAAAATTTTTTTCTTAGTTTTTCCTACTTAGTCAATATATATTACTCATTGGCTCTAAACTATTCGAGGGAAACAAAGTTGGCTTTTATGTATTACTCACTGTGGTCCTCAAAAAGAGAATACAATATGCTCCCTTTTTTTTTTTTTTGACAATTACATTGCTGATGTCTCTATGGCTTTTATTCACTCAATTCTTCTACACTAAAATATTTTTAGTGCTATGATGAAAAATATATGATAGAGAAAAAACCTCGCTTTTCATAGGGCCCTACAATGTCATTCTTTATCACATTATGAATGAAATTCAGTAATTATCAAATATTTTCTTAATATACAAAATAAAAAGAAAAACCCAGATATGTAATTATAATCGAACAACATATATTAACTCTATTAAAAAAACTTTTGATATTTGAATGAACTCTTAACAAAATATATTGCAAATTTTACCCCAACTAAATCAACATAATTGTCCAACCTTTGATATTATCTTGCATGCCTATTATTAGTATATATATATATATATATATATATATATATATATATTGTTTTGATAATTTATTTGTATAATCAAATGTTTCTGTTTTAATATTTTAATGTAAGTGCAGGAAATGAAATATTAAGAGGCCGAGGATGCAGCAGTATTACAATAACAGAGGTTCTGCTGTCCGGTCAGCGAGCCGAAATTTTTTGGAACAGAGTTTGACTCATCCAAATGATCCGCCCCCTCTAGTTAATTGAACCGAGAAAATTTTAATATAAAATATTTTTATATTTTATTTTCAGGTTACTGTTTTTCGAATCTGAAACCGTTCATCTTCTATCTCTCTCTCTCTCTGCGCGAGTTATCGCGACTGTCTCTATGCTGTATATACTATAAGATATTTTGGTTTAATCTGTAACGGATAAGTATTTTCTGATGGATGTAGCTAGTCATATTAAGCTTTTAGTAAACCACGTTATTTCTTGTTTTTTTTTTCTTTTTTGATTCTGTCGTGGTTGGATTGTGGATTGGATATATATCGTTTGTTTATCTATTGTTTTTTGTTATTCTTTTTTCTTCTGAATCACAACTGTGGAAGATCAATTACCCAACAATTAGGATGATATGTCTTCATTGAAATGTATCATCAATAATATAATAATATCATTTACAATTATTAAAATGCATCAATGATATTAGGGTCATCCAAAGCATTTAAAGGTCAACAACTTTGTTGATAATCATCAAACTATACCAGAGTGTCATCAAACAAATTCGATTCTCATCGATCAAATTGTCAATGGGTTTCATCAAATAAAACAAATATAACTACCAAAAACACACTAGATACTATCACATGTAAATGATATTTTTTAAATAAAAAAAATATATTATTTGATTCATGGAACATATCTGAGTGATAGAAATGATTGAATTGCATCAATAAACATTAAATTCTTTCAAAAAAAAAATACATTGTTTCATTTGATGACCACCAAATAATATCAAACTATCATCATGAAAAATCTAATCTATAAAAGAATATAATTTTTTTTACCAATTTTCATCTAATTCAATGAAAATATCTAATAAACATTAAAAGCACATTGAATAAAATTGAAATATCAACAAAATCAAACATTATTATTATTAGGAAATCAATGGTAAAATACTTGAAAAAACATTAACAATGAAAAACAACACTGGGGGCCATTGGTGAGAAGCATGTTGCACGTGGTAATATGTGATAGAGAAGTCGAAAGGGGTGACTGGGCAAACCCACCATGGGCACAACCTGCAAAATGATCGGCCTAGCCCATCCCATGGCACAAACCATAAAATGACCAGCCCGGTATGATATGAAACAATGGGCCATGTAAGTCATTATAGGGTGACCCACTTGCTGCTATTGTATGAGGCAAGCTAGCCAAACATGTCATACTTGAGTTGTGACTGGTGCCCCAAGACAAGTCATGCTCAGGTCATGGTTGAACACCCATGAGTCATGACCTAAATGTTGCGGACTTAAGTTTTTATACTAAACTTTCATGTGATACTTAAGTAACTCACCAATTAGATATTGTTATGTCAGTCTCTTGCTTGTCTTGTAAGTAATACTCAACTTATATTAATAATTTAGGAGCAATGAAACCCAAAAGAATATTAAAAATAGACTATATTCAAGAAAAAAATTTACAACTTGATGATTTATAAATGAGATCGCCTCATCTTTTTTATACATATTAATAAAAGTGTCTTATACCTTGGAATGTTCTACACACTTTACAATTCTCTAAAACTTTTCAAACATTGTTTGGAAAAAAAAAATCTCTCCATATTTCTAGAAACTTCTCATCTTCTTATAAAAATTCTCTAAATATTATTTGTCTCCATTTTATGGAGGGGCCATCCATAAAGTACTTGTCTGACATTCTCCCTCACCAATGATGTATATGTACTCATTGATCATTCTTCCTAAATTTACTTGATCTGTTCTTGGAATTGTTACAATATCATTATTGGCTCCCAACTAACTTTTACTTTTTGATAGTTCCTTCTATGTCACTAAGTATTCCTTGTAGGAATGAAAGTTAATATTTTCTCATGTGTCAGTCTGTTATGATAAAATTCACCTCCTTATTATAAAATATCACTACTACTAATGCTGCCCTCTTAGAAATCCCTCAATCTAGATCCTCCTTATCTTGATGATATTATTTAATATCACTGATATGAAAAGCAAAATGAATCTTTAACCTCGATGGTAGCTTAATCCAATATAATACCTTACCTACTCATTCTAGTATGAGAAATGAGTTTTCATACTTCTTTATAAACCCTTTAAGTGTTTTTCGAAAAGACTTAAATTATTGTGGTATGAGCTTGATAAGCACCAAGTCTCTAACTTGAAATTAAGCATATCTCATTTTTTTTTGTCAGCCCCACTTTTTCATCTTTTTAGTAGCATTCTCCAAATATGAGCGTGCTATATTAGCCTGCTCATGCCAATCCATAGTAAGTTTATAAGATGTTGAACTCTTCCTTGTCTACCCTCTAGCTAGGGTGTAAAAAGTGATCGGTTGTTGCCTTATGACTATCTTGAATAGACTCCTCTTTATTGCTTCACTCATTTGTAGGTTGCAAGAGAACTGAGTCACATCTAGTATTTTTACACAATTAGTCTGATTAATACTCACAGAATATCTCAAATAAGCTCTAGTAATGCATTTACACATTATAACTACTTATCAGTATGAGGGTGAGAACTAGTAGAGAAATGGAGTATCATACTCATGAGCTGGAAGAGTTCTATCCATATTTTTCTAGTGAAGAGTGGATCATAATCACTTACAATAAATTTTGATAGCTCCTAATATTTTACCATGTTCTTGAGGAATAGCCCGGTTATCTAATCTACTCTACAATTCTTAGGGGCTACTATAAAAGTAAAATATTCTAAGAAATGATTCACCACCACTATGATCGATCCATGTCCCTTAGATTTGGGTAAGCCAATTATAAAGTTTATGATGATACTTTTCCAAGATTGCTCTTCTATAGGTAGTGATTCCACTAATTCCCTGGGATAGTATTATTTCAATTTGTCCTATTGGTACACAAGACAAGTCTTTGAGTAAGTCTCCACATTATCTCGTATCTATGGCTAATAGTCGACAAACTCTAATAAGACTCTTGTGCATCATTATCCTGAGTGACCAACACATTTGGAGTTAAGAGTTATGATACTCCTTGATGAAATTCCTTCTGATACTTCCCTACTTAAATATATAAAGTCATTTTTCCTTTATGTACAATTGATCATCCTCTATCAAAAGTAGTCATATTTTTCCCTCATGAGCTAAGAAAATGAGACATTTTATCATTGGATTATATTGCAACATCTCCTTTATGAGATCCTTCATCTCTCCCTAGGGTTGGCTAGTCATGGATGCTGACTTTGCTTAGTGACTCAAGGCATCGGCCACATGATTAGTGATGTTTGACTCGTACTCCAATATGTAGTCAAACCTAGTTAGGGAGTCTTGCCCCATTACTTGCTTGGGCTTTAATTTCTTTTGAGTTTAGAAGTAACTAGTAGCAATGTTGTCTATTTTTACTATGAAATGCAACCCTAGTAGATAGTGTCTCAACTCCCATCTTTTTATTCATTGATACAAAAAGATACAAGTGAGTTACATGTTTGCAAGCAATTGATAATAATTGTCATCTCCGTCTCTTGGACAATATATCACTTTTGCGTGTCAATGAGCTTGTAGCTTTCAAAAGCTATGAGATATCTTTTCTACATTAGAACCTCTACAATAGCAATATCATAGACATCTATGTGTATTTCAAATACCTCGATGTGATCACGAAGTGCCAACACCAGGTCCTCCATTATTACCTTCAAGTCTTCAAATGACTGCTAATATTTTTCATCTCATATCCATGCATTACTCTTCTTGAGAAGATCCATCAATAGAGCTGCTCTTGTTGAATACTCATTGATAAATTGATAAATTGAGAAGATTCATTCATTTTAAGTTTTTCATCTTTACTACGATGTTCTAAGAAGCCCACTTCTTTCAAAGCAAATGAACACTTATTCCTCTTCACAAATAGTTCATTCTATCTTAATAGCTGAAATACGTTTCTTAAATGATCAACATATTTTTTTCAAGGTGTTATTATATATAATAATATCATCTAGATATACCACCACAGACTTATCTAAAAGATGATAAAATATCATATTCATCAAATTACAAAATATAATAGGTAAATTAGTAATATCAAAGGGTATCACTAGGAACTTCTAAGAGCCGCACTTTATCATGCATAGTATTTTTGATTCATCTCTTTCAATTATCCTCACTTAATAGTAACTTGATCACAAGTCTAACTTAGTGAAATACCATACTCTATCAAGTTAATCAAATAGATAAATAATGAAAGGAACAAAATACTTATTTTTTATTATCATTTTGTTGAGTATTTAATAATCAGAGCTTCATCTAAAATAAGACCGATGCACAACTATGAGCATCAAAATTTAGTCGAATATGAATAATATATATATATATATATATATTGAAAACTAGTTGAAGGACAACTCAAGACAATCTGAACATAATACATTAAACCCTAATCAATCACAACATAGTGTAATTAAAATATGATCTATATTAACTTTAATGACCACATGCAACTATGATTTTATTAGAGAATGATTAGTTCAATTAATAACTAACATGAACTTGTCAAAAAAACTTAAGAGAAATATATAAAACCCTAAGCTTGTATATTTTTACTGACAAGTATGTCTAACTGGCCCATAATAGAATTGTATCAGTAACCTCAAATATATGATAAATAATCAATAATTTGTCACAAAGATGTAATAAAATATTATATATGTGATGAATAATTAAAAATTAAAGACTTAAAAATTATAGTAGTTTTGTATCAGTAGCCTCAAATAAATGATTTACTTAGAGGTATCAAATGGGCTGGGCCGGGCCATTTTTTTTAGCACGAGCGTGCCTTCGTGCCGTGCCTGGCCCGCTCGGGCCTGGCCTGGCCGTACGGTTTGGGCCTCGTGGGACCACGGGTCGGGTCCAATCAGACCCAACCCGCGGCCTTTTTTTGCGGGAGGGGTGATCACAGGGTCGGGCTCGGGGGACACCCGACATGGGACGAACCAGTGCCAGTGTGCCGTGCCACGGGCCAAACCGTGCCGGGTCAGGCACGGGCCAGGCACGGCATGGCATGGCTCGTGCCTAACCTGGGCACGGGATTTTCCCGTGCCGGGCAAGCACAGGCACGGCCGAGACAATATAAGTAGAACATTTGGCAGAGACACCTTGAGTCACATAATTGATGTTCTTGGGTATGAAACTCATTTTTCTAGAGCCAGATGGTCTTTCCCCATTGCCAACTCAAGAACGCAGGAATGCTAGTTATAAGGACGCATGCAGCAAGGGGGCAGTGTAGCCCTGCACCATACCAGGAGACCCTGCTCTGCCCAACCCCTTGCCATGGTGCCTTGGCATAGACTAGAGCCTGGGCATGGGCACGCATGGGCCATGCGGGTGCCCAGACAGGCAGGCAAGCAGTGCTGACCCGCCCCACCAGCACTGCTTAAAAAAATAAAATTAAAATAGAGATAAGTTTTTGCCAGTTTAGCACAAGACGACATCCTTTGAACTCTGACATGCTATGATCTGCAAAACTAAATTACACAGGACGCAGTTCACAACAGATTCAAACCACAAACAACTATTATTCATTAGCCACGGGGCCACTGGTTGCTAGGAACCTCGCCCGGCTATATTGTTTCAACTTGGAAACAGCTTCTAGGGGCTTTCCCAGAGAGATGTCGATGTAGGCAGCAGTCACGGTGGCTTCTGCACAGTCAGGCACATAGGACAGCGCTTCTGTGGCGAATATGCGTGCTCTTTCCAGGCCTCCTTGCATCGCATGCATTGCTGCAAAATTTGCGTACAGCATTCCCCGTGCCGTTTCTGGCTCTGGGAAGCAGAGTGGCGAGCGGGGCGTGTTGGACACTGTTTTCCTGGAACTGAAACCAATGGATGTGCTCCCCCTCTCTTGGCAATCAGGAGGCTTCTCCCTCAGTTCTGCCTCGCAGTCATCATCAGTGTCAGTGAATGGCATCTCGATTTTGGTTTCCCCTGACAAGTAAACAGAGAGATAGCCCGCAGCTTCCTCAGGCTTGTTTAGCAAGCAGAGGGCTTCTGCTGCATAAACCCGACTCAGGAAAGCATACCTTCTAGAGCACTCGGGAAGTTCCAACAAAGATCTTGCGTGGGACAAAGCCCTTTCGGGATTTCCCATTTCCAGTTCCACGTAGGCCAACATGGTGACAATGGCCTCCTTCTTTTTCTTGTCCCCTCTTCTCCTGGAATCCATGTGGCAGGAGACTGAGCAGTTGATCATCTCCTGCAGTGCCCCCCCCTTCTTCTGGTCCTTACCATCCTTGCAAACATTACTGGCCGAGCCCGAGCCCGAAGCCGAAGCCGAACCAAAAACATGCAAAGTGGATGGATTCGAGTTCTTGTGGTTCAGCTTCTTTGGTCGATCATCAGCCGACAATGAGATGCCAGGCACCCTGGGGCTATCCAACAACAGATACTTGGCATTTAAAAGACAATGGCGGGCCAGAGACAGGGAGAGCTTGAGCTTTCGACCATTTCTACCAAGGCACGGCGATAGCCCCTCCCTCTTTTCCGAATCTAAAGATCCCATCCCATCTCTCACGGCTAGATGCCTCCATTTTCCCTTGCCAATAACATGGATTTCAATTTCAAAAATGTCTGGCACAGCAGCCCTGCTGCTCTTTCTGATGCTGGGCATGGCATCTCTCTGGCGTAATGCTGTCAGACAGCATTCGGCAAGCCGGAGCCACAAGATGGGTCTGCTGTGGAAAACCAAACTAGCTCTTCGAAAACACCAGGCGGCAGTTGAAGCTTTTCCACAAGCCAAGCGTTGGAGGCCGCAGTTATACAGTATGAGCATCCACTTGTCGTGGAAACCACCTGAGCTGCTGCTCTTCAGTGCTCTCGTGAAGAAGATGGAAGAATTATGGTACGACCCTAAGAGAAAGTAAATGCAGCCGAGGTTATTTAACATGCTGGAGCTTCCCGTCTCAGCCCGACCATTGGATGCCATCAAAAGCTTGATGGCCTTGGGGTAATTCCCACGAGCATACTCCAGCTCAGATTTCAGGACGAGAGCCGTCGAAGAATCTCTCCCGCGTGCAATATTGACAGCGAGCTTGATTTCACGCTTTGCCTGCTTCAAATTCCTCGTGCATATTAGAAACTGAACCTTGTAAAGCTGCATCTTGAGCTTCAGATCAACGGCAGATATCGACCTGGCACTGCTGGCAATGGCACCTGTAGCCCTGGAAGGGTCGATCAGATATGAAAGGCTGGTCTGCTTTGTGAAGTTCTGTCCTTCCGTCCCCATGCCAAACATTGTTTCGTATTCAAGTGTCTCCTCTGAAAATGACAGCGTTCTGGAGAAAGAATTTTCTAATGTATCTCCACTTGGAGCTGAATCCGAATCGGATGGATCTTTCGCCAGGGAACTGTTCAGACCAGAGGAGGACTTAGCAGTTGGGTTTGAAGATTGTCGGTGTGCACAACTTCCAGCATCAGCTTGACTTTCATAACCAACGCCAAAGGTCCTTTCCAGATACATCAAAACATCCTGCAGGGGATGAAAAAGAAGAAGGAAAAAAAAAAAAAAAAAGACATTCACATGCGTATGAGACATTTGTCAGGAAAAATATATCAAAACTTCATATCTTGTCTACCAGTTTGATATGAGTAAAAATATATTCGACCTGATATACTCAAACATCTAATGACCTAATAGAGATTCAAATCAAAATTAACTTCTTTAAGTGATTGATTGCTCGTGGCAATTCCACTCTCGAGTGTCAGACATATTAGTTAAGAAAACATACAAAAGCTTCATATCTTATCCGCCAATCTGATGTGAGTAAAAACAAATTTGACATGATATACTCACATGTATAAAGACCTAATAAAGATACGACCAAAAAAATTTGAGGTGCTTGATTGCTTGTCGTATGCGTAGTATATTCTTTTTTTTTTTATGACAAGTAACAAATATTTTATATTTTTAGATATTTCATAAAATTATAAAAAATAATAATTTAATAAAACCATTAAAAAAAATAAAAATTAATAATATAGTAGAATACACGTCATACGAATTTAATATTTATTATGTTAATCACGGAATTATACATCATACTTTATTTGCTGACACGTGCTCATAATGGAAAGTACATGAAAAAAAAAATAGCTGACTGAGATGGCTCAGACACTCATATTTGGAAAAAATATTTTAAAATATTTCAGGAAGATTCAATTTTAACCACAAATTATATCATTAATTGAATATTCTCTTCTATCTTTTCTCCGCGTATACTCTTTTAAATCTTACGTCATATAAAAATATTATTTAGCCCATGTTCTAGAATTTTTGGCAACTTAATTTGTCCATGATCTATACCCAATATGGGACATGTTGGCATACAAGATGTTAAAATGTGTCTTTCAATGATATTCTAGTACTCAAAGAGATGACAAGTATTTTCACCAAAGATTAGTATAATTTCATTGAGTACTAGCAATGTCAAGTGAGCTGGGCAACCTAGACACAATTCGAAATAGTCATGCGTGACACAGCACAACAAGGTCCTGAACTATGCCTAGACTGCAGTCGTGTAGATCCATGGCACGACTCTTGACATGCTGAGGCGGGGCCAAGGCACTGCTCATGTCGTGATGACACGAGTAGCCCATGGCACGACTCATGCCTTGATGGGCTATGCTAGGGCCTTTGGCATTATCCACAAGCATAATGACACATGACAGGGCATGGATCACGGTTCATGAGTCACACACTCAGGGTTGGTTTTTTTTTTAAAACCCAACCCCTACTCGTCAGCAGAAAAAATATTTCTATGCATGTTAAATCAATCTCTTTTTTAAAATCACTTTCCATGTCATAGAAAAAAAAATAAAACAATTGGTTTTATTTGTAGCCATCGGATTCCATCTACATTTAAAAATCTGAATGATGTTAGATTTGTGCTCATTTATATTTGAAACGAAAAAATATATATATATATATATATTATTTTAATATAAAAAATTATATAGATATAGAATAGATATAATTTGATTTTCAATAAAATCATTTTCTTTCATCTATTCTCTTCTTCTGTGTCATTTGCTCTATTTTATTGTTTGTTCTTAGCACTAAGCTATATAGTTTAGGAAAAGAAATACAACTATGGAATACTACTCAAATAAATTTACGTAGTTATGATATATGTTTGTTTTTTTATTTATTAATTTTAAAAATTTTCAAAATTTTAAAATTATTAATTATAAAAAAATTATAAATATAAATAATAAAAATAATAACAATTAGTGACTTTAATAATAATGAATTTTATGTAAATATACATAATAACAACAATCTAACTGGTATGTCTAAGAATATTAAATTTCAGACAAACTCAACTGAGCGATAAGTCTTTTGAAGTAAGACCATGTTCAACTTTATTGATTTCATTTGTGACAATAACTTTGGGAAGGGTTACATGATTATGATCATTGATTTTTTGATTACATTTTTGGATGACCTAAGGTAGTCATCCTCATGATGACCTTATCATATATGAGTATATAACAAGAATCTTTAAAAAAAATATTTAATATTATATTCGATAATACTTTAAATAATAAAATTATCATCAGTATGTTTATTAAAATTATTTAAGATTGACCATTAAATAAAAATTTTCATATTAGATATATGTATCACATAATTAATTTAACAGTATAAGCTAAAATAAAAATTTTCTCAGCATTAAAAAAAATAAGAAATTCACTAAAATACCTTATAATACCTAATAAAGAATAAGAATTTATAATCTGTGTTTTTCTGTATATCTAAAAAAAATTTTAAATAGATGTGAGACCATTGAAATTATACTTATCTGATTTCAAGATCATATATTGGTCAATCAACAAGTGATATCCAACTATATAAATAGTAAAAATAAAAAACTTATTATATATGATTTAGATTGTGATACAAAAATTTCTTTAAATTAAAATCCTAAAAACTTTTTATGTTACAATGAATATATGTTCATCTGTATATACTCTCACTACATGCATTATATTTGAGTGTATATGTAATATTAATTGCATATTTAATAAGTAAAGATGATGTCATTTATTTAGTGTAATAACTATTAAGATAGAAACTAAGTATTTAACATATTAGTCATCTATTCCAACTCAGTTTTACTTGGCTACTTGTATGACTCTTATGATTAAGATAAAAGAAATAGAAAATATATTACGATACATATCTACTTATATGAATCAAACAGACAAACATGAAGATTTTATTAACGAAAAATTAACTAACATCTATATAATAGTATACTAGGTATGATAGCTATAACAAGGCTCTGAGTATAAATCTGGATATCATATTGAAAAATAATAACTTTTATATTTAATTAAATAAGGACAAATAATAAGGTTGTTTATCTAATAGAAACAAATTATTTTAGTACTTAAATATTGATTAGTATTTAATCCTATCACATGATAATAATGAGAATTTAAATATTTTAAGTTGATAAAAATCATATGAATCAATATATTTCGTGTTATCTAAGATGACATGTGATATACTGACCCCTATGATATCTAGCATAGCATTGGGATCTACTTTTTATATAGTAATCAATATTATGTTAAATATAAAATTTAGATTTTAACCATATATCATTGAGACACTTACATATCTAGGAGGATTCAAAATTAAGCATTCAGGATAAAATAAAAAAAATATTAGCAAATGTTGACTTATAAGATATAAAGTATAATAAGATCATCATTAGTACTACTTTCAAAATCATATATGATGATAATTCATACATTAATACTATCATGTTATAGACACGGATTGAGTAACTCATGTGATAACATCTAAAATGTATATATTTTTTATTTTTACTTCATCTTACGTTATATATCATATTTCAAATTATATTTTTTTTCATAAGATATATTGATTTTTGAATTGAGCCAAATGTCAAATATTTTTTTTTGATAATTAATTTAATTTTAATTCATTTAAATTTCCAATGCAAATTATAATATACTTTTTAATTATATTATTTTTATATGTAAAAGTAAATATAATATTTCTAATAATAAGAAAATAAAATTTCAAAAAGAAATTAACTGAACATATAAAGTGCTCATAACTAACACGACCCAAAAACAACATTACATAAAAGTGCCTAGCAACAAACCAAACGGGCCATGCTGGGCTAAGTGTTTGGGATCCCATGCCGTGCCCGACATGGCAGAAGATCCCATTTCATGTAATGTCATGTTGAAATGGCTTGTTTGAAACATCTAGTGAGTACTAACATTATATTTTTTGAGCAAGTATTATTTTTTTAGTGAGCCAGGATAAAATAAGAGTCCAACAAAAATCATCTAAATATGTTATTTTTCTTCACTCCACAGTAGTCTCACTTGCATCTCTAGCTGTGATAGAAAGTTAGTCATCCATTATATTTGACCTTATTGATTTACATTATAATAATATTTCTATCAAGGCAACATATATACCAATAAGTATATATCTTATTGGTTATGAAAAAATTAATATTTCTCAAAAGTAAAACTCTTGCTCAAATCTAGATAACATAGTAGTTCATGAGTATGCTCAAATTCAGGCTCATAACTAGTCCAAGATTGGGAGACCTAACCTCTTTGGACTTATGACCTATATTAAGAAAATAAAACATGCACAGGCTACTCAACCCAGAGAAAAGTCTACAAGAGAGGCTAAGACCTTTCGATTACTTTCTGAAAGAGACAAAATGTTTGAAATTCAACCCTCGAACTCATAGGTATTAATTATTATGATATACACATCATCTTTATTCTTGTAATTGTTTACTACTTTTGATGATACTAGAATACTTAAATCTCATTATGAGATATTATTTTATTAAGAATTACGTCATGTTAGAAGAGATAAATATCCTTCATTCCAATAAGACTTGAAGGTTAGAATCACAGCCTACAAAAAAATTAATTCTTAGTTGTTGTTGGTATACACTATGAAAATAGATACAGATATGAATATAAATTATCTTAAGGAAAAACTTGTAGCAGATAAATTCACCCAAATATTAGTATGAGCTATCATACACTATATATGAATTTTTATTCAATTGACAATATCTCATAAATAGAGGAGGTACTAGATATACGTGAATAATATTTGTCTTCATACTAACATCAAAGAAGAAATATATATTGAGCAATCATCTAGGTGTAAAATAGTACAATCACATATAATTTACAAATTAGAAAATACACTATATAATCTCACATAGTCAATGAGAATCTAATTTATTATAATTTTCACAATCAATTACTTTATTTGATTTACACATATCTTAGGGATTGTTCTTTAATTTTATAGGAATCATGAAGGCATTATAATTTTACTTATTATTTATGTATATATTATTTTAGTTATATGAGATGATGAGTTGAGAATCACTCAACTCATAGAGTACTTAAATTATAGTTCTAGATAAATAACTCTATGAGACTTAAATATTTTTTTCGTATAAAATCGATTAACTACAAAAAAGAAAATGTATTATCACATATAAGATATATACTTGATACTTTTAAAGATGTTGGCCTTTTGGTTGTGCCCCTATTAATCCATATATTAATTATAGTTCCAATGCAACCATTATGGTTAATTCTATATTAATTACAGTGAAATCATAAATAAAATTAACTACTTTATTATTATTCAACTAGATGTAACTTAGATAATAAGTTAGTAGTTTTAAAAAAAAATTTCAACATGTTCACCAAGACACATGACACACCCTCACTCATAAAAAGTATCTTTCTTTACTAGAAAAATATGAAAGATTCTAAAAGATTCCAAATAAATTCACACTTGTGTGAAAGAATATAGAAGGAATGAGATATTCATAGATTCTTCTATAAACCTCTTGTAAATATGTGTGCATAATATAATATTCTAGAATTCTCTAGGCTTGTTGAGAACCTTCAAAGATTCTACACACTTTCATATATGTAGATATAAGGAGGCGGTGGCCTCATTTGCAAACCACCAAGTTGAGAGCTTCTCAAAGTCTTGTAAAGAATTTTTCTTTAATCAAGAGTTTTCTTTCTTTCAAGTGTTCTTTCAGGTTCTCTTCGCTTTAAAGCCGTGGATAAAACCCGAGCTTAACAAACAAGATAAGTGAAGGACTGACTTAGCAATAACCGAAAGGCAAGTTGCATACTAAGACCTATACAAAAATTTTCATAACATATTATCTCTCTCTCAACCATACAAGCATTCGTAGCTAGCCATGTAATCAGATTCAAATTGGAGACTAAATTGCAATGAAAGATTTATGATAGATTTTTATATTTTTCACAAAGACAGTGTAATATTTTAAAAAGGTAAGAAATGTACAGTTATTTTAAGAATTAATACAGACAAAATTAAAAACGATAAGAATTATTACATAAGAGATACTTTGGATTCGATATCTATTTACATAGATTAGACATTCATTTATTTCTCTCACTATATTTTACCATGATAATCATATAGTGTGATATATATTCTCAAATCTAATATTTCACAAATAAATAAAACACAAAGAGTTCGACTACATATTTCTCATTGAAAAAATTCAAAAATGAAATCATTATTATAATATATATTTAGACATCAAAACATCCAATAAACATCATCACAAAATACCTTGAAGAGAACTCAACATACTTTTCTTTCTCCAGGCTTGATATTCTAAACATGTGCGCATCAGCTTGGCAGGAGCATTATTTTTCAGCTTTATATTTTTTTTTATTAATATATCTTTTATTTATTAATATATCTTTTATTTATTTATAAATATATATATTTTTATTTATTTATTATTATCTTTTATTAATTTTTTTTTTATTAATAATATTAATTTATTATTATTATCTTTTATTTATTATTAATATATCTTTTATTTATTATTATATTGATAGGAGCATTATTTATTATTATTTATAATTATCTTTTATTTATAATTTTTTTATTATGTTGATAGGAGCAGTCCCTAATATGATGTATTCATTATATAAGTGTATTGTTTGTATGAGTTTCTACAATTATCATAATACTCGATCACTACTTCAAGCTTAGAATTTTGTTTCAACAATTATAATGTCAAATTGTGATTATCCCTTACAAAGAAAGAAAATCCAGTGACGAGTGGCGACAGTATTACATTGAACTTACAGCACAGATGGACAGGTTTTGACAAGCAAGAGCAACATCCAGCAACAGAAAACAGACGCGAAGAGCCATTACCTGCCCAAAAAATGTAGCAGAGGATCAGATGCAGCAGAGGTAAAAATTAAAAAAAAAGGTATAGAGTTAAAACATACACCACCTCATCTATGGGCTCAATGTTGAGATATAGTGGCTGTAGAACAGATAATGCTTGGGAATACTCATGGAGATGAAACAACACAATAGCCTATTAAGTCCAAAAAAAGTAACAACCAAGGGAACAAGCATAAAGAAAAATCAAATAACAACCTACATTTATACGAAAATAGGAAAAAAATACAACCAAAAACAGCCTAAATATATGAAAAAAGCATACAGCGTTCATGGTTGCCACAGTAGGATCAAATTCGTCCATGTTAACAAGAGCCAAACTATTTGATCCAGAATATTGCTGCATCATTTCATTGACTTTAGAAACAGAAACAGTCTTATTCCCTTCGCTGGTTACTGGATCGACCCATTGTGCAGAAGCACGAGCCAGCTCTTCACTTTTTTTCTGAACAAACATTTTTAACAAAATTTTCAATCCTGCCAGAGCTAGATTTAAAATGGACAAATAGGAGCTAGAATTAAATGCCTCTCTCTCTCTCTCTCTGTGTGCCATGAAAGAAAACCAGGTCACCCACTAGGCCGGCCAACAATGTCTATCTATGGCTGGTGCAGTTTGCTGGTGCAGGTGAACCATGTGTGGCTGTGGCTAATGCAGAGTGCATCGTGTTTAGTGGGTACGGTACAATGTGTCGAGGTTCAGTGTGTGCGCAGTGGAAATCCAACAAAAAATTGAATTTCTGCGGCTCGGCACTTGGAAGAAATCCAACGGCTGAGATTTATAATTATGTTTTTTTTTTTTAAATTAAATGATGCCGACGGAACAGCAAATTATCAGTCCTATTGAAAATGACAGAAATGCAACAGTTTAACAAAGGCTCTATCTTTCCAAATCTTGCACGGGCCATGGGTCCTTGCCTCATTTCATGTCTCTCGTGCCAGGTTAAAAATTACTAAATATATAGATAACTTATATTGAAAATTACTAATATATAGATAACTTATATTATAAATATATCTAGATATATATATATATATATATATATATATATATATATATATATGAATATATCCACAAAGATTTTGACAAAAAATAGTAGTAGACCAAAATGAATCGAAACTAAAAAAATTATAAAAAAAAACTCTTAAAAATAAAATTAAAATATAATAAATATTTTAAAAATTATAAATAAAAATTAATATGTATTATATAATTTATTATATAATATTTAATTAACATGTTGATATAATATAAAATATTATTTTTGTAATATTAATTATATATTACAAATATATTAAAATTTTTATTTATATACAAATATTTATGCTTTTTAAATCTATTGAATGTCATACTAATATTATATTTAATTATATTTTACTATATAAATAATATTAAAAATTAATATTATTCAGATTTACAAATAATAAAAATAATATTAAATTTAAATATATTTCAATATATGTCCATTAATTTGAAGTATCATATTTTAGTGTATTAAAATAAAAAAAAAATGAACTAACATTTACTTTTAATGATGTATTCATATAATTTTATTGTTACATTATTGTTTGTGTAAATTTTCTAAATTTTTTTCTAATTTTATATACAAATAAAATTCTCAATATTAATTTTTATTAAATTTTAATATTTAAATAATATTAAATTTAATTTCATTTATTTATTAAAAATACAATAAATTATTGATTTAAATGTATTGTTATATGTTATTTTAATTTATTTAAATATATTAAAAATAAAAAAAAAATTAAATTTTATTATATTTTAATATAAAACTAATACTAGATTTAATTGATTTTATTTTATAATTTCATAAGGTCAAAAATACTCAAGCATATTTAGATATATCACACACACACACACACACACATATATATATATGAATATATTACAGATATATATCAATATATTTAAATATATCATATAGATGTAAAGTGGACTGGGCAGCCCAATAACGACATGGGACACGACCCAAAATAGTCATATCCGGCTTGGTATGGCACAATCCAAAACCTCTCATGGATCAGGGGCATGTCAGCCTATGGAATGGCCCATGTCGTGCTGAGCTACAATCAACCATGTCTCATGTCGGGTCAAGCACAACCTACGTGATTGGCCCAAAGGCATGGTTACACATTGCAAGACAAGGTTTTTTTTTTAAAAAAAATTGCCATGTCAGCTCTCCAAATGGCCTGGTGCTAGCCCCTGCTATTGACCCCTACACATCGGATTTTATTCTAACAGCTACATGAAGAAATTTGATGGCTATTAGATTTCTATCCATATTTACTTAATAAATTTTAAAAAATTAAAAAAATATACTATTTTAATATAAAACATTTCTATAAATATAAAATTAAAATATTTTAATTTTTATCAAATTTATTTTCTCTCATTTCTTCTCCTTTCCTCTCTCTCCTATTTTGTGTTGTGTGATCTATTTTTTTGTTTGTTTTTTACTTTGGGCTAGATAGTTTTCAAAAAGAAGTGGATAATAACTACATGCAGCATACAACTGCTCAAATAAATTTACACAATTATGGTATACATTTATTTTTGTTTAACAATTTGCATAATGTATTATAAATAATAATTTTTAAAATAAAAAATTTTATATTTTTTCAAAATTAGAAAAATAAATAAAATAAAATAATGATAATTCTTGACTTTAATAGTGAGTTTAACATAAATATAAATAATAACAACATAATAAAAAGTCTGAGATCGAAACTAATTTCTCCACAATAATCTCGACTCATTTGCTTAAAAGCCTAAAACTAAATAAATTTCAATAATATACACTCAATTTAACATAATATGAAAAATTATGATAGTATCAAAAAAAAAATTAATATACTGTGTATTATAAAAAAATATATACATATAATAGTACATATAGCACTAGATATCTTGAGAGACATGTAGATCGATGCACCAAAAATATGAAATATTAGATCTCTAGCAAATCTAACAAAGCAGTGGACCTTTGAAATTGGATTAAGTTCTATTTTATTTATTGCAATGAATTTGAAAGAGACAACATAATCTAAAAACATCAAATGGACAACGTCATGCAGGCACATCCCATTTAGTTGTAACCCAATTAAGCCATTGTGTCATGCTAGGCATAACAATATATGAATCTCGGGTCATGTCAGCATGACACAATATCCAAAAAATCACATGAGTTAAAATCCATGTATGTAGAATAATAACACGCATGCTAATTATCATTGTAATGTATACACCAACAGATAATGTTAATGGTGACCTCAATATCCTTGATCTCGATATCCGAATAGTCTTTATCTGCTAGCAACCATAGTTATGAAAGGCATGCCTGAGGCGCGCCTAAAGCTCAGGCAGCACCACTCCCGGGAAAAATGCCTCGCTTCAGGCGAGGCGCAGGCGGGTGAGCCGCAGCGGGCAAGGAAGCACGGACACGGCACCGATACGTGTCTGATACGCCATGTGACATATCATTGATAAATCCGTATCCGATACGCCACATTGCGTATCGGACGGTGGCATATCAGACGTCCAGTGGGTGACAAAGGGCAGAGGGCAGGCACGATTTGAGGGGGGGAGGCAGGGGACGAGCGCGAATTGAGGGGGGAGGTAAGGGGCAGGCGCGAATTGAGGGGGAGGCAGGCAGGGAGAAATTGAGGGGGAGGAGGCAGGGGACGAGCGCGAATTGAGGGGAAGGCATGCGGGTGGGAATTGAGGGATGAGGCAGACAGGAATTGAGAGGAAAGTTAGGCGGACAGGAATTGAGGGGGAAGGGAGGCGGACAAGAATTGAGGGGGAAGGGAGGCGAACGGGAATTGGGGGGGAAGGCAGGCAAGCGGTAAAATAAAATAAAATATTTTTATTTTATAAAATAAAAAAATATATTTTTATATAATATAAGATAATTTTAAAATATTATTTTATAAAATAAAAAAATTATAAATATTATCTTATAAAATAAAATATAATAAAATATTTTTATTTTATAAAATAAAAATATATTTATTTATTTTATAAACTAATATATTTTAAATTAATTTATTTTATTTTATAAAATACCTAATATTTATAAAAAAAATAATTTTTATTTTTAATTTTATTTTTTTTTTATCATGACGTATACTAGCCATATCTGTATCCTAATTTTTTAGAATTTGCCGTATCCTCGTATCCTGCCATGTCGTATTCCTATGTCCGTGTCCGTGCATGTGCTAAACCAAACAAAACACAAACACCAATACTAAAACCAAAATCAAGACCATCTAGCTCTAAATATATTCCTACTCTTGCTTTGATTGATGAGGATGAAGAGATGATCTATTCTTCCGGAGAGGAAGATGAAGAAGAATGAGAGTGAAAGATTGATGATAGGGATGATATTGATGAAGACTTTCTTGATTTAGATTTAGATGTAGATACATGAGTATTTATTTTGTTTTAGAACTTTGAATGTTTGTTATTTTATTTTGAAACTTTAAATGTTTGGATGATGGGAGCACTATTAATATTTGATTTTTATCTTTGATGTTCTTTAGTTTATTATTAGATGAAAATTAAAGACTATATTTAGTAAAATATATCATTTTTATGTGTATTAGGCTGGGTGCGCCTCAAATAAAAAAGTATGCGCCTCAAGTGCGCCTTGCGCCTTGAGGCCCCAAAAGGCTTTTGCACCTCAGTGCGCCTTGCGCCTTAAATAACTATGCCAACAACTCTTTCATTTTATCACGACCTTGAATCTTTTTAATCCTTCAAATATGTAAGTATCTCTAAGATATCTAGTTATAGTATGGATGTACTATCAAAAATAATATTGATTATCACAAAAAAACAAACTCAAATATTATGTTAGACACTAGAAGAGTCAGTGGAACAGTTATCATATTAGATAGTATGGGATAAATGAACTTATATGATTTCTATCAATTTAAAATATTCAAATTCTTATTATCATTATATAATAAAATAAACTAGTAACTAATATCTATGCATTGTGACAGCTCACTCTAATTCGATAGATCACTCAGTCGTTTGCTCCTAGCTAACTGGGTAAAAAAAATCTTCATTTTCAAATAAAATATTCATGTCTGTACTCAAAGTTTCACTATAACTATCAAAGTCATTAAGGTGAAGACATTGACATTTCTTCTATAAATCTAATTGAATTATGGTATAAAATCTTACCTTAGAACCAAGTCACTAAAACTCTACAAATCTATCAATATTATCTTCTTATTTTTCTTATTTATCATCTTCTTATTTGTGCTATATTTCATCATTATTTTCTTATTCATTATATATTTCATCTTCATATTCTTATTCTTATTTTTCTTATTTATTTTTTTTCTTCGTTTACATTTTTTTCCCTCTTCTTCTTTTTTTTTTTTTTTTTATATATCTTCTTCTCATTTCTTTTTTTTTCTTCTTTATTTTCTTGTTGTTAAATAAACAAGCCTTAAATCAAGTCAAGGGATGGAAGCCAACAACAATGAATACTCACCAATGCATTCTTTTCTATACCACATGTTATACTTCACAGTGCAAGAATCATTAAATTCAATTATGAAATTACACATTTATCTGTTAGTCCAAGAAAATCTAAGAACTTATAGGTCAAGCAAAAAATAGTGGGAATTAGCTAGTTGCAGGGATCAAGCCAGAGCGGAGCAGTCAATCCAACAATGTGAAACAAATTAAGCATTACTTGTTAGTTCATTCCTCGGCCTCAATAAACAAGCAATGGAAGCTAGTATCTAGTGTTCTATGAGTGATAGTTGAAAAAGGATAGAAGTGTCAAGTGGCCTGAGTGGCCCGGGCATAGCATAAGGCACAACCCAACTAAGTCGCACTGTGCCTAGTACGGCACAATTTAGAACTATGCATGGACTTGGGTCGTGCCAGCTCGAGGCATGACTCGTACTGTGATGGGCCAAAGGCTAACATGCCTCATGCTAGGACAAGCACGACCCACATATCTGGCTCATTGACACAGTCCACCAGTACGGTGACTATGACCCGGGACCAATGATGGATCACAGTTCACAAAGAACTGAATAGCTATATATATGTGATCCGGCTGCACCAGGACCAATTTTTTAAAAAAATGAGTTTTTTTTAATTAAAATGTACCCACCACTTCCATATAGTAGGTTTTTTTAACAAGACACATATTGTCATGTTGATGTGGTCGATCGCCCCATTAGGACATAAGTCCCAATGGCCATGCCCATGGGTGGGGCATCATGCGAATGTGCACACGCACCCAACAATGACAGCAGACATTGTCACTGTCAGGTGCGTGCATCGTCATTTACTTAAAAAAATGAAAAAAAAAAGGTTTGAAGATCATGATGATTAAAATTTATTCCAACGACTAGGGGCAAAAATCCGATGGCTATCAGGTTTATGCCCATTTAAATATTAAAATAATTATAAAAAAAATCAAAAAAATTAAAACAAAATTTAAAAAAATTAAAAAAATATATAATTTTTTTATAATAAAAAATTTATAAATATAGATTACATATTTAGAGTTTTTCATTATCAAATTTAAATCTCTCTCCTCTCCTCTACTCTCATCTGATGCCTTTCTCTCTCTCATTTTCAATTTAGAATTTTTATTCTCTAATTTTCTCTTTCTGTAACTCTGTCCTACAAGCGTAGAGAACCAAAATGAAATTGCAAAAAAAAAATTTATTTTTTACACCAAAGCAAATTACAACTCAATACTCACAAGCAACAATTCCAATTTCAGTTACAGTAATGTCTAACAGTAATAGAATCCGAGTATTTTTTATTTATTTATAACTATTAGTTAATATATTCAAACATAAACTAAAAAATTAACTAATAGCTAATAATGAATATAATAATAATAAAATTAACATCAATTGAGATATGAATAATAATAATAATAATAACCCTATATTATAGTCAGAGGTCGAGACTATGATTTCTCCCATAGCCTCAGCTCAACCTCAAATGCCTAAAAAATAAAAAATAAAATTTTAGTTATTTCAACTAACTATAAAATAATAATTAAAAAGCTAGGGGCATCAATAAAGAATAGGCACATTACACACATTGTCAAAAAATATATACAAGTAAAAGTACACGTGGCATGTGGCATCTAAAAAGTCATACTGATCAATATACCATAAAACATATTAGTTCCCATATAAATCCACTAAGCCTAAGTGATGAGATCTTTGCAGTTTGATTTAGTTCAACTTCTTTGACCTCATTCATATATCACAACGATTTAGGAAGGAAAGATATGACTCAACTGATTATAATTATTAGTCTTTTAATTAAATTTTTAGAGAATCTTATGATAATAATTATCATACTGACCTACTTTCAACCTACTTATCATATTATTTCTAGATCTACATGTTGGAATGATATAATAAAAAATTATGAATTTAAAAATAATTAATAATTAATAAATTTAAGAAATATGATGATGCACCATTTGTATGTCACACAGCCCACTATGCCGATTCTATATAAAAACTTAATAAAAAAATTTTAAAATTTCCTAATATTCTTCATCCTCATGATGAGCTTGTTATATATAGATGCATGATAAAAATCTTTTAAGATTATGATATTCACAAGAAATTATTCAGTATTATATTTGATGATATATTTAATAATAAGATCATTATTAGTATGTTGTTTGGACTAAGAGATAAATTATTAGGTAATATTTTTTATGTTAAGTGTATTTATCATATTATAAAGCTGATAGTATAAGTGAGAATAATTAGTATTTCTTGCACATTAATAAAATAAGAAATCTATTAAAATATCTTAGATTACCTAGCAACCAACAAAAATTTGATAATTTATATTTATCGGCAGATCTAAAAAAAATTCCTAATAAATGTGAGACACCATTGAAATTATTTTTACCTGATGCTGAAATTATATGTTAGACATGAAGAAGTGATATCTGACTACGTCAATAATAAAAATGACAAACTTATTATTAATGACTCTGACTGTGATACAAAAAAAAATTTATAAAATTCATGAAGATTTTTTATTACATGACGAATATGTGTTCATCTGTATACACTCTTAGCACTTACATTGTATTAAAGTGCATGTGCACTATTAATAATATGTTTAGCAACTTTAGAGGTCAACCCTATATTTAGTATTATCGTCATTGAGATAAAAACCAAGTATTTAAAGTACTGATCCATTATTCTGTCTCTTTATTATCTGACTATGTGTAAGAATCCTAGAATTAAAATAAAAGAGATAGAAAAATTTTGATATACATATCCACGTGCATGAACTATGAATACTAACCTGAAGATTTTATTTATAAAAAATTAGCTAACTTATTTATATATTACTATACTAGGCATAATAGTAATTATAGTCATATTCCGAGCACAGACATGAATATCATATTCGAAGATGAGAACTTTTTCATTTAGTTAGCAAGAAAAAAATAAAAGGATAATCCATCAAATATAAGCGAGCTATATTTGGTATTTAGAAATCAATTATTATTCAATCGTATCATATAATATTAATAAGAACCTTAATATTTTATTATAATAAAAATTATATAATAATAAGATGAAGACTAGAAGTCATGCCGTGTCAGGCACATCATGACTTCCATGTGGGGTCATGCCCAGCATGGCATGGTGGCTCAACTAAGCCACCTAAAAATGAGTCGTACTAGCACAGCATAACCTATTTGTTACATCTAGAAAGGGATGAGAGGCTTTAGTGCTTCGTTGTGCATAGTATCGATATCATACCCCAATTACAAAGCCCGCTGGTTAATAAGAAAAGAAAGGACCTAATGAGAAGTATAGCATCGCCCGAGTAGTTTCCATTATGTAATGGTCTTTACGTTCAGCAATACTTTTTCATTTTTCCTATACAAGAGAACCCTCAATCTAATAATTGATTAGCTATGTGTGGGTAGCTCTCCTAGTTGTTGATAAATGAGAGGGCAACAAATAAGTTTCTAGGAAGTGCACCTATCAATCAAGAATAATCTGTTGCACAAATTATGGATCAATTTGCATTAACTTTTCAGCATGGATATGAGCTAGATTTTTCAATAAATGACTCAAGTATCATTGGACCTCGAATCATATCTTCATCGGCATAATCAAAGAAAGTATGTATCTGCCCTCAATTATCACTAGAATATCCTAATGGTCCCACGGTAATTCCAACCATTATCTTTCTTTTTTATCTTACGACAATACACAAATATCAATCATAAATAATAAGTTGCATATTAACTTTTTTATGTGAAATTTTAAAAAAATAAAAATTTCAACTACTTTAAAAAACATTCACACACTGTCTTGGCTAGAACACGTCAATGGAAATTATGTACCAAAGCCACCATGTCGATCATCGTGAGGTACTCCATCATTGCTGGAAAAATTAATCTTGCTCGCCCAAAAAACAAGCATGTGCCATTGCCATTGTTCCTACCACAAGAGAAATCCAAAATATCCAATGCATGTGGGTGTTATACTATTACAAAATGACAATGTTATGATCGCCAACACAAATGGCCAACGCTTGTTGTTGTTGGCTCTTCTAAAGGGGGTGTTTCACCCACACACCCCGAGGTCAACACTTCGCCAAGATATCCAATGAATGTGCCATCGTCACCACTAATATCAAGTTAATGCCAAAATTAGAGCTGCTTCAAGAAGGAGATGAGAAAGAGAAGAGATGGGAAGGAGAAGATAAAAGTTAAATTTTATTAAAAATAAAAAAATAATTTAAAATAAACATTAAACATATATATAGTTTATGATAATTCACAAGTCAGGTACTCTCAAATATTAAAGAATAAATAAAATAATAAAAAATTAACTATAACTCAATATTAAATTTGTATGATTTTTATCAATTTAATATGTGAAAACTTTTTACGTTATTAAAAAATAAGATAGAATAGTAATTAGTATTAAAGTATTTTGATAAATCGTATTTATTCAATAACCTAATTTATCATTTATTCCTAACTAACCGAATAAAAAATTCAACATCTCTGAATATGGTATCAATATCCATCCTCAAAAGTTCACGACAACTATCAAACTTATTTTCAAAATATTTAAATAATTATAATTAATCATAAAATTTACCCTCTGCTACTAGTGATTGCTTCATGCAAGTCCATATAAATTTTATAATATTTTCTAATCCATCGACCTAATTGCTATAATTTATACAGATAACTAAGCAATAAAAATATTGAATGGTTGTCTAATATTTTAAATATATCCCTTTATTTCAATATCAATATCACAAAAATATGTGTTAGATATATCAAAACATACAATTCATGTTGAAAATACACCTAGGTACAATGCATGATATATAAGCATATACATACCAAAATAAATTCATTATATCATAAAGAAATATTATTAATTTTTAAAATAAAAATCATACATCAAAATCTCATTCATTAATTATTATTTCATTCATTTTGTCATTCACAATGTTGAATCTTATATATTAATAGTTAACTCATGAATCAAACATCAAGTATGTCGAATTTTGACATGTCACACCTAATATTTTAATAAATATTGTAGTTTACTAAAAATTCTATAATATTTTAATAAATATTGTATTTATTCTAAAGAATGAGAAGCCATTTTAAACTAGCTTGTACTACTATATCTATAATATATTGTTTATTAATTATTTATCAAATTTATAAGTTTCTATTACAACAATCACGCGAATCATCTTAAAGATCCTATGATAAATAGTTTAAATGTATTTATGCATATTATTAATTAGTCTAAGATTTTTCATATCTTTAAGCATAAAATTTATAATAGCAATCATCACATCAATTCCATCTCTTGTTAAGTATAAACTCATGGAAAAGAATAAAGATGATCATTAAACTTAAATTACTACCTCAAAGACTAGCATCCAAAAAGAGCATAGCGTTGCAATGATTATGCCCTTCCCAACTTATTTGGGACTCATATAGCATCGATAAGAGATCCCAATAGATAGATATTATCTATTCTATGCAAAATAAAATAATTTATCAAATATCATGTATTGGTACTTGTACACAAAATGAAATAGTTAAAAAAAAAACTAATAATTAATTGAAATAACTAAAAAATATTTATTACATAAAAATATTCTCAGATATTTTTAGAGAAAAATAATATTAAATATTGCCAATCTAATTGACCAAATGTCATCATATATCCTCTCAACTCGTTTGACATATCAACTTTTATATCTAGCAGAAAGATAATTTTACCTTTCACCTAATTTTTTTGGATATATTTATTTTGTTCATTATCTTTCTCCAAGTAAAGAGACATAAATGCTCGTGTCATCAAGTATATCCTTCATGATTATCTAGTATTCAAAAAGAATATATATACTACTCACCAAAGCTAGGAGCCATTTTGAATGTGTATGTGTAGTGCTTTGCCATATAGGTGTCAAACGGGCCGGCCCAGCACGGCCCGGCCCGTTTTTTTAGGGCACGACCGTGCCACCGTGCCCGGCCCGGCACGGTTTAAAACCATCCGGGCACGGCACGGCCCGTAGGCACGGCAGACCGAGCCGTGCAGGGTCGGGAGTTGGGACCGCGGGTCGGGATCCAATCAGACCCGACCCGCGGTCTTTTTTTCGGGAGGGGACGGGTCACGCCCACGCGTGCCCGCATGAAACCGGCACGGGAAGAACCCGTGCCGGCATGCCGTGCCTCGTGCCGGGCCGGGCCGGCCCGGCCGGGTTGACACCTCTACTTTGCCAATGGATTTTTTAAAATATTTGATCCAAGATAACATATCTTCGAACATCATAATAATATGGTCATTTTCCTATCCAGTTGTTACTTAATACAGAGTCACGACTGACTTTTTTCCTTCAGGTGATACTACTATAACAGCTAATTTTGAGAAGAATTGTTGGAGATCTCCTAGAGATGTATGTTGGGAAGAGAAGCATAGTATTGAGTATCCCACATGACGCAAAAGATGAGTCTCCCAGAAATGGAAGATTAAGATTTAGATTTAATATGTGCCGTGATCAATCTAACACTATCCCAAGCTATCATAGGTTAGCCACGAGCTCATGCCAGGCATGGCTTGAATCTGCACGTCATAATTTGCACAAAAAATCATCGAGCAGCTCAAAGCTGCCTCATTTTTGAGGAGTGTCGAACCAGCTCCACCCATTTTCCAAACCAGCTTGTGCTTCCCAGCACAATGACTTAGGAACATAAAAAATGTGGTGTGTTAGTCTCGCATGGCTTGTTTGACACGTCTAACTACCGCACACCTGCACATTGTGCATGTCTGCATCACACTGCACGACTAGGGATTGCACCACCATACGACACCTGCACAACGATAGCACCACCACATGCGTGCTTGCACAATACGCACGCCTGCACACAAACTGGACACCTTTGCACCACAGCACACCAAGCCAGTACACGTGCCATCACAAACATTGTTCATCATTGTGCACACAAACTGAACGTCATTGCACAAACTGTATCTCTTTGTATGATTTGTGAAGTTTTGGGTCCAATATCATGAACAATATAAACACTCAAAAATAATAAATTGCATATTTAAAATTCTTTAAATCTAACCGTATATATATAAAATTAATTAGGACGACAAATGTATTGGGCCTTAAATCATGAAAGAATAAATAAAATTATAAAAAATAACCACAACATGCATATAGACATCCATACTAATCAAACTATACATAGTACAATATAACACAGAGGGGACCAATTGGGGCGGCAGCCCGCAGCACGGCAAATGAAAGCTAGCCCATGGGAAAGCCCGAAAAGATTAGAACCATGACTAGAATAGTGCTAGAGCCCAAATCAGGCTATGGCACGGCTCAGAGCAAGAAAGGACAGGGTTTATGGCCCGCATTTCACAAAATATGCGACATTGCACCTCATGGCATGCCAGCGCGTGTGAGCTAGTTTTGGCCCGGCTAGCCTAGGCCTCACCAAGAAATATGCAGCATTCTGACAAAAATTCACCATTTCAACCAAGGTGATACTATTTCAATTTTTTTCTACTCTATAACAATATTTCTTGGCGAAAGTATGATTCGTTGGGATTATGAAATCAAAAAACCACAATCATAACTCTATCTGACAGAAATTATTCAAAAACCCTATGGCATTAGGTTTAGGGTTCCAAATTTGACAGCAATAAATTGAACCTGAAAAATCCTAATTCAAAAATAATAAAATTTAATTATAAAAATTTTATTTTTAATTCTAGCAAATATTAATATATTTTAAAAGTTAGGATTTCAAATTTGGCATCATTTAAACACTAATTCTTGAATTGGACAAAAAAAAAAAAAATTAGACCAAGGGATATTATTTTTTCTAGATATCTATCCAAAGATTAAGAAGCAGCTTAGCATGAAAGTAGCCCTAAAATCGTATCTCCCATATATTCGATACTCTTATCATAAAACACAATAATAATTATTAAAGTAAAAAAGAAAAACAAAACAAAACAAAAAAACAACAACAAAATTGTGTTACAGAGTGCAAGCACGTCGACATAACTGATCTACTATCACTGTATTCTAGTGACGGAAAGAAAAAAAGTATCACCAAAATTCCAACAACAAAAAAAGAGAATTAGAAGAACACAAAAATTAATTGGACCAAGAAGTATCATTTTTTCTAGTTATCTATCCAAAAATTAAGAACATACTTGGCACGAAAGTAAAGCAGTAAACTTAAATTAGTATCCCCCACATATTTGATACTCTTTACATAAAACATAGAAATAATTATTGAAAAAAAAAAATAGAAACAGCAAAAAAAAGAAAAGTTATTTGCACGACACAATGAAAGCAGGTCAACGCAATTGATCCACTATCGTCATATTCCAGCAAGAAAAAAAGAAAGAAGCGTCATCAAAATTCCGAATAATAGTGAAAGTGATCCACCCTCGTCGTAATACCATGGCATTATGATGAGGGTGTATACTCAAGGAGTATACACGCTTGATCCACCCTCATCATCAATATATATAAATAATACCATGATATTTATCTATATTAATTACATAGATAATTATCAAAATAAATATCATTTGAGCTCTTGGATGAGCTGAACAGCACATTCAAGAGTTATGCATACTCAAGGATGGGCCGGGCATCCCATTTTGTCATGGCATCAGGGTATACTCAGGGAGTGTTGTTTTGACGTCACTGTCACCTGAGAAGCACGGACACATACATGGACACAGTGATACGACATGGTAGGATACGAGGATACGACAAATTCTAAAAAATAGGATACGAATACGGTTAGCATACGACATAATAATAAAAATAAAAATAAAAATAAAAATTATTTTCTTTATAAATATTAAGTATTTTATAAAATAAAATAATATATTTTTTTTTATAAAATAAATATATATTTTTTATTTTATAAAAATAAAATATTTTATTTTATTTTATTTTATAAGATAATATTTATATTTATCTTATTTTATAAAATAATATGTAATAATAATCTTATATTATATAAAAATATAATTTTTTTATTTTATAAAATAAAAATATTTTATTTTATTTTTTAAAAATCACGCCCCCCCCCCCCAAAATCACGCCGCCTCTCCACAGAATTGTGCCTGCTCCCTGTCTCCCCAAAAATCACGCTCGCCAAATATATGTGAGGATTCTATTTTTTGAGTGTTCAGGTGTCTTTTATTAAACTATAAACAAGTCTTTTGTGAGGCTTCTATTTGTGAGAGGGCATTGCCAAGAGTGTGCTGATTCCTACACCTTCACATTTGGGTTCATAATGTGTATAGTTTCCAAATAAAATATATGTGTATGAGCTGCACCTTACGCGTGACACAGACTCAACTCCATGCCAGACAACATTTAATTTTATGGTTAGCATTTGGATCGAACAATAAATTAACTGGAAAGTCAGTTTCCAATATACTAATAATCCAATATGCTTTCACATGCAAACACCCAAAATGGTTTTGATTAAAGACAGACAAAAAATATCAGCATACTTTGATAGAATTTAGTGCTTCCAGCAGCTTCCTGAGATCTGAACTCCCCTCTCGGATGTATTCGACAATTGAAATGTTATGAAGAATCTAATAACACAATAAATAAATTCAAATTATATATAATCAACGTAAGAAAAGGAATTATATGTAACACAACAAATTTCATCAAATTACATCAATTTTCATTTATTGTCTGTAACATAACAGTATTCCCATTCATTTTCTTTCATCAAGTGTCCATAGTATAAATTTATAAAATTTGAAATTGTCATCATGTATACATTTATATATATATATATATATAGCATATATATACATATATACATTTATATATCTATAAACTTATATACGTATATACATTTATATATCTATAAATTTATATATGTATATATAGGTTTATACATATATATATATATATATATTTACACTTTTATTTATTTATTTATTTGTGTGTGTGTGTGTGTGTGTGTGTATATATGTTTACATAAATATTATACAGGTTTATATGTGTGTGTAACACAACTAGGCATAAAAATAGGGTGGGGCGTGGCTGGGCAGGGCAGGGCAAGGCAGGGCTTTTGCCACTACTACTCCACCAGCAATGCCACCAGCATCACCTCCTTTCACAATCCATTCCCAATCATTACGCTAAGAAAAGTGATACTTGTCAAAATCAATTTTGTTCAATTGATTGATTTGAGAAATTTTGAATTTTCATTCAAGTACAAAAAGTCTAACTCTTAAATTTAGATTTATCTGTTGCACATATCAAGATTGTTCTAGTGAGAAATATTATTGATGTAAAATAAACAACCCCTTTAGTGGTAGTTTTTACATAAAGTTTACTTTGTATCGAGCTAAGAATAACAATGTCATCAAACTATCAAGGTAAATTTTAAATATAATCAAAATTGGTCATAAAGATTTTGATTATCACACAAATTCTCACATAAATTCACCTCATTCATATTTTCTTTAATCATCTTATTCAATAATTTTAATGGTCTACTTATTTTATATCATCAATTAACTTGTTAATCTAATTTTTTTAAAATTGAAATTATATGTGAAATATAATTTAAATAATGTAAAATATTTTTCTAACTTTATATTTTATGGGTGAAAAATAGATAATTCATATTTGTTTCATGTCAAAAATTATTATTGAGTTCTTTATGTATTCATCTAGATTTTTACATGTATGTTACGATTATCTTATAAAAATTATATTTCATAGCAGAATAATATTTTGAAACATTAAAGCATGATTGATGTTATTCTAACAATTATATTATAATATTTTTAAAATACATTAAATATTTTACTGTTATTTAAAATTTTTGACATCATCTCTCATTTCAATCAACAGATATTAATTTGATGATTCTCATTTTTTTAATATCATCATTTTCTTAAATTATAGAACCTAAATAATAGGAAAATATATCTTAAGATTTTAATACTATTAATAATTATTTTTTCCTCTTGCTCCAAATTAAAATTATAAATTAAATATTTTATCTTTGACTAACTGACTATAAAATATTTACCCTCATGTCTCACATCACTTGTTTAATGTCAAACTTAGATTTTCATAAATTTTAAATTTCATAGATTAAGATAATATCACCTTCAAATAATATACACCAAGATATGTATCCCTAAAAATTTCTTACCAAATCATACAAAGTTAAGGGTAAATTAAGTTTAATATTTTAAAAAAATTAATAAAATATAAAATATTTATGTTTTGATACACTATAAATCAGAAATTTAATTTTACCTCACAAGCACTAGCACATCATCATTTTTTAAAAAAAAAATAAAATCAAAATATATGAAAGTGATTTTCTTTTTTTTTACATCCAAATATTATTTATATGTGTGTGTGTGTGTGTGTAACATTACATATATACATACATATATATGTTTATAGATAAAGAAATATATATATTTATACATAAATATATATATATATATATATATATATTTTTTGTATATATAACACATACAAAAATGTATACAAGTATATACATTTAAATATCTATAAACTTAGATATGTATATATAGATTGATAAATATATATTTTTTTTTATTTTTATTTGTGTTATATAGATTTATATATATATATACACACACACAAATATATACATATATACATATATACACATTTTTATATAAGTATATACATTTATATTTATATATATATATATATACACTTATTTATACATATATATAATATTTCAATTTAAAAAAAAAGGAAACTCACTTTCAAATTGAAAAACTATTACCAAATTCATAATAATAATTTTCTAATACGAAAACCACTCATTTCAATTTAAAATTTAAAAAAAAATAAATGATGACATTTCAACATGTAGAAGGATAAAATTAGATTTTCAATTTTTAACATACCAAAATATAAATATTTTATATTTTACAATATTATTTCTCAAATATTTAGACTTTTATATTTTTTTTTGTAATTTTTTTGGTGGGTACACCAAAATATAATTTACCATAAAATCAAAACAAAGAGATATATTTAAAATATATTATTTGTAAAATATATACAACATTTCAATTTTAAAAAAAAGGAAATCCATTTTTGAATTGAAAAACTACTTTCAAATTCAAAATAATAATTTTCAAATACGAAAACCACTCATTTCAATTTTAAATTTTTTAAAAAAAATAAATAATGTCCTTTCAACTTGTACGGGAATAAAATCAGATTTTCAATTTTTAACATACCAAAATATAAATATTTTACATTTAACTATATTGTTTCTTAAATATTAAACTATAATATTTTTTATTTTTGTAATTTTTTTATGGGTACACCAAAACATAATTTACCATAAAATCAAAACAAATAGATATATTTAAAACATATCATTTATATTATCCTTCATATTACAATTGAATTTTTTTTTTATTATAAAATTTTCATTTTGAGATTGGAGCACAAAACATATGAGTTGCTCCAATAAACTTGTTAAAAAATAGATTATATATTTCCTAATTAATTATGATGTGAAATTGTACTATATAAATAGATATAATATTACCTTCAAATAACACAAACTAAGATATATATTCCTATTGATTTCTTGCCAACTCATATAAAATAAAGAATAAATTATATTTTAGTACATTCATCAAAAAAATAATTACAAAAAATATAAATGTTTAATATATAAGAAAAAGTATGACATCATAAAATATTTATATTTTGGTATACTCAAAATCAAAAACTCAATTTTGCCCAGCAAGCACAGAGACATCAACATTTTAAAAAAAATATTAAAATCAATATAAATAGTTTTCAAATTCGAAAACTGCTATTTTGAATTCAAGAATTATTTTTTTAACATCAAAATATTACATATATATATATATATATATATATAAGTTTATATATAAACATATATAGCATATGTGGGTATGTGTGTGTATAAACTAATATATTATATTTATAGATAGATATATATATATATATACCTATACCTATACCTATATATATATATATGTGTGTATAAATTTTTTTTATATAGATAGATATGTATAAGATTATATATATTTATAAACACTTATATACGTAATATACATATATATAAGCTTTATAAGTCTATGTATATATATATATATTTTTTTTATAAGTTTATACATATATGTTTACATATATATGTGTGTGTTTATTTATATGCGTTATATAGGTTTATATACATACATATATATATATATATACACATATAAGAATTTACATACATATATACACACACACCTATATATACACATAATATTTTGATTTTTAAAAAAGGAAACCTATTTTCAAATTGAAAAACTAGTTTTAAATTTAAAATAATAATTTTTTTGAATTCAAAAATCACTTATTTAGATTTTAAATTTTTTTTAAAAAATAAATGATGGCATGTCAGCATGTTCAGAAACAAAATCAAATTGTTAATGTTTACCATACAAAATCATAAATATTTTATATTTTATTACATTGTTTCTTAAATATTAAACATTTAGATCTTTTTGTTATTATTTTTTGATGGACACCAAAATTTAATTTACCATAAAATCAAAACAAAGTGATATATATTTAAAATAGATTATTTGCATTATCCTACATATTAAATTATATTCCTTTAGCATATAAATTTCAATTTGTGATGGGAGCACCAAACATATAAGTTATCCCTATAAGATTGTTTATATATGATTATATTTTTTTCAATTGATTATAATATGAGATTGTACTATAAATTATGAATATTTTTATATGATAACGAAGCTTATCATGTAAACTCTATAAGTGAGTATACAAAATGTGTATATATACAATGTGTTTGTGCATATATATTTATATATTTATATAATATGTAAATCAATACATAGTGCATCAATGTGATGGCAATGTGTGCATGTGTATGATAACATCAACCCATTATTGGCAAAGTGGAGTTTGTGCAAACATCAACCCATTATTGAGTCGTTGTGCATTGTCATGTTTCACCTGACTTGGGTCATGTGGCCCATCAAGCATGTGCACGTGACATGAGAAGGTTTATTTTTTTTAATGTGCCTCTTGGCGAAAGCCTAGCCATTGGATTTGAAATCCAACACTTCTAGACTGATTCAACAGACAAAATGATTCAGTAAGTTAAAATTTTAAAAAATATAAAATATATTTTTTTCTTACAAAAAATCCTATGCATAGATATTTTATATTTTTAATTCTCCACTTCAACTAGAACTATCTCTTCTCTACTTTCTCTTACTATAATTATATCTTTAAAAAATCTAAATTTCTCTCTCTAAGTTTCTATTCATTAGAATATATTAAAGCTATAAGATTTTTTTTATAAATGTTTATAATTTGTAATAAGTGACGAAAGATGTTTGATCCAATTTATCATGATCCACATCAACAAATTGTTATTGCAAATCTATAAAGTTAAAAGGTGTACGTCTATTATTCAATTTTTTTTATTTAAATATTAGATGATTAAAAATTTGTTTTTCTATTTCTAGCTTTTTAAAAAATATCAACCAGTAAGGATAATGAAAAAAATAAACATTATAACTAATTTGATATAATTCACGATGAACTCGATTAAAAAGTTCAAGATTATTAGATTGATTCTCAGTTATAGATTGGCCTAAGCATCTAAAAAACTTAGAATACATAAATGAATATTTATAGTTAAAATTATTTTAATGTAGTTAAAAATAATAATATTAGAGAAATTAAAAATAAAATTAGTCCAATATATATATTATAAAAAAACTTATAAATTTACAAATATTATAGTGAAGCTAACTACTTCAGAGTAAATACAAAATAATACATCAAAAAATATGATATATTAAATCATAGGAAATCTCAACTCAACAGTGAAATTATTAAATTAGTTTTACTTATGGTTCAACGATTCCCTTCAATTACCATTATTAGTTTACTAGAAAAGATATTATTAGATTGATTACTAATCTGGATCTACTTCAATTTAAGAAAGATTCAAGGTTAGTTTATTATATGTATAAATATTTCTAGCCCGCTTATCATAAAAGCATTAGGTCGACCTATAAGAATAATACAATAAAAATTATAAATTTAAAAAATAATTAATAACTAATAAACTTAAAAGACATACTAGAATGGTGTCGATGGCATCTGGCAAGTGAACTAGTCATGCCAATATTTCTTTCGTATACATCAATATCCATTTTGTTGATTCCAAATAAAAACTAAATAAAAAAATATTATGATTTCATGAGATTATTTATTTTCATGATTACCTATCATATATGAGTTTTTCAAAAGAAATAAAAAATAAAAAATAAAATTTATAACACAACATTTAATAATGTTTTAAAAAATTATGTCATTATGAGCATATTCATTAAAATTATTAGAAATGATTACTTAGTAAAGATTTTTTTATAATAAATATATATATCACATAATAAACTATATAGTATAATCAGACTTGAAAATATCACATTCATTAAAATAAATTAAAAATATATATATTATAATATTAGTAAACTACAAGAATGTTACAATATATGTAAGTCAATAGACCTAACAAAGATAAAAATCTCACTAGATATCATACACTACTAGAATTCATCATATCTCATATTAAATTTATATGTTGGTTACCAATAATCTAACTTGTTAATATTAAAAGTTATGAAATAATAATTAAAAAATTAAATTATGATATAAGATTTATTTTAGATTCATAATTTTACAAAGAGATGAACTTATTTTCATGTTTATACTCCCACACCATGCATTATACTTGAATTTTAACTAATATATAAAACACAAAGTATGTTTAACTAATATATAAAACACTTAAATTTTGGTAACATTGAAAAAAAATATTTAAAATATTAAACAGTCATTTTATTTCTTTATTGCTTAATTATGTGGATAGATCATATGATTAAGGTGAATAAATAAAAAATATAACAAACTATATATATAATTGTATTAACCAATTACAAAAAATAATAGATAAAATTTATAAAAATAAGTATGAAAATTATAGTGAGCCTGTGAGTATTAAAATTAATATCATATTCAATGACTAATTTTTTTATTCAGTTAATTATGAATAAACGACAAAATGATCTTTCAAATAAATATGTGTTATCAAGATATCAATTACTATTTTATCTCATTTGAGAGAAATAAATATCTTAGATATATTGTATTAGTGCAAATCATATAAATTTATATTTTACTATCTAAAATTATATATAATCTATTAATACATTTGATGAATAGTATAACATTAGAGTCGACTTTTTTTATATTTATCAATAATATTTTGGATAAAAGAGTTAAATTATAATCAAATATTACAATAAAACTCAAATATTTAGAATTGTAAAAATCAAACCTAATAAAGTTGACAGACATTCATCATTATTCAGTAGTCAAAACATCATGAGCACTGCCACAACACTTCCTAATTATTATTTACTAAATTTTTTTTATTTTTTAAAGATGATTTTGTCAATTTAAATTTTGAGTGTGTATGTTTAATTTTTTGATGCATTTTAATTTATATTACAGTTTCAAATTAAATAATATTACTAAATATGCTATTTAAGATTTGTTTACCTTTCGTAATTTCAAAAAAATATTATATTATATAATTAATTATAAAGTTATATTTAATTTTATAATATATATACAGCCTGACTATATAATATAGATTTATATATATTAATATAGCCTATAGGGGCTAGAGGAAGGGTCCCTAGGCCAGAGCTAAGGCCTGCACTGCAGGCTGCAGTCTGAAGACTGCATGCTTGGCATGGAGGCTGCACTCTGCATGCTTGGCATGGAAACTGCAGCAGCCTAGATCCCTGAGATAGGTATAGGACCTGTACTAGAGCAGATAACCTGCACCTGGACCTGGAATCCTAGACCCCTGGAGTCCAGAGCCTGGACATGACCTGCTCCCAAGAAGCCCTAGACTGGACTAGCCAGGGTCTCAAGCGCCCAGGGAAACTGCAAGGGCACCAGGCCGGCCTGTGGCTCCATTACACCAAACCCAAATAAACTGGGGTTAGGTATGTGCCAAACCAGGCATTCTCCATGCCAATGGGCCAGTTTATCCAGGGTTCAACAGTGGTTATGCCTTTCTAACATGAACCAACGTGAAACCAGGCCTACAAGACATGCAGGGCCTCCCTTCAGTATTTGTAGTGGCATAGTTCAGGGTTCCACCTTTGCACTTCAATGAAAGTTAAAAACAAATTCATTGTTAGTTGGAAGTGAGTATTTATTATCAAAACAAATTCAGATGGAATGATATATTGCCTTAAGGTGAGAGTCGAGAATTGACATAATAATCTACGAAATGATTTGTTTGCTAAAAATGAGTATCTCACATATAAATTTATAATAATGTTTGGTGTAAATTACCAAGATACTCTCTCCAATGACTATGATGACCTTCATATAGATTCCTTTTTTTATTAATTGTATCACTTAAATGAAAGATATATTAGCTAGACATAAAAAATAATTTTGTAAAATAGTTATAAGAAAGGAACATATAGATCAGTCACTTGAGTTTTGAGCAATACAGTCATATAAAACTTGTAGATTATAAAAGATTTTGTATGAACTTAAATAGTCACCGATATTCATGTTTATATGATTTTCACAAATAATCAATTAGTTTGATTCGCATATGAATTAAAAATTTTTCTTTATTTTTTTTTTTTTGAAAAAATTATGATGAAATTGAAAAAATAATTTTATTTATGTAAATAAATGATATTTTATTTATTGGATACGACGAGTTGATAACCACTCAACTGAATGAGCACGTGTAAACATAATACCGAACGAAGAACCTTATAAACCTCAAATACTCTCTTGATTAGTCTTTTGGATTGTGATCGATATACTTACAAAGATTAGTCTTTTGGGTTATACTCCAACAAATTCTCATATAGATCCATCTAATAATTTGTCAGGCGATATAACTATGTTAATCGCCTATATTACTTACACATAATTATTTGCAAATTGAGATATGTGAATAAGTCTTCAATACTTGGTATCTCTTTTAGCAATCACAATTACTTGTAAATAGTCAGACATACAAATTCTAGTTGTGCATCAATTTGCACATAGGGAAGATCTGCGATAATTTTTTTTTTTGTTTTTTAAAATACAATTTTATATCTTAAAAAAGTAAGATACATACAATTATCTTAATATTTAATATAGAATCATTGTTTAGGGCAATGATAATTATAATATGCGAAATACTTTAGATCTGACATCGACTCGAGGATATCAGAATTCAAAAATCCATTTTTTCTCCGCTACACTTTACCCTTCAATTTAGTATTTAATAAGAAAATTAAATACATAGAGATGAATTATTTCTTTCTCATAAAAAATTAATGATAAAATCATTATTATAGCTTATATCCATACAATAGAAAAAATAATAGACATCATCATGAAGACAATGAAAGATTCTCAAATTAGCTTTATTTTCTTTAAGATTGGTGTGTTACGCACCTGCTTGAGAAGGATGTTGTGGCTTATATGAATAAAAGAAATACTACATAAAATAATTTTACAAAAAAAAAAAACTAATTTAAATGATAGGATTAATAAATAAATAAATAATCATATATAAGAATAAATTTTAAAGAGAATTAATATTTACTATATGTATTATGAAATTATATATTAAATACCATATGCAAGTACACCATCACGAAATAGATGATCAAAAGAAAGAATAGATATCTATTTGAGATAAATTTAAAAGAATTATTTTAAAATATTATTTAAGAGATTTATCATCAATTGAATGCTTTTTTGTCTTTTCTCACCACATACCATCTGAAATTCTATATCCTAAAAAAATACATTTAACCTACCTCAAACAAATCGTACGAGTACTTTCTTTGTCAATAATATTTTTATTACAATGTAAATTAGTACATAGTATCTTAAGAAGTGTCTTCCTTGAAAAGTATTAACATATACTTTTCACTTAAAACTAGTAGAATTTTAATAATAATGGACATTACTTTTTTTTGAGCATGATCATTTTTTTAGTGAGTTAAAGAGTGGAGAAAATACATTAGGACCTATTACTTTTCATTACTCCTCAATATTCTCACTTGGACCTTTAACTAGGATAAAAAGTCACATGTTCGCTATTTCTAAACTTGTATATCCATATTATAATGATACTCCAATAAACTCATCATATATATAAATAAGTATAGATCTTGGTCAATCTAGAGAGAACGAGGTTTCTAAAGAGATAAAATCTCCCTCAAGACCAAATAACACAATAATTCCCAAGTCTACTCCAGTTCATACTTATGCCAAATCATAGGTAAAGAGATTTGACCTCTCAAGACTGATACTAGAAAGAGAAGACATATATAGTCAACTCACATTAGTGACAAGTCTATTAAGCAATCTGATGATATTATAATCAATCCTTTTAATCTTGATTTTTCAATCATTTTCCAAAAAAAAAATATAGAAATTATACTCAACACCTTATTACACAAATATTGTCATATGCATATTTGTTTTATCTTTTATTTTTTTATTATATATCTTGATGATACTAAGATATTCAAGTCTCATTTTAAGATATTAACTCACTCAAAATATCATCATTATATGTTGAAAGTGATAAATATCAATCACTCTAATAAAATTAGAAAACTCATATCACAGTCTATGAGAATGTTTATTATTGATTAAAGATGATTATTTACTATGAAAACAAGCTCATATGAGAATGTATCAACTTAATGTGAAACTTATAACTAAATGAATCACTTAGATATTTAATGTAAACTACTAAGATGTTTTCTCTTCAATAAAGATATTCTAAATAAATTCTTATTTTTTTAACAATATCTCATAGATAAAATATATACTAGCTAAACATAATGAAATTTTTTTTCATGGTAATGTTGAGAAGTGTATATTGAATAATCATCCGAGTTTATAATAATACAATTAGACATGATTTAGAATTTATAAAAAATATATGAATAATATTCTAATTATAATAGATAATGAGTTGGAAACCACCCAACTCAAATAATAACTAAAATTACAATTCTAAATAAAGAATCTTAGAAAATTCAATTATTTTATTAATATAAAGATAAATTACTCTAAAAGATGTATTATCTTATCACAAATGAGGAATGCTCCAAATACTCTAACAGGAATTTGACTTTTAGGTATCATTCAGCAAATACTATTATCAATCCATATACTAATTTTACTTATAATACATCCCTTATAGTTGACTCTATTATTTATAAAAAAATTATTTAAAAAAATAATTATTTATCTATTATTTAACAAAATAAAACGTGTACAAGCAATATAATTAAAAATTTCTAAGATTTTTATCCTCATTTTCATCTAGAAGTGGTTGTTTACATACTAAATTATGTGAACAAGTCTCCATTACTTGGGTTCTTTTTTGATAATCATGAGCACTAATAGTTAATTGAGTATTCAAGTTTAAATTGGATATCAATTTGTGCAGAGAGAAATCAAAGACAAGATTTTATCATTTTCTTGAAAATAATGTTCTCCTAAAAAAATAATAAACAAATAATTATTTTAAGATTTAATACAAAAATAAAATTTAAAATGATATCAACTTAGAGATATCAAGTTGGCCGTGCAACCCGTGCCGGCATGAGGCACGGTCCAATTGAGTTGTGCCTGGCCCGACAAGACACAGTCCAAAACCATGCTTGAGGCCCATATTGGGCTAGCTAGACTCTGGAGGCAAGGTTCATGTCGTTTTGTGCCGAGCTCTCTCGGGCCTCGTGTTGGGCCAGGCACAACCCAGCTGCATAGCCCAAAGACACAATTCAGCGGGATGACCCAAACCGTGGCAGAATCTCATGTCGGGTTAGAGCGCAATCCAAACCCAACCGCTTGTCATTCATATGAGCCGCCAAGCTCAGCCTGACCCCAAACCCAGAAGCCAAAACTTCTGGAACCATTGAGTTGAACAAACCCAACAATCAAAAAAATTCAAAAACTACACATTTTTCAGCTGTTGGATTCACCCCAAATGGCTAGGGGCAGAAAACCAATGGATGTCGGGTTTCTGCCCAACAAGAATTAAAAAAAATTAATATTTTTTTAAAAATTTTTAAAAAATTTAAAAAAAATAATTTTTTTTAAATTACTTTTTTTATATCTATAAATATAATTCTCTTATTCTCTAATCTATATCCTATTTTTATCGATAATCTTATTCTATATCTCATATTATTTCTCTTTCTCTTGCCTTTCGAGACTTGGATGCAAACTGCAGTACAGATATCAAAATCAAATTTTGGATATCATACATTATCAAGCAAATGATATTTTATGTTTTATAAGCATCATTTTTAAAATTTTATTAGTTTTTTATTTTAATTTAAATTAATCGTTTAATATAAAATAATATTAATTTAAAAAAATAATTTATAATATAATTAATAAACTAATAAAAATTAATATTAACATAAATATAAATAATTTTAATATGGATAACGATAAGCCTACGAAAAGATTCAATGTCGCTAAAACTTTATTTTCTCCCTTGGTCTTAAAACAATCATCTAAAAAATTAAAAAAATTAATAATTTAGACTCACTTTAATATTATACAAAATATAAATATTAAGTGTGCAGATGAAGAATCGACACAATATAAATATTATAAAAAAATATTAACTTGTAGGAATTCATATGAAACTAGATACTTTAAAAAATATGCCGAACAAAATACCAAAAAATATAATACATTAAATTCTATAAAAACCCAACTCATGAATAGGATCTTTGAGGTTGGATCTAGTTCAGTCTCTATATTGATCTCTTCATATACCACAATAAATTAGTAATTGAAGGCATAGTCAAACTAATCACCACAATAGATCTTCTAATTAAATTTTTAGAAAATTCAAGGATAGTCAGTATCATGCAAACTTATTTTTAGCGTGCATATCATAGGATTCCTATATTCACATCTAGGAACAACATACTAAAATAATATAAATTAAAAATAATAATTATTATTAATAAATTTAAAGAATATAATAACGTGGTGTTCATGATGTTCGACACCTGGATTAATCACAAGGATACATCTTACACATATCTCACCACCTACTATATAGATTCTAAATGGGCACTAAATAAAAAAATAATAGGATTCTCAGAAATTTTTTATTCTTATAATAGTTCAATCATTTATGAGTACAGAATAAAAATCTTTAGAGAATATAATATTAAAAATAAAATATATAAATTTTATTCGATAATACGTCTAACAATTAAATAATCATTAACATGTTTGTTATGACTATTAGAGATAGATCATTAGAAAAAATTTTTCATATTAAATACATGTATCACGTCATTAACCTAATAGTATAAATAAAGAAGAAAGTTATTTTTCTCACTTTAAAAAATATACGTAACTCATTAAAATTTTTTTATATGCCTCATAAATAATATGCGTTTGGTAGTTTATGTTTATTTGTGGATCTAAAAAAAAATTTCAATCAGATGTGAGACACTATTGAAATTACACATATCTTATGTTAAAGTCATGTGATGAATATGAATACGTGATATCCAACTATATCAATAGTAAAAATAATAAATTTATTATTGATAACACTGACTAGACTACATAAATTTTATTTATAAATTCTAAAAATTTATTTATGACATGACGAATATGTGTTCATTAATTTATACTCTTGTAACTTGCAGTGTACTCATGTACATATGAAATATTAGTAATATGTTTAAAAAATTTAGAGATGACCCAATATTTTGTGATTTGGCTCTTGAGATGAAAATTACGTATTTAAAGTACTGATCCATCATCCTATCTTTTTATTATCTGACTGTCTGCATGAACTCTAAGATTAAGATAGAAGAGGTATAGATTATTTTCACATACATATCTTCATGAATAAATCAGGAATACCAACCTGAAAGATTTATTCATGAGAAATTAAATGAGTTATTTACATACTATAATACTAGATATTATGATAGCAGTAGTAGTAAGACATCAAGTACGAACATAAATATCATATTCGAAGACAGTGACTTCACCATTCAGTTAGAAAGAAAAAAATGATGAGACTGACAATTGAATAGGAGCAAGCTATCTCGGCACTTAGATATCGATTACTACCCAATCCTATCATATATAAATAATAAAAATCTAAATATTTTATAATAATAGAAATAATATGAATCTATCAATCTCATATTATCTAAGATGGCACAGAATCTACTTACTCCTCTGATGTCAAACATAGCATAAAAGATTATTTTTTCTGTTATAGTGAATATAATTTTAGATATAAGATCAAATATGCAGCCAGATATTATTAAAATACTAGTATGCATGAAAAATAAGAAGGATTCAAACTCATGCATCCAATATCATGTGACAGCTACAATAAGAATAGAGAAGTTAATAGCTGATGATGATTTGTGAGACTGTGATAATGACTAAGAATGAGCCTAATACTTACCACTAGTGATATTATCACATCATAAACTTATGGAATTAATCATTTTTGTATTGTCTATTAATTTTTATCTTTTGAGCTTGCTACTTGTATTATTATTTTATTTTTATTTATTCAAACACGGAATTGATGTTGATCTTTAATATATTAATTTTTATCTTTTAAACTTATTTTATTATTTTATAATTTATACTTGTATTACATTACGAAATAAAATAATTAAATATTATAATATTTAAGTTATATTATTTTTTTGAGTTGTAACTTGTGATTATAATTTTATTTTTTTGTTGTATTTATTTAATTAATTAATTAATTAATTTTATATTAAAATTTAAAATATTTAGAAATTAGCGATGACACGATTCCAAACAAGCTAAAACGGCACATCTATGTTGCACGGACACGGATACAGACACGGAAATACGACACGGCAGGATACGGGGACACGGCAAATTCTAAAAAACTAGGATACGGATACGACTAGGATACGTCATGATAAAAAAAATAAAATTAAAAACAAAAATTATTAATTATAAATATTAGGTATTTTAAAATAATTTAAAATTCTGTATTTTAAAATAATGTAAAAAAAATTTAAACCCTCTAACACCCCTCTCCCACCACCCTCCCTTTATAGTTTCGATTTTCGAACTCTCCCCCCTCTCGATACAGATTCTAAAACCCTCCATTCCCTTTATAGAATTAGGTTACCTTAGGTATTGTCTGTACCTCGGCGGTGTGCTTCTCCTCTCCCCGTTTGACGCAATGACAATTGACAACTATTTCTCGCAATCGGCTTGTCGGCAACTCACTGTCGGCGGTGTGCTCCTCAATTTGTTGGAGATGTAGGAGTAATAGTTAATATATAGTATATTTCCGACGCGTTAGAATCATAAAAATGCGTCAGTTGGTAAACGACGCGTCTGTAGGTAAACGACGCGTCTATTGTTAACGACGACTGTTTCCAAACAATGCGTCAGATATGTCTCTGACATGTATCCGACCCGTGTCCGACCCGTGTCGCCGTGTCCATGTGTCCGACACGGGTCGGACACGGCGACACGGGTCGGACACGGCGACACGGGTCGGACACGGCGACACGGGTCGGACACGGCGACACGGGTCGGACACGGCGACACGGGTCGGACACGGCGACACGGGTCGGACACGACGACACAGGTCAGACACGGCGACACGGCAGTTCCTAGGCGTATCCGTGCAACATAGCGGGACATCCCAACATGAAACCCACAAGGCCCAACATGACTCGGCACGAAACCAACAAGGCCCAACACCCTTTATTGTTATAGTCAGATAATAAGATAATAAGAAAATACATAGATGTCGCCTACTTCGTACTCAAAAATAATATCCAAGATTAGACATATACTTTAAAGAAAACTCATTTGACCTTTCTTTCTTTTAAACTTAATATTTTAAACTAATACATAGTAATTTGACATAAGATATCATGATTTTTTTTCAACTCTATTGTACTTTTCTTTCTATGTTATATTGATGAGAGCACATAACCTATAAGCCATCCCAATAAGACTTGCCCATTCTATAAAGTGTTATCTATACGTGCTTTATCGTCGAGAATTATTTCTATTTTAATTTCTTTATTTTATATAATTATATTTATTAATCTAGTTGTATTATGATTGTATGGTTCATACAATTATTCCAATAGAGTTTTCATATACATATTATCATGAAGACTCTCAATGAGTGTAAATATAATAATTATATTTTATATTTTATAATATATACTATGCACATATTATAACTAACCCAATGAAGAGTGGCTTAGTGTCTCTTTGATGCCATGTTAGATGCGCAAGCAATACCAAAATCAATTAGCTAATATATTAACTTGTGATTTAGTGAAAAACAACAATAATCCATGATGGAATAAGGTTTGGCATTTAAAAATCATAACCAAATTCTATTCTTTGGTTATTCACTTCGTATCCTAACATTTGTGCTCATAGCTCTCGTTTTAGTACGAGAAACATAAGAGATTAATATCTCAATAACCTTACTCTCAAAAAATTATAAATATTATATTTGATGAGTTTAAAACATGAGATCTGCTCTCTTTGACAAAAAAAATACTTATTATCTTGTCAAAACATGACCCCCAACATATACATGCAATATAATAACTTCTTATTTGATAAATCATTAGAGTACTATTCTCACCAAAATATATTTAGCTTCATAATTCTTATGATATCCAGTGTATTAGAATTTATATGATCACACATTATTATAAAATCATAGTACAAATGAATAATTTAATTCAAATCCCATTTCTAGTTATATTAAAAATAAATGGCATTGCTTAGGTACAATAAAATTAATATGGTTTCCAGATGTACAAATAAGTAAACCATAAACAACATAAGTGCAGTTCTCAATAAATCATGCAACTCCAAGACGCATAACAGTTCAAGATGGTGATTCAGGCCTCATAACAAACAGAGCCATTCCAAGATAAACTAGCTCGAGATACGGAAAAGTATGTGCCCGTAATTACTTTGAGATTTTCCTCGGCCTTTTTCTTGAGCTTATTCAACACATCCAGGCATTCCGTGTAACGGCGAGATTGAAAGTAAATGGAAGCATCCTTCGCAAGAGCATGATCATCAGCACTTGATGAAGCTTCCTCGGTTATGGCCATCGATTGGACAGAAAAATTTCGTGAGTCCGTAAGGACATGAAAGAGACTAAAGATTGGCAACAACACGAATCCTTTCACTACGGTAAAAATGACTACCGGAAAAATTCATCCGAAAGTAGGTGGGAGCCCCTATGGTTCAAAATTTTGGAGGGAGATCACCGCTCTTCAGTTATCATGTTCGTCAAATTTGCAAGAAGTGTGCAGAGAAAGCTTTCCAGATAAGAATTCACAGATTTGTCTCGCGTCTTCGAGCATGGCGAGCAAGAAGGCAATGTACCCCTCTCCAATCCAGTAGCAAACTTATGGGGGGAGTCGCCTGCCTGTGTTAGATTGGTCATTGGTCGATTCGCTCCGTCAGGTGGCCCGGATTAGAAGATAATTATATTTCTTGGTATATAATATATAATATTAAAAAAAAATACATAAATTTAATGGGGAATTGTATTTTGGTACAACCAACAAAAAATATTTTAAAAAATTCAACCTAAATTTTTATATTTATAAAAAAATGTACCAAAATATTAATAAATTAAAATTTTCTACAACGAGCTCCTAGAATTTGAGGACGAGCTCCATGAGCTCATTATCAAGCTCCTTAAGCTTCTGACCGAATATTAAAGTCGGTAATTACTGACTAATTCACGACCAAATACCGACCATACCTACCGACCAAATATTTTCGGTCTGAACTTGATCAGCAAATTATGATGAAAATAGCAAATAGAAATTGCCGATAAATTACCGATCATTTAACGACCAAAAATATATTACCATTAAAATTGGTCGGTAAATTAGACTTTAGATTTCTTATAAATTTGTTCTCACCGACTATTTACCGACCATAGATTTGGGTGGTAATCCATTGTTTTTATTTTTTTTAATTTAAAATTTATTTATTAAGTCATTTACACCTTCGTTGAATCGAAACAGCATCAATTTTTCGAATCTGACGCGACTGTAAGCATGAAATTGATAAATTTGTTAGATTCTTCTGAATCTAGGTAAGTTTTTCTTTGTTCTTCTCCTTCAATTTGCTTATACATATCTCTGTCTCTCTGAATTATGTATAGACACTCGGATTTTCATTTTTTCAATAGATTCGAATATTAGGCGTTGTTATTTCTCCTTCAAATTTCATAATTTATGCTTAATTTTCATTAAACCTAACATTATTTTGACTCGATACAAATAATTAAACTATAATTTTTCATGTTTTAAATTTGTTCTTCAACTGTTTAGAATTTTAGGATTTTAGTGATTTTGATTTCAATTACATAATGTTTGCATCCAAATAATCTTAATATTAATGGTTATATCTATATAATCACATGACATTAAGTATAAATGTCTATACTTTAATATATATAATGATTAATGTTAAATCAAACTTTTATATAATGTTAATCTTAAATGTTTATAACAATATATATATACTTTTATACATTTATCTATACCTATACATTACTATATGTATAAATATATAAAATTAAATGAACAAATATATAAACCTACATGTATAAATATATGTTTACCTATATGTATAATTATATGTAAAACCACGTGTAACTTGTATATATATGTATAAACCTACATGCATTGTGTGTGAACTTATACTGCATTTGTAAAAATCAAAATGATTAAGTTTCATGAATATTTCATTTCTATAACTTGTTTGATAAACAAAATCAAATCTATTAATAATTTATTACAATATCCCCTAGTGTGCTTGCATTGAATTAAAATTTGAAAATATTTGATATGAACTTACTTTAATACCTAATTTCCTTCTTAGAAAGTGATTTTCTAATAAATAAGTTTCTTATTTTCTCAAGTTTTATTTAATTTAAAAATTAATTTTGAAAAATAATTTAATGTTATTACCAATAGTAAATATTTTTACCATTCTAAAAAATAATTTTTAAAATGGGTTTTTTTTTTCAAGTTATTATCATCACCAAATGCAAGAAATAGAAACCATAGGTATAATATTTATTTGAAAATAACATATTTTACTTGGTTTGAATTTTTATTAAATTATCTTTCTTTTTTATAAAACAATTAAAACCTAAAAATCTGATATGTTATGCTATATCTAATCAAAAATAAAAATATAGTAAATTATTAATTAGTCACCTTGTGGTTGTCCTCGTTGAAGCAAATAGACACTTTTCAATGCCTGGAAATTTATTAGAGATAAAAAGATTCACATATTAGTTCAAATAAATATTTTTAATCATTAACATATTTATATGACACTTCTTTATTCAATAATAAATAGTTGTAAATCATTTAATCATTAGCATATTAAAAAAAAATCATATAAAAGCCTAGTACTTAGGCACTTAGCATAAGGAGAGCCCAATCACCCACATATTATGCTTATCAAATATAAATATTTAAAGATATATTACTTAATATATATATTTATATATAAGGGTAACTATGTATAAGGGTAACTATATATAAGGGTAACTATGTATAAGGGTAACTATATATATTATATTAATTGGTGTAATATCATATAAATTAGAATATTTATATTAATAAATATAAATAATTATTATCTATTATATTTTTAGATATACCAATATTATATGATAAGTTTGGAATAGTAATATTACACCACCAAAAGAGTTTGGTAACCAATAAATATTACTATAAGTTTAATATTATATAAACTTATATTTTATATCATAAAATATTATAATGCTATAAATAATGTGATATATATTTAAATATCCTAAGGAATAGTGACTATATGCTTTTAAATATACATTATGGTGACTATATAATAATATTTTAATAAATATTATTAAAATATATAACAAATAAAAGTTTAAAATTATTAAGAATATATCAAATATCTATACATATAATATTTAGGTTTATGACCTAGTTATACTCAAATAATCATATATGTCATAAAAATATTTTATGACATATTTTATAGATAAAATATCACAAAATAAATTTAATCACATCTCATTTTTCTAATAATAAATATTGCTATAAAGTGTCCTACATACTATACCTCATATAGACTAATTTTTTTATTAAATAGTATATCATATAGTCCAATTAAAATATATTAGTCAAGTCCCTAAATATTCTAATATGATAGCTCATTTTAGTGGTTTAATTATAAAATAACTCCTAATATAAGGGTTAACCTCATGATTAAAATTTAATTAATATTTTTTAAATCAATATTTAATTTATAAATATTTTAATTCTTATACCACTAAAAGATGAAATGTAAATAACTTCATCAGCATAAAATACACTCAAATAATAATATATATAGAGATTATTCTGTAAGTGTTGAATATAGAAATAGTACTTTTTGTAGCTCCCTTAATATAACTTGAATTATAACTTACCATACATGATAATCCTTATATAATGAACAAATTGATTGAGACTGCGTATATGTTGCAAGTCCTTATCAAAAATATAAACTAAACAAAAGATAAAAAAACATAAAATTATAAACTTTTAACAAATGTTAAGTAATAAACTTTAAGATCACTCATTAATCTGATGCATAAATATCTATAATACAAAATTTGGAGAAAAAAATGTAAGTTGATATTTTCATAAAGGTGTATGCTGGCTTTCTAAATATCTTTCATAAACCATTAATTAATCTAAACCAAAATTAAATTATGACCATGAGTCAGTTCGAATAAAAATACTTGTGTTAGGTTTTAAATTGAGTCGGTTTGAACTAGAGTACATAGTCGTGCTAACCCATTCACATATGATCTCTATGAAGCACTTGGGAAAGTTTAGAGCAGCTAGGACTTCTGTTAGGAAGTCTCATTCCACTGTGTTAAAAGCCTTTTGAATATTAATTTTAAAGAAATATCTCAGAGAGATTCTTTTTCATGGATATCTCCTAATCAGAGTTTGTGCTAAAAGAAAATTGTGTGATATTAACCTCCCCTTAACATTGGCCCCTTGTGCTGGATTTATTATACCAGCCAACACCAATTTTAGCCATGAAGCAATGAGTTACATTATAATTTTATATATCACATTATAGCATGATATTGGCCTGTAATCTTAAACCGTAGATGCGTGCGAGGATTTAGGAATTGAAGTTTATAGGCATGGTTGATTTATCTTAGCATTCTTCCAGAATGGAAGAAGCCATATACAACATTTATCATATCATCCCCAATATGATTCCAAGATGCTTTGAAAAATTCTACAGTGAAACCGTCAAGCCTTGGTAATTTTGAATTCCCCATTATAAAGATAGCATTTTTTATTTCCTCAAAAGAAAATAATAAAGAAAGTAGATTATAATCTTCTTCATTAAATTTCGACCCATTTACTATAATATATTTCTCTATTTCAATTCTACTGCTGGATAACCTCAATAGTACTTTATAATATGAGACAAACATCTCTGCTATATCCTCTTTAGATGTTGTGTGTCTCTCATTATATTTAATAATAGTGCCTATTTTGCTCTTTTGAAACTTAGAGCTAGTTACAGTATGGAAGAATTTCATATATTTGTCGCTCTGTTTGAGGTGCTTATCTTGGCCTTTTGTATAATAAAAGATAATTCACATCTTCTAGCTTTCTCAATTTAATTTTAAGATCTTGTTCATTCTCCTTCAAGGTTGTATTAAGACACTTAAATTTTTTTTTTCTAAAAAGATTGAAGATGACTTTTGGCAGCATATACTCATGCACTGATGTGCCTAAAATGTTTTTCATTTAGTTTTTTTAGGGGTGCCTTTAGTAACTTCAATTTTTTGACTAGTTAAAACATCTTAGAACCAAAAATTTGTTCCTTCCATATACTATGTAACAAAGAAGTGAACTCTTTGTGAGAGAGTCACTTGTTACATAATTTGAAAGGAATTAATCTCTCTTTTTTTGAAATTTCAGTAGACATGAGCATAAGACAGTGATCAAAGAAGAGTCCTGGAACCAGAAATCTTACATGACTATCCAACTGAAGATTTGCCCATTCACCATTTACCATTACCTGATCAAGCTTGCTAGAGACCCATGGGGATGACTCTGCCCTCCCCACCTCAATCAAGTTATCTTAGAGATTCCTTCTACTTATGACAAAATGAAGGCCATAGATAACCGACAGCCTAAAAGAAAGCCTTTTCTCTTTATCTTCCACTTGTAGATAAATGTGTTGGGATGAGCAGGAGAGTATAATAATATCTGTGGTGTAGGTGTCCCACAGAACAAGGATTCTCCCATTGTTGTGACAAGAAAAGTTATCAAAAGAAATCAACATCCTAAACTTTGTTTTCATAATCCAAGCTAGTTTTTCACAGTTAAGTTTGGCCTCTACAATGGCAAAGATGTCAATAGAGTGGGCATCGAAAAGCCTAAGAACTTATTTTTGTTTAAAGGGGCAATTGAAACCCCTTAGATTTCAGTAAGCAATCTTCATAAGATGCCACTATCTGTTCTTCCCTTATACTGCATCTACAGTATCGATGATGTTAAATTTTAAATATTAGAAAATACATCATGTAGCATGAATTGATCAAAAACTCCATGTCAGTGCCCATATGTGCAGTCAAAAAAATTACTTTACATAGACCTTCCCTCATCTCAAAACATAGAAAGAACAGATCATTTACAGACACGAGTCTTTTGAACATATAATAATGTTGTCATTACATAGTAAGAAAAAGCTCTTAAGACCACCCTTACAGACAAGAGACCCCAAGAACCCCCAAGTTTCCAGTGCTAGCATGAGAGAGATCCCAGAAGAAACTGCATGCATTCATGCATCAATTCTTGCACATAGTGTTGCTTTAAATAAATCATAAATATGTATATTGCCTTTTTATAAGAAAAACCATTGTGATTTTAGGACACCGAGCCCATTCTATAAAGGTATCCTTATATATTTTTAATTATCTTCTCAGAGTTAATCTTTTATATAATGATAAATATATCACATAACATGCATCAGTCAAAACCACTCTGTATCTACCATAGAATCCATCACATCCATGCAATTTTGTACATAATATGGCACCCTCACTCATAACAAAGAGATCTAGACCCAATGTTACATGCAAAACACCACCTTACATGATGCAACATATGATATTCCAGCCTTATGACCAAATATACATTTCTTACAAGCATATAACATACTGCTCAATATCTCACCCTTACTGAAGCCTAATATGACACCCTTACTGACTCCTAATATGCCACCCTTACACAGTGTGCTCCCTTTACAGATTATGAGACCCTTACTGACTCCTAACCCTCATGCATATGTCACCCTTACATACGATGATGATGGATAAGACTTTAGCACACTATCACACATAACAGGATAATTCTCATAATTTACAGATTAAGCGCCCAATAGTTAGGACAAAATTCCTTCCATTCTCTCCCATTGAGCATATATTTGTCATAAATCTTATCACTTCTTGCTTTTTTAATTTCTTTTTTGAGATGAATTAGAAATATCTTATCTCCTCTTTTCCTGAATACTATTGGGCGCTATTTGTTTTTACATATGTAGCACACGGTACAGTCACTAGCAAGATCAGAACAATGAGAATTCCTATACCCTTCACACAAGATGATATGTTCAAAATCAAAACTCTACCCCACTGATACATATGAGCACACGCCCTTACAAATAATATTTACATGATAACTCAGCACTATTATAACATATACACATGTTGCCCTAATAGAAAGCCCCCATACATATTCAAGCAGGTTATATGTATTTATAGATTTTTTGCATATCGTGTACTTTCCCATTATGTGTTCCAGTATTTCCTGGTATAGTCCCTTTTGAAGGAACTATTATGTTAAGTTTATGTATCAAAACAAAAAATGTAGGGGTTAACCTTTCTCCTATAAAAGAATACCCCACATATTCTGTGAGGGGCTATTCAGCAAACCGAGACCCTTAGACCAAGGTTCATTTAAGCAATCACATAGGAAAGTCGGGTGAATAGCCTTGGACCTCCAACACCATAGCAGATACCACCACAACCACAAGCCTAGAGGTGCCCCCATCTCTCCCTATAATACCCTTAAAATAAGTACGTTCAACAGTAGAGAGAGCCATAAAAGACTCATTAATCCAACCTCCAAAACTCCTTCTATAGTACCTTCATTTCACATTTTTAAGGGAGTTGTGAGCTCCTTTGAAAGGGTTAGATAGGGCCATGTGAGGCACAACCCCTATAGAGATTAGGTTTACCTTTATTTTTCAAGTTAAGATAGGGGTCTTCCTTTGCAGTTTTCCTCTTTTTCTTTTTAAGCTTAACCAAGGTAAACAAATCTTTCTCTTCCACTTGATTTTGATCTTCTTCTTCATGTTGAGGCATAGGGAATTCAATTCTTTGTGCTGATAAGCATTGGCCTTCCTATGTGGGGGATCTTTCACCATTTGTATCTTTGAATAGCTTCTGACATGTTTTGATGGAAGATTCTGTATCTTTTGTATTTATTAACTCCTCTGCTTCAGGGCTGGGTGGAGAGGAATTATCCTCATCCTTGTGCTTCTTTCGACAGATATCAATTGAGTGGTCAAACAAAGAGCAGAACTTGCATTATAATGGGAGATTTTCATAACTTACCGGTTAGTAAAATTTTGATCTATCCGTGAAGTTGAGGAATATTTCATTAGACAATTCTTTATTAAGATTAACTTCAACTAATGCTCGAGCATATACAATTCTAGGGGTGTTAGGGGTTAGTTTATCTATATGCAAGGGATGACCTATGCAATTTGCTACTTTACCTGAGCCAATAGGGTTCCAAAAATGTATGAGGAAGTTTGGAAACTTCACCCATATAAGTATTTTGATCATTTCTTTTAATCCGTAGTAGAAACCCAAGGGAGGGGCTTGATATGTAATGGTCTACCGAAAACCAAGTATGGGCCAGCTTTTAATACCTCCACCATCACCTCCATGGATTTAAATTTAAACAAGATCCATCCACTAGGATGTTGGAATTTGAATACTTAGCTTCCATTGTTCATCAATGAACTTTTTATATAATCCAATACCCAGGTTTTTTGTAACGAATTAACCAATTAAATAGTTTTTTCAAATTTCCAAACCTTGTTGTATATCTTCATTCTCAAATATAAATTTCCAGGATGATTAGAGGGTAAATATGATAATTTCATAGTGTTTCCAAGGTTTTGTTACCTGAGAACAAGCTACTCCATGAAACTTTTTTCTTACCAAAAGTTCGTAATTGTTCCAAGGGGAGGGCAGTATGTATGCCTCTTTGTTTAAATCCTTGAAATATCTAATTTCTGGCTTATTTTTTGCCATCATTACAGTAGAAATACTCTATTTAGTTTTGTTTATTGCTTCCTTATCAGTGTTTCCAGATAATTCATCAGAGTTTGAGAGATAAGAGGGAGAAACTTCCATTTTAGTGTTAATATTCACATAATTTTCATTTTTTTTTTTGCAACAATTATCAATCGAGAGTGGAATAGACTAATTGTCGAGCAATTTTCAAACAAAATGCAAGTTAGAACCACTATCGACATGGGAAGTGTGCATATCCTAAGTTTGATTGTTACATTTTCCATTCTAAAATCCATTTGTATTACCCAAATAATGCTTGAATTCATCAAAATCACCACGGTTCTTATTAACAAGATGATTTTTGAAAAAAAAATAATACGAATCAACGAAGAGCTTGCAGTAGATTGTCCTTTGTGTATTGCTATCATCAAAAATAAACTCTATAACCTAAGGATCATATCAAGAACCCACTATGGACCTCATTTTGTGGTTTCCTCTCATAAATTCATCATTATTCTTCAATGAAGCCATGACAGTTGCCTCGATATTGGGAAGGCTTGCGGTATTCTTAGGTTTTTGATTTTTGAGATGAGTATCAGGCTTGCGGTATTCCTAGGTTAAATTTTCCGAGGATTTGATGAAGGATTAGGGTTTTGAAGAAAACGGCGATGAAAATGGGAAGGAGAGAGAGCGGAGAGAAAACAACATCGTTTAATCGATGGAGCTCCATCAAGCTTGTGCTTATGTAGAGTTATCGTAAATAGAAGTTAAAATAGCTAATCTTGTTTAAAAGTTGTAGTTTTTTGGTATTATTATAATTGAGTACCCCAAAAATTAATTACTTAAGATTTTGGTGCATCATTTTTTAAATAATTCTCTTTTAAATTATTTTATGAATAGTGAACCAAAACATAATTCTATCTTCTAAATTTGTTGATTATAAGTGGATACGTACCATTTTAAAAGGAGCTAAATGGTTCTTTACGCTACAAGATATGATCGTCAAAGTAAACAATGCTAAAACTTTAATTTTTTTTAGTGGAAATTATTTTAAAGGATTAGAGGAGGTAGATAATTACTAAGAATAATAAGAATAGGTGATAATTACTTTTACGGGTGGAAAGATTTTATGAGATAACTTTACCTTGTTGATAATGTTCTCTTGGCGCTTTCAGTTGAACTAAGGTGCACATTTAGTATTTGAAAATATAGATATGATTCTCTTGACGCTCACACAAAATACAGATATCACTCAACCTCCTTCATTCCTTTTTCTTGCTATCGAAACACAAAATAAATTTTTTTTTTTGTGTTTCTCTTGATATGTTTTCATAAACTTATGATCATCTCTTTACACTTGATATGTTTTCTATATTTCAAGTACAAACTAGAGATCATCATGAAAACATATTATATATATATATATATATATATATATATCTATTCATAAACCACATTAACTTACAAATATCAATTATCACCGATAACAATTTGTTTAAATTTAATGGTCGTCAAAGTTGCAATTAATAGTGTTGAAAATGAAACATCAACTCCAGCTAAAGTGTAGCCTCAAAACATTCTTCTATCCAACTCTAAGTTGGAGCTAAACCAATCATGATGAGATAGATGAACTAAAAATCAAATGATGGACAATGTGCTAAGCAACATCAATGGCAAAATTGTTGACAAGATTGTTGAGTTGTGGTGAGCACTTCAGGCGAATGTTCCAACAAATATACTTAGGTATTTCTTTCAAGACAATGGACATAAAAATTCATTGGATGATCATAAAAGAAATATATGCAATAAAAAAAATGATAATGGCTTCATAAAAAAATGATAATGCAATAAAAAATTCATTGGACAACTCCCACGAAAGATCATTTGGCTGGCATCAAGATGTTGAAAAAACAAATACAAAACAACTCAACTCGAAATCGAGAAAACCAATGACAAACCATATTAGAGTCAACATGTGAACTTATCACTCTTCATTGGCTATCATTCAAGCAAAATTTTTGAATTGTTTTTTTGGATACATAACACATATAATTAGTAACTAGGATACACATGAACATGATATAGCACCTCAGGCATATGCATAAAGGAACATGACTAACCCCCTTCCCAAATTGGTTATAGATGATAATTTACAAGAATTGAATTTGAAAAATAACAAAAGCTTAGTTGAAGCATAAGTCATTAGCATGGGGACTCGCAACAAGTTTATTGTTGGATTTCTATTGAAGATAAACATATAAACCACTAGAGGTTATCTTCTTCTTCATGAAGAATTTCTTGAACAGAGAGAGAGAGAGAGAGAGAGATATATATATATATATATATATATATATATATCTATCTATTTATTTGGTATCTTGCAAAGTAAACATGAAAGGAACTATTATTTTAGAAAGTAATTGGACTTTTATATTTATATTTCTTTTGATAAATAACAATAAAGTGATAAATGATAAAAAATAACTAAAAGAATCAAGTGGGTGCATGCACTTGACTCAGGAAACTTAAGATAGCCTTGATCTGTATGGACATGGGCTTCTTCAACAAGCCTTAAAAAGATCTTCATTCTATAGAACCTTATTAATCTACACTATTTAGTGAAATATATTTCAATAAAAGCACGTCTCTGAAATGATTATGCTTCAATCTTGGCAAAGGCTTTGTAAAGCCTTAGTCTGTAGGATCAAGAATTTCATTTAGATCAATCAATAGTATTCTTAGTCATATTGCATGAGATATGATATATAAAGCAGAAATGTATTTTATTTTAGCTATGTCTAATGTCATAGTCAACTTTTTTTTGTAGTTCGTGATATGACAACAATGCCAAAGGAGAACACATACCTGAATGTACTTTTTAAATTATATGGACACCCACCATGGTCACTATCACTTAGTCCAAATAATATTAACATTTTTGATTTTGTAGTATGTCAAATAAAGATGTAGAATTATTTTGAGATGCCTTAGCAGTCAGCACCCTTCTTGCAGCACTAAGATGCAAATAAAATGGTGAATGCATAAAGCATGACAAAATGTTAACTGGGTACACTGTGTCAGGTCTTATAATAGAAACATACAAAAGACTCCCAACCAAGCTTCTGTATAAATTTTCATCTACAAATTTACCTCTAGTAGATTTATGTTTCTTGTTTGTTATTAATAGTGTGGATACTAGTGTATAATTTTTCATCACATATTTCATTAATATTGTGTGTATGTAATTAGATTACTTTATAGATGCACTAACAAAATCTCGAAATATATATCTATTCCTAGAAAATGATTGAGAAGTCTCATATCATATATTTCATACATCTTTATCATGTCCTTGAAGAGTTCACCTGTTTTATTGTTATTACTTGTAAAAATAATATCTTCAACATAAAGAGCAATTATCAATATTTCATTTATTTTAATTTTTTTAATATATAATATCGGCTCATTTAAGCTTCTATTAAAGTCATGATACAACAAATATGAGTTGATTTAAGCATATCAAGCACGAGGTACACTTTTCAACTCATAAAGAACCTTAATTAGTTTATATATATAATATTCAAATCCTTTTACAATATATGCAAGAAGTTGTGAACATAAATTACTTTTTTCATATAACTAATCAAAAAGGTTGACTTAATGTAAACTAAAATGAAAGGCAAACTCTATGTCCACCTAGTGCAACAATAAGTCAGTTTCCATTTTGACAATTGGAGCAAAGGTTTCAAAAAAAAAAAAATTTAAACTTTTGAGTGTAGTTTTTGCCTTCTAATCAAGTTTTGAAGATGTGTTTGTTACTATGGATTTGATTCTTAATTTTAAATAGCCACTTGACCCCTGCATTATGTTTGTTTTGAAGGTGTTCTACTAAAATTCAAGTATTATTTTTCTTAATAGATTATAATTTCCTTTTCATGGCTTAGATCCATTCTTGATCCTGTACATACTCATCAAAGTTGAGAGACTCTATTGTGCAATAATTACACCATTCATAGATCTTTTTGAAATTTGTATTTTATAGTAGTTATTTCAGTATTAGGCACAAATAATTTGATCTTTGAATTAGGTGTTACATCATATTCTAGTATAGTAGAGTCATACCTGAGTAAGCTGCAAGCTGCTTAAATTTCTGAATTTATAAAAGTATTGATTTTTCTAGGTGACTTGCCTTGGTATATTAATGTTGAGGTTTTGCAATTTATGTTTTATTATCCCAAACAAAATTGTTCATCAAATAATACATATCTACTTACAAGAAATATATTGGTATACAATGAATATAATATATTCCCTTTAAAGTGGGGGTTATATTCAACAAAGGTATATTAAATACTTGTGTTATTCAATTTTTTTATTTTAAGTTTTGGACTTTGAACATAACAGAGGCTTCCTTAAACTCTTAGATGGTGGATGCTTAATCTCCTATCACTCCATGATTTTATTGGAGCAAGGTATGATACCTATTCAACAAGTTAATAGATATCTCTATTATTTATGCCCAAAAATATTCAAGTAGATTCTTTTCTACCAGTAATAACCTTGTCATTTCCACCACAATTATATTTTTTTGTTCGACCACATCATTTTGTTATGGTAAATAGGTTACAATCTCAGTTGCCTTTGAATTTTTTTTTTTTTTTCACAAAAGTTAACAACCTTCTATTAGAGAAATTGTTCATATGATTTTAAGGAGCTAAAGAGCTCATGCATGCTAAGTTGAGTGAGCATTTTAGCCTCCTCAATGGCTGCTACTATAGAATCAAACTTAACCGTCAAACTTAATAAGATTTTTTCAACTAACCTTGTTCTATAGATAATTTCTCCATGTATTTTAAGATGATTTAATATGTCAATAAACAAACTTGAATATGTATTTAGAAAATATAACTGACATTTTCAAATTTTCACAATCCCTCCTTAAAGTTTAATCCCACGAGCACTCTCATCACGCTGGATTTCCTTCTGAAGCAAGTCTCATGCATCTTTGACCATGATTAATCTTATTATTCTAGAAAGACATCATTGCTAACATCTTGTTGGATGAATAGCAATAATTTGACATCTAGTTTTTTTTAGTTCTCTTATCCAAAGCCTTTGTTTTTCATCAATAGAAAAAAAATCTTCAGGTTTAAAAAATTATTCAATTGACTAGTTCCCAAATCTTGAGACAAGCAATTTTTAATTTTACACTACAATAACTATAATTTTCTTTGTCATACATGAGTATGCAAGTAGCCCTAAACTTAGAGAAATAATATGTAGAAGTATCATGGCTTTTTTTTAATTAAAGATTAAAATTAGAGATTTAGAGATTTAGAGATTTTGGTCAACAAGTTCTAATTTGCACAATTGAGTTTTAGACCTAAATGAATATGGACTAGATCTAAAAAAATGCATACAATTTTGTTTAGATCTTAGTTTACAATTTTCAAGTAAAAAATAAATAGAAAAGACAAATGAAAAAAAAAATCTTGAAATTAGAAAAGGATCTACCACATTGAGAGAGAGAGAGAGAGAGAGAGATTGTTTGTATGGGCTTCTTTGACATGTCCTAAAGACTTCATTTTACCAAACCTTAATATTTACACAACGAGAACACACCCACTACCCATCATTGAACTAGAAATCATCATTGCAACACAATCAAAACATTTTCAAGCATAAAACTTGCCATATGAAAAAAAAAACAAAAGAAAAGTAGAAAGCGAACAAAACATAGCATAAATTTAAATGTCAGATAGTTGCAATCAATAAGACAAAAAAAAACTTATATTTGAAAAAATGAGGATGACAAATGCAAACAATGCAAGTTTACAGAAAAATGGTCTTTTAATGAATATCTACTTTCACCTACCCTTTAACTGAGTTATTATTCATTCTCATAATTCCTAATAATTTGTTACCTCAGACAACTCTTATTAATAATGTCTTGATTTTTTTGAATAAGATAGAGAACATTGACATTTTTAGTTTTGAAAATAGTAAATTTGAATGCAATTTAATGTGAGCACACACATGCATTCTACCCAATTAGAAAAAAGGCTCTTGTTCTGCAAGATGTTTACATAAATGCCAATATCAATTATATTTATTAGATATATAAATTTCTAAATATTATGAAATAGACAGGATAAGCGAGTGAAAAATATAAGAGAAATATGGAAGAGATTTCTTATTCCTTCAAGTATATACTAACACATACAAAGGATGTCTATTTATAGGGTTTAATATATATATATATTAATGATTATATAAATATGTCAATGAATATATACATCAATACACATAAATATACTAATAAATACATATTAATCTATACCAATTAATACACATTAATATAAAAATAAAAAGAATCATAAGAATATCAATAATCAAGAGATTAATGGAGAGTTTATAAACATTCATAATATTATTCATAATACTCCCCCTTAAATGTCCATGATACTACCTCATTAAAAATCGTACCAATAAAATCCAATAGAACAAAACCATAGTGATGAATAAAAGAGTATAGTATAAAACATCACTTTATATCTCTGAGTTTGTACATTTCAATGCTATGAACTAGCTTTTCAAATATTATAATAGGTAGAGCCTTGGTGAATAAATCAGCTAGATTATTAGTTGAACGAATTGATTGAATATTAATATCACCCTTCTTTTGTAGATCATGAATGAAAAAAAATTTTAGTGATATATATTTTGTTTTATCTCATTTAATATACTCATTTTTTAATTAAATAATACATGCAGCATTATCTTCATACAAGGTCGTCAGGATCTCCTTGCTAAAAGATAAACCACATGATCTTCGAATATGATGTATTATAGATATTAACCAAAAATATTCCCTGCTTACTAGATAAATTGCTAAGATCTCTGCATGACCAGAAGATATGACGATAATTAATTGTTTCATAGAGCACTATGAAATGGCTATATCACCACATGTGAACAAATAACTCATTTGTAATCAAGTATTATGAGAATCATACATATATTCCATATCTGCATAACCAATTAATTCTGATTTGGGTACATTGAGATAATATAGGCTCATATTTATCATAACTCGAAGATATCTCACTATATATTTAACTTCATTCCAATATCTTCTTGTTGGACAAGAATTATATCTTGCTAACAAATTTACAAAAAATAATATATCAGGTCGTGTATGACTTGCAAAAAATATTAGTGCTCCAATAGTACTAAGATATGATACTTCGAGACCAAGAAGCTCTTCATCATCCACCGAGATCGAAAAATATCTTTATTCACAACTAATGACATTGCAACCATTGGAGTGCTCAATGGATAGGCATTATCCATATAGAATCATTTTAACACATTTGATATGTAAGCAAATTGATGAACAAAAATTTTATTCTCAAAGTATCCAATCTGCAAACCAAGACAGTTTTATTTTTTAGAGATTTTTCATCTAAAATTCTTTCTTTAAGTTATCTACTATTTCTGAAAGCTCATTCGAAGTTCCAATAATATCCAGGTCATCAACATAAACTACATTTATAACAAACTCGAATTCATATCTCTTAATAAATACACATGAGCAAAATGAATCATTCTTATACCATTTTTATAATAAATATTTACTAAGACGATTATACCATATGCATCCAAATTATTTCAACTCATATAGAGATATGTATAATTTTATCGTGTAAAATTTTTGAGTACCTGAATTATGTGTTGCAGGTAATTTTATTCCTTTTGGAATTTTCATATAAATGTTATTGTCAAGTGGTACATATAAATAAGCCGTAACTACATCCATTATACACATGCTAAGTTTTTCATGTATTACCAGACTAATTAAATATCAAAAAATAATTGCATCAACTACAAAAGAATACATCTCTTCATAATCAATGTCATGTCTTTGAGAGGATCCTTAACATACTAATCGTATCTTATATTTAATAAATTTATTTGTCGCATCTCATTTTCACACAAATACTCATTTGTATCCTACAGATTTGACACCATCATGTATATGTACAATATGACCAAAAACTTCATATTTTAAAAAAAATTCAATTCTGCTTCAATTACATCTTTTCATTTTAGTCATTCATCGCTCTGTCTATATTCATTGATAGACTTTGACTCAAGGCCTTTATTGTCATTAATAATATTAATTGCCACATTATAAACAAATATTTCATCGATATCAATTTTATCCTGATTCTACCTTTGGTCAATTATGATAAAGTTTATCGAGATCTCTTTATTGTCATAAATTTTAGGTACATGAATTCCTTCTGGAATTATAATTAGAGATTCTTCTAGCGCCATCAATTTCTCAACTTTATCCTTTGATCTTTTTTTTTTCCCGAGAATTTTTATCTTTAGAACCAACTAGTCGATAACGTTTTACTGATACTTTGGGTTCATTAGCAATAAATTATCATACAGGGACATCAATTCTAACCGGAGCATTAGCAACTAATTTGTAAGATATAGTTACTCTTTTAGAATTAGTAAATGCATCTGACAATTGATTTGCTAAATTTGACAAATAAATAATCTTTTAAACTTCTAGTTCACGTTTCTTTGTGCTACGATCAAGATGAGACAACGACAATTGATTCCAATTAATAATTTTTTCTAATTGTTAATTTTTTCTTTAAAGTTGAAAAAGCTAATTCATCAAAATGACAATCAATAAAATAAACCATAAATATCTCATATTAACGACTCTAAATATTTGATTATCAATGAAAATTTATATCCAACATATATTCTCAATCTTTTTAAAGGACTCATCTTAGTGCGTTATGGTGGAGTAATAGGAATATATACTGCACACACAAAAATTCTTAGATAAGAAATATTTAATTTTTGACCAAAAACTAATTATAAAGAAGAGAACTCGTGATAATTTATTAATCTAATACGAATTAGTGATTCTATAAAACTTTTGTGTATGAACATATGCTACAGGATATTTAACAATTATTTCATTAGACATACAATAATCATTAAAAGATTGAGAAGTAAATTCTTCAGCATTATCAATACAAACTGACTTAATCAAATAATTTAGAAAATAAGCTCGTAACCAAATTATTTGAGCAAATAATCTAACAAATACTTGATTACCCATTGATAACAAATAGACATGTGGTCATCTCATTGATGTATCAATCAGAATCATAAAATATCAAAATAATTCACATTGTGAATGAATACGCCCATATATATTACCTTGTATAGGTTACAAAAATGCAAGTGATTCTATCCTTATTTTTATTGGTGATGACCTTATAATTAGCTTCCCTTGAGAACAAGCAATACATGAGGGTTCATTGGATAGAAATTTTTTTTGATATTTCAGTGAATGCCCACTTGAATTTTAAAGGTGTCAAATGGGCATGCTACAGTTTCATGCCCGTGCCCATCATGGCACACTACAGTATCGTGCTCGTGCCCAGCACTGCACACTACTGTGCCGTGTTCGTGCCTGGCGCGGCACACCACAGTGTCGTGCCCCAGCTCATCGTGTTGTACCAACACGTGGGCACAGCTTGCATGACCACGTACTAAACATGATCAATACGAGCCGATGTCCGACAAGCAAGACTTGTCGAGCCCCGAAATAGTGAAGACGTGCAGCAACACGATGGCTCACTACAAAAACCCTAATTTTTAAAAAAAAAATTAAGATTTTGTCCGACCCAAATCATATCGAACCCAGTGATTTTCGGGCGGCAGGTCCATGCCAGGCCGACACGATATAGCAACCATGCCGAGCCATGCACGGTAGTTTGGTTGGGCGGCCTAAAACCTAGCCTGGCCCAACCCGTTTGACACATCTATTAAATTTTTTAATAATTTTTCACTTCATTATAGACCCAGGATATCCCAATTGATCATGTCAAATAATAAAATTATATTTATCAGTAAATTTTAGTTAGTTTACTATGGCATGTGTCTCAATTGTACTTATATTTATGTAGTACAAATTAGAAAAAAAATGAATAATTTTTCTAATATATTTTTCTTACCCGAGACAACATTGGTAATATATAAATACTCAGTATTATCTTGATTCGTAATCTCAATATGATATCCATTTTGTCGAATATCTTTAAAACTCAATAAATTTTTCCAAGACTTTGTAAAAAATACAGTATCATCAATATGAATTTTTATTCATCTGGATAATAATATATTAGCTCTTCCACAACCCTTAATCAATTTTATACTATTCAATATTATATTCACATCTGATCCTTGCATTATTAATAAGAAAAAAAAATTATCCTTAAATATAGGATACGTTGATGCACTATCTACAAGACACATCATTATCACCAATTTAGGATCCCACCAGATAAGTTTTCATATTCTTCAATATATCTCTTTAAAAATCCAACAGAACTTTATACTAATAACATATTATAAAATAGAAAGACATGAGAACGAGAGATATAGGAGAAACAAGAGAGAGAAAACTTATTTCTTCAAGTATATACTGACTCATACAAAGAGTCCATATTTATAAAGTTTAATATATTAATACATTAATGTATATATAAATACATCAATAAATATATACATTAATACACAAATAAATATACAAATGAATACATATTAATTCATGTCAATTAATACACAATTATTTATGAATAATAAGAGACAAAAATATCAATAATCAAAAAATTAATAAATAATTTATGGACATCTATAATATTATTCATAATACTAAATACTTCTAATAAATTTTTTTTTTGAAACTTTAGTATAATCAAAATTTTGGCAAAGTTAAAAAATAACAAAAATGCAAACACAACAATTTTTAGCAACTACAATTCTTCTTGTATTGCAACGATCATATTTAAAAAAATTTCTATTAAAATTTTGCTAACTAATTATTTAGAAAAAAAAAATCATTTTGGCTAACAATATATTCGCTTACATCAGCACTAATATATTAAATCTTATTAGAACAAAGGAGTTGGGAGAGAGTGATCCATGTCTTGGTGCAATATAAGTAATACATTAAACCTCAAATTTGAGACTCATAAGAAGAGTAAGTCACAAGTTTTCAAAGATAAAATTATCATTTTATTAAACTACCTTATACCTCATGCTAAAATATGAGCCTTGCTTACTAAGTACGACTTCCATTATAGTCACTACTCAATTTTCAAAGTAACAAATGAAAATTATTCATCAAACATGGCATGAGGACCAAATTTATAATTTATCACCATCAACATGTGCAGAGGGGCAATATCATTTTGGTGACTAGTACAAAAAAAAAAGTATTTATAAATCTATAAAATTTTGAAAAAAAAAAAGTAATCTTAATACGGCACGAAGCCCTATTTTTACCAAAGAACCATTTGGAGATGTACTCATGTTATCTTGTTAATGAAATATTTCATGAACACCTTATCAAATATTTCACATCCTGCGTTCATCATCTAATATGTAAAAACATTTGACAAGTATGTGAGCAAAGAAATATGCAGTGGCACTAGCACATTGGAAAAATATTGGCGTGGATCCTCGTACATTTAGTTCAGCCGCCCAGTTGTGGCAGTAATGTTGTTAAAATTCATGTCTTGCTGGTGACTATATGTCCCAGCTCATTGAATTTTCTGCTCGGCAACAACAGCCCTGACTTTAACGTGGCTCTCTAATGTGCCTGCCATTCACATGTGAGTGCAATTTGGGTCCACTCCATATGGTTTGCAACTATTTTATGCATAGAACTCAACTCAAGCCGAAACAAATGCCAGATCCATACATAAGCACATGCAAACAACCTGCCTATGAGCCAAACATGTCGACCAAACTAGGCACTCTTCATGAGTCCCCTGAGCACAGATTTGGGGCTACCAAACGATGGAAAACCAAGAAAAATGTAATTGCCTGTCTGCACTATGAGAAACCTGCACTGATAAGCCCCAAGGTTCCAAGTTTATGCAGCTTCAAGGGACACTAGCAACTGGGAGCCACAGAAATTAACAATACACATGATACTCCAATTGCGTTGCTAGAGTTGGTGAGTGTGTATAACACACCTGGATGTGTGTCTATCACCAAAAATCACCACAAAAGCAAACTCCATTAACGAAGTGATGGAAACGGTTTGAATCTCTAATGATGATCTCTCTCCTAGTAAACCTAGAAATAAACTTTATTGCATTGTGGCAGTCACCACAAATCCGCAGATTCTTGAATACTCGGATGGGGCTTTTAGGATGGGTATTGATGATTCCATATGAAATTGCAAATCTCTCACTGTGATTCATGAGAATTTGCTCCTTCTCATCCTCCTCCACATCCTGCAACACAAAGCTAAGGTCTGGAACATAGCCAATTGTTTTTATTTTTGCAAACAAATCGTTCAGCTCTCTGCATATCTCTGCTAATTTTGGATGATTATTGATCCCAGTATAGAATACTTCAATTTCATTATTCAATTCAATCGAGCTCCAGCCGGGTGTTTTTCTCAGTCCCATTCCTCTAACCAACGATCTCACCTTATCAACTCCTTCCCATTTCCCCACGTTTGCATACATATTTGACAACAAAACATAGTAGCCAACATTTTCCGAGTCATATGCGAGCAAACAATCTAAAGCCAATTTACCAAGCCTCGTATGTTGATGGATTCTACAGGCACTGAGAAGAGCACCCCAAATCGAAGCATCTGGCTGGATGGGCATGTTTTTTATAAAATTGTATGCTTTCTCCAAATAACCAGCTCTCCCAAATAAATCTACCATACAGCCATAATGCTCTAGAGCAGGCCTAATTCCATATTCTTTCTGCATGAGGTTAAAGTACCACTCCCCATCATCAACCAGGCCCGAGTGACTGCAAGATGACAACAGAGATACTAATGTTACATGATCTGGTTTTACCCCTTCGGCTAGCATTCTTTCGAAGAGCACGAGAACTACTTCTCCGAGCCCGTGAAGAGCATGACAAGAGATTAAAGCATTCCAAACAACTGCAGTTCTCTTTTCCATTTGGTTGAACAATGCCACTGCATTAGCCAGTTTTCCACACTTTCCATACATGTCAATCAGGCATGTTCCCATGTAAATATATGAAAATTGACAATATTTGATAATCAAGCCATGAATCTTCATGCCTTGTCGTAAGGCGCCTATCTGAGCATATGCTGGTAAAATGCTTGCCCAAGTACCTTCGTTTGGGAAAATCCCTCCACAATTTCTCATTTTTTGGAACAGCTCAACTGCCTCACAAGCAAGCCCATTCTGCATGTGACCAGCGATCAAAGAGTTCCAAGAAATCACGTCCTTGGTGGGGAGAGCTTTGAAGGCCAGTCGGGCAGAGTCAGTGTTCCCAATTTTTGCATACATGTTCACGACCGCATTCCCCATCGTGGCATGGCTTACAAACCAACCTTGGCTGGTAACAAACCCATGAACCGACAGACAATATTGATGGTCATTCAGCTGGGAAACAATAGAAGTTAAACTAAGAGCAGTCAGCGGATCTGGTTGAAGTCCAGCATGCTGCATCTTCTTGAAAAAAAAAAGTGCAGCATCTGGATCATTATTTTTTTCATAAGCAGCAATTATTGTATTCCACGACACAATATCTCTTGCTAGCATTCTATCAAATACCTTTTGGGAAAATTCCAATTGACCAACTTTAGCATACATATTAATCAATGCGTTCGAAACCATCCTATCAAAGCCCGCTCCTAGCTTCAAAACCAGTATATGAATTAATTTCCCATGCAGAGAACTATCCAATTGTGCGCAAGCATGCAGGAGACTAACGATGGAAATTGCGTCCACGCCTAATCCTTCCAATACCATCTCATTGACAAGATCAATCGCTTCCGTGGCATTCCCATTCTGACAATACCCTGAAATCAATGCATTCCAGGTACCTCTATCTGTTACTGGCATTTCATCGAACAACAACTGAGCATGTTCCAGAAACCCAATCCGTGAATACATATGAATCAATGACGCAGAAACGTAAACATCGCTCACAAAGCCCATCTTTGAAATCAAACAGTGCATCCTCTTCCCGTCAATCAAACTTACACAGGCCTTAACCACGGAGGGTAAAGTGTACACATCAGGCCGCTGACCAGACTTGAAGAAATCCGAGAAGAAATCTCGGGCTTCTTCAAAATACTGACCGTGAACATAAGCGGAAATCATGCAATTCCAATTCCGAATATTTTTACGCGGAATTTGATCAAATGCAGCACGGGGGAATGAAACATCACGATGATTTGCATGATGATAAAACTTCGCAGAAAAAGAGATGTTGCCGAGCCTGCCGGATAAAAAAAGAAAGGAGTCAAAACACCTACAATTGAAGTTTAGCTGCACTGGTACAAAATAGCTTGAAAATATGAATGCCAATTTCTTTAAGGCACCGTTGGTGCCTGCCAGCGAGTAGCGACCACGCCCACGGTGGGGAGCTGCAAACCAGAAGGTATTGTTTCCTCTCTGGAAGGCGCCGATCAAAAAGAAAATAGGGACACCGCATCTAAAATCATAAAAAAAAAAATCTAATAAATTTTCAAAAATAGTTTTCGAATTCAAACTACTAAAATGTGAAATCACGAAACAGATTTTAGAATTCATACGTCTCAGTTATTTAAATTACGGAAAAAATTGATTAAAATGCTCAAAAATTAAAATATCTAAAACTCAAAATTCTGAAAATTGTATACAATGAAATTCAATGTCTAAATTAAAATACTATCAAATCAAATAAGATGTACCATAAAATTTGTCTAATATTTATTATATTATTATCTAAAATTTATTTTTTAAAGATATAAATTACTAAAAATGTACAAATATATAAATTTAATATTTTAAGGTGAATACTTTGAATCTTTTTTTTTTATATTTTTATTTATGTGATAATGTTGATTTAATAGTTTCTAAACTTGTAATCAACAATATGATTGCATTTTGATTATTGGACCAAAGAGATAATTTTGTCTGATGATTTTTTGAACCTCTAATTAGTATCCTTTCAATTTTATTCATCACACAAGTTGCTCAGAAATAAAAGGAGATAACAACATTCACATTATTAAAAACATAGCTTACATGTTGCATAATTAAAAATGATGGTTTTATAATCTACATACTCAAAATATACATAATTATAAACTAATAATAATACACACCACAAAATATAAATAAATTGAAAAAGTTTATAGTATGACATATATATATATAGCAATATCACAGCTTAACACAATTACAAAACAAAGTGGAGAAAAGATACCTATTTTCAAGAAAAGAAGAACAACCCCAAATAGATGCACAACCAGGAAAGAAATGTAGGGAAGACCACAAGGAACCACCCGCAAATTTAGACCTGAAAATTGACTTATGCCATAGAAAAAAATACTTTTATCTTTTTCTTTAAAAAATGTTTGCAAGTTTTATTGCAAAATGACACATGCCCTTTTGCAAAGATGGGATCACTCATCATTCCTATTTTTATTACCTTTTTTTTCTGTTAAAAAAAATGCATTTTTTTATCATAGGCTCTTGGTCTACCATGCTCCATGCTTTTTTTTTTAAAAAAAAATCAATCTACTCAACTCAAGCATGCCCAACAAATTTTTCTTTCTACACTAGGTGTGGAGATCCATACACCAACCATACTAGTAAGTGACTTTAAAAAATTAATGTTTGATGGTGATGATAATTTTGTATTATATCGATAATATTTTTGTTCATATACACTTTTTTACGTACAATAACTTTTTATCTATCATATTCCATATTCAGATACCACATATCAACGTACTTCGACCTACTATGGAAAGTCAAAATTTGAGAGATGTATAGTACTCAGATTATCACACCATATAATGTATATATTAGGTCACACATCTCAAGTCTATAAGTAACCATTGTGTCCATAACATTTCTTTGCAAATTTTGGTGGTTGTAATGAACTCGGTCTAAGTGTCAAATACTGATGCATGCTTCTGCAACTTATATTGTCAAGATATAACTTTTTCTCTAAATATTATTAGATAACTTAAGGTAAATCTATGTGAATCCAAATTATTGGCAATATCAGAATTAGTATATCTGAGAAGCATGAGTTTTAACCTACCCAAGCATAAAAATAGCTATGAAGTCTCTCGTAAGTACCTTAAGATAGATTTCACTAAAGCTTAGCAATATATACCCAAGTTCATAAGAAAATGATTGACAATGATTATAGTGTGTGATATATCTAATATAGTACATATCATAGCATACATAAGACTATTGACAACTATGGCATAGGGGACACAACTAATTTCTCTCATTTCCTCATTATTTTTAGGATTATGCTCAATACTTAACTTAAAATATTTGGCTAAGAGAGTTGAACATGATCTTAATTGATCATGAATGAATGAATGTTAGATTGAGAGATTGGTTTTGACTGATGAGTTTATAGTGAGCATTGAGGAGTTTATTGAATTTGTAGAATGACACCCTGAATTAATAGATGGAACAAAAATAAGATACCCATATATTGATCATAAATATTAGAAATAGTGTTTTCATGAGGTAGACACTATGCAATTTTATCTAGCAAAATATGGATTTGTTAGGGACTATTATATTTGCTACAAACATGGGGAACAAGATATGCAACAAACTTCCAACCATAATGTATAGAGAAGTGTTGAATTAGATGTTGCAATGGAATATGGTCATCCCAACAATGCATGTCAAGCAATGTTAATGGATGTTATTGGTCTTTCCTTGAATCCAAATATCACTAAGGATTTCCCAAACCCATCAACAAAAGAACTTTGTGAAATGCTTAAAACATTAGAACAAAAAGATTTGACCTGGTATAATCCATATGACTACTTAAAGTTATATGTTATGGCTAGACTATTGAATTTAAAGGCAAAACACCATTTTTCTAAAAGGTGTTTTGATTATATTTAATAGTTCTTATCTAAATTATTACCAGAGAATAATGTCATGATAGATATCTTTTATAGTATAGAGAAGTTAAAGTAAGGTTTAGATCTGCCTGTAGAAACAAATTCATTGTTACATTAATGAGTGTATGATATATTGGGATGATGATAGTAAAGTAATTTACTTGCAAATTTTGTAGCCTTCCTCGGTATAAAAGACATCATGCATCTAAAAGGTAGAAAACAAATATTTCTCATAAGAAGATATATAACTTTTTGATTATTCCTCATTAGCAAAAATTAATGTATTTGAAGTCACCACTAATGACATGGGTTGGCACAAAGAGCATAATTTTGAAGAATGCATAATGTAACATTGCTCATAATATCCATCTTAGAAATATTTTGATCATATTCATCCATCTCTTGTAGTTGAAAATCAAAATGTTAGATTAAGACTATGCACAAATAGATTTCACCTATTTGGCCAAATATGACAATAATATTATTCATGGATAGTGATCATTACATTATTTAATTTACTGCTATGGATATGCATGAAAGAAAAATATAGGTTTTTATATATTATTATGTCTAGTCTGAGAAACCCAAAAAAGAAGTTGGATATATTTCTACAACTCCTAATTGTGGAGCTAAATATTTGTGGGAGGTGGGTGTAAAAACATATGATGTATCTAGTAAGAAAAACTTCCAGATGTGAGCAACAATTATGTAGACTATAAGTTATTTTGCAACATATTCTATATTTTCATGATGGACTACATAGTAAAATTAACTTGTCCTTACTGCATAAAGAATTTTAATGCATTTTCTTTGAGAAAAGGTGGAAATACTGATAGGCTTGATAACTATCAAAAGTTCTAATAAATAGAACATCCATTTTAGAGGAATAAAAAGGAATTTAGGAAAGAAATGATAGTTCTAAAATGTGCACCACCTATTAGGTTATGTTCATAAATATTATAGTTCATTGAAAATTATGGCTTCAAAAAGGTTACATAAATTAATGCTGATTGCATAAATGTACAAATTGTTATGAATTGTCACTATGGTTGGAAGAAATAAAGTATCTTTTATGATTTGCTTTATTGGAAAACAAACCTAATTGGGGATAACTTAGATGTCATGCACATTGAGAAAAACCTTGTTGATAATATTTGTAATACTATCATGAATGAAGAAGGAAAAACAAAAATCAATGCTAAATCAAGAGAATATTTAAAAGAGTTTAATTCATATTTAGAGTTACATAAGGATGAATCAACAAATAAATTTCCTAAGGCTTGTTACGGTTTGGACAATGATACAAAGGAAACTTTGTACGAATGGTTGATAAAGCTTGGGTTCCTTGACAAAAATATATCTAACATGAAAAGATATATTGATATAAAGAAACATAAGTTATTTAGGAAGAAAAGTCATGATTTCCATGTATTTATGCCGAGACTAATACCCGTAGTTTTCCATTAATTATTTCTAGAAAATATATGGCAAGCCTTGACTAAAATAACTATTTTTTTAAGAATCTTACTTGTACTATCAAAACAAAGGAAGACATTGAACAATTAGAAAAGGATTTAATCATCATTTTATGTAGACTTGAGTGCATTTTTCCTTCAAGTTTCTTTGAATCCCTATGCAATCAGATGGATATATCCATTTGAGAGATTATATATTTTTTATTTCATCATCTATCATTTCCTATGTATCTTACAAATTAACATCATTGTAATGATGTATTTTTTTAGATATCTTCGAAATTTGAAAAATAATGTTAGAAATAAAGCTAGAGTTGATGGATCAATATACAATGCATACTTAGTTGAAGAAGCCTTGACATTTTATGTATGCTACTTTGAGCCACAATTATATACTAGGAATCAAAAAATGTTATAAAATAATTATTATTGTATGGGGGATGGATCAAAATAAGAAGACATGCTTTCTATTTTCAACTATACGGGTTGATCATTTGGTAGAGAAAAATCAAGATATTATTTGGATGACCAAGAGTATCATACTATTCACACATATATCTTATTAAAATATGAGGAAGTTAAAACCATATATTGAGTAAGATTTAATTTTTGTTTGCATTAGCTTTTGTTTCTCATGGTGTGTGATCTACTAATATTAATATTCAAAGTAACTTCAATCTTGTTTTTGTAGAATTTATGCTAACAAATTAAGACAAATTGAACCACATTTTGATAATATTATGATTGATGTTAAGCTTGATAAAGATTTTTCATCTTAGTTTGAAAAATTTATTAGTAAATAACTTTTAATGTTTCCTTATAATAAATAACATGCCAAAGTATGTTAGTTTGATTATATTTTTATAATCATTCTTTAAGCACATTATCCGTCATCAAATATCTCTAATAGACAAATAAAGGATATTGTAAGAGGGACATTATGAAGTTTAAAGATATATACCATACATTATGTAAATGAATAAAAATTTCACACTTAAAAATATATTTCAAAAAGAGCTATAATAAATTTGGGTTTTAGAATTCATCATCAATACAACCTTATGGATGTGCATCATAATAAATATTATTGGAAGTATGATCCATTCATTCTTATGGTGCAAGCAAAATAAGTATGTTATATCACTTATCCAACCATAAGAAGAAATCCTGGTGGATGGTGGTCTTTTTGTAAAATATAAGCTAGATCAACAATTGAAGTTCATGAAATAGATGTCATAGTCACACCATCGCATGTATCTACATTTCAAAAGAATATTATGGAAAACTATCCTATTAATCCTATGGTCTATGATGGACCTAAAACAATGATTGGTGAAGATGCAAACTATTTAAACATTGATGATGCACATATTGGAGAAGATAGTGAACAAGAATTAATGGCACAATTAGGTGAGGATAAAAAGTTATATAGAGATAATTTGTTTTATATTTCTAATGATAATTAGACTTTTATTAACTTCGATGTTATGTGACATTATTTTTTAAGTGTTTTATTTCAGCTGTTGAATATTAATAATTTTTAATTATTGTGTTTGTTAATGTGTTTGTAATGATCTTTTGTTAGTATGTATTATTGATTAATAATAATTGTTGTTTTTGAATGTTTGGATATTTATATAAATTGAATTAGGTACGAGAGGTAACCATTCAAGTGGTTAAGGATCTCAATCCCTAGATTATGATAGAGGAAGTCAACAAATAGTTCATGGAGGAGGAATGCAATAATTATTCAGTGACAATAATACTATTTTTTGTTTCACCTCATTCACCTACATGTATAAAGGATACATTGACATCACCTCCTCTTCATATACACATATTTTATACCACTAACATTTTATTTTCATCTCATTATGCACCAACCAATTAGTAATGCTAGGTCTATCCCATTAATCTTAAGAGGTACATACGATGCTACTACAACATCAAAAATAGTACATATTCACAATCTATGATTAGGATGCAAGTTATGAAAAGAATTTTATTCAGTCCACTCTTGACAATAAATAGCATGTATTTTACAAAAATGCATTACTTCATTCATGATAATTTTTTTTGTTTTAGTTTTTCATGAATTTTTAACATATCCCTTAATATACCGTAATTGTAGTTTTTTTCTTAAATCTGGTATAATTTATCATTAACTAACTCTAATTTTTTTGTAACATCATTATCATCAAGAATAACAATTAATAGCATGTTAATTTATGTTTTTATTACTTAATTTTCAAAAAATATAAAAAAATAAAAATTTCATCAAATTAGTAGCATAAATCTAATTTTTTTATATGTATATGTATATGTATGTACTAAAGCTATTTTATTTATAGGTTTATTCCTTCAGCTTCTTGTATAATTGGAAAGATATTTAAGGAAAAACTAATTGAAGAATGTATAAAGTAGAGCAAAGTGACTTCAAATATGAAGGAATATTATTAGGAATAATTTGAAGTATAATTTAATGCATGTGCATATTTGATAAGTGTTGCATTATTATTAATTATAACAAAAATAATGCATTACTATAAATTCTATTTTTTTATTATTTTAGAAAAAATATAAATGGAATTATGCTTTTTTGAGATCTATGAAGGATACATGAAAATATGTGACTAGTATCAGATACAATGATAAGCTTCAAAAATGGAGAAAGAAATATGGTAAATATGTAAAACCAAATAATATTTCTTGAAATGTTTGGAACAAATGGTGGGAATATTAAAATAGTGAAAAGTTCAAGGCCTCATGCTATATGACATCCCAAAATCACTGATCAAAGATAGCAAGTGAAGGATCATGATCTTCAAAATATATTAGTGGCTCCAAAATGACTTACCAATATTCTATAGATTTGGTAATAGTCTTTTCCCAATTTAATTTTGATGCTAACTGTGTGTATGCAAAGGATACTAATTTAATCAAAAATTTTCATTTACATAATTTGATAATATTATATATTTTTAGGAGGTTGAGTTAAGATGTCCACTAATACCATTTGAGGTGTTTAAGTACATGCACAAGAAAAATGGTGAATTCTTTATTGACAAGCGGTCAAATGACATTAATATAGGTTTTTTTTAATTTGCTTTCATTATGTATGTTAATGTTAGCATGTTTTATGAATTTAGAATTTATTGATTATTGTGGAATTAGAGGGGATTGGTGATAGTTAAAGTTAGCAATTACAAATGTAATTTTTTTTTGCATATCTTTACTGAGAATACTTGTATCCTTCAATCTCCATCAGTAGAGACCTAATTTGCATAGATACATATCCACTTTAAGGTCTCATCCATAAGGCACATGAAGTCTTCTATTGAATTTGACCTAAATTAAATATATGCATTATAATAGCTTAGTAAATCATGAAAAATGATAATACATACTACGTCACAATTAACCATAAGCCTTATACAATGTATAAATATAGAATAGTGAACTAACCATGAGAAACTCATCCCACTAATCAAAAAAAAAAAAAGTCATCCCTCTAAGTATGAGAAGATGATTCATTATAATTGTTAGTGGACTTCTATGCATGTGCATGGCTTGTCTAATTACAAATAACCTATGATTTTTTACTTTTAGGCAACTACCAATGCATGTAAGCCATGTATAATATAGGAGATATGAGCTAAATATAATATATATACAAATGTAATACAAAAAATAATTGAACACAAAAAAGGGCTATTTAAGAAAATAATATTGAAAACATTTAGAAATCCTTTTTTTATGGACTTTGACACTCTTTTGCAATAGTTAATATCCCAGCAAACCATGATATAAAAAAATATTAAAATAATATTTCTCCTTTGACAATCCTAAATAGGAACATTTAAGAAGTTAATGTTTGTAATAATTCATTAATTATATTTTTACTTTATGTGAATTATGATATATACATCAATTCATCGTATATATTCAATGAATTGTTTCTCTTAAAGATGTTAATTACAAAATATACATCAATTCCTTGTTTGAGCTGCGTGATGGTTTTATGTCATAACCCTATTTTTATCTCCTTTCTACCACCATGCCAACCCTTTATATTTTTTCCAGTCTTGTGATCATGTCATTATTTGATATAATAGTGAGAAAATTATAGTTTGTCTTAAAGATATAATTAATTTTTTAAATTAAACATAGCTTACTAAATTTATTCCATATTTGCTTTTATTTTATGACAATAATTCAGACTACCACGTTGATTATTGTTTAGAATAGGTGTGACTATATAACTAGAGGTGGCAGGTGGGTTGAACGGCTTGGACATGGCTTGAATGAGTCGTGCCTGGATCCAGGCCATGCCGTACTGAGCCAAGTGGTGCTGGGCCAAGAATGACCCGGTGGCCTAGCCTATAGGCATGGTCTAGCATCATGGTAAGCTACCGTGCCCAAGAACTAGGACTGTCAGACCATGCTTGACCATCTTGTAAATGTGGTGAGTTTTTTTAATAAACTTGTCACGTGGTTGGCTAAGGATGTCCATGTGGCATGGTCAAGGCACACTTGGACACGCCACATACGACTAGTGCTCCCCCTTGAAAGCTGAATGCTTGAACCAAGGTCCGACTGTTAGCCGAAGCTGAACGCTAGTTCCAAAATCTTCAGCTCAATTTGGACATTCGGCTCAGATGATAGTATGTTTAGATACAGAGATGTTTCATCACAAATATTAGAAACGTACATGCTTATTCTGTTTCTAAAATTTAGAAAAGAGCTTTTTAAAAATGGAATATTCTATTTATAATCTTGTTGCTATTTGCAAATAGAGATGGAATTAGAAATGAATTTGACCATTTCTAATTTGATTATTTATTGTTGTAATAAATATATAGATATATAAATATAAATTTATATAAATATATAAATATATAAATATATATATATATATATATAGATATATAGATATGTAGATATGTAGATATGTAGATATGTAGATATATAGATATATAGATATGTAGATATGTAGATATGTAGATATGTAGATATGTAAATATGTAGATAAATATATATATATATATGTAGATTTGTAGATATATAGATATGTAGATAAATAGATATGTAGATATATAGATATATAGATATATTGATAGATAGATATATAGATAGATGGATATATAGATAGATAGATATATAGATAGATAGATAGATAGATATATATATATATATATATATATATATATATATATATATATATAGATATATATTTATAAAATAAATAGATATATAAAACATATAAACATATAAATATATATGGTAAACATGATAGCCTAGTGGAGTCATGATTTTGATTGTCTCTCACTCTCACACTGATTACCCTTTGTTATTGGCACTAGGGCTTGCACGATTCGAAACACGCACACACTCACACGTTTCTAGATGGATCATGATAATTTGCTTACTAAATAAATGCATCATTAATTATAAATAAAATTGAATATTGTTATCCAAAAAAAAAGATCAAATTTACACATGGTATTATATTTTATGATTAATCAAAAAACATAAATATAAATCACTTCACAATTTATGGTGATTAGCTACAAGGAAAAAGTTTGTTTGAATAAAAACATCACGATTAATTTTTATGAATAAAAAAAAGTAAGCTTGTTTTAACATATAAACATACATTATGCATATGCTGTATACTTAAACAATTTGTATGTTATATACCTTATAAAACAAATATGTTGTATGCATTAAAAAATGTATACAATGTATATTAAAAACATAAACACTATATACATTAAAAAATGTATATATTGTATATGTTAAAAATCATATATGTTGTATATGTTAAAAAAAATTTATGCTTTATATGTTAAAAAACGTACATGCCATATGCCTAAAAACATATATTGTTATGCAATTCCATTTCTAATGATTGTGATTTTAGAGATTTAGAAGAAGAGAACAACAAAAAAGACAGCAAATGATATATATATATCAACAAACACAATCCAACAAAACCACGACAGAATCAAAATCATAACAGAAAACACACAATAACATGGTTCACTAATCGTTTAATACGACTAGCTACATCCACCAGAAAAATATGTATGCGTTTACAGATTATAACAAAAATCAGAATGTTCTTACACTTTTGTGAGTAGCAACAATCATGAAGAAATTCACGCAAAGAAGAGATAAAAAATGGAGAGATTTGAATAGTTTCGCAACAAAAACAATTACTTGAAAAACTACAATAAAATCAATTTTATATTAATGACATAGCGGGTCGAATCACTCAGATGCACCGGATTCTGCTCCAAAAATTTCTTCAGCCCTCTAACCAAAATGCGGGGCCCTTGTTATTGTGCTATTGCTGCATTCTTAACCTTTCAATATTTTATTTCCTGGACTAACAAAACATCAAAAATAGAAAACATTTTTGGTTATATAAATAGTTTATCAAAACAAACTAGACATATATAACTATATGCTGTTTACATTAAACCATAAACCACATAGGAGAAATTAGGTTTTGGGTGTCTCCCCTGAAATTTTTAATATTTAGAAACTAACATTTTGATATTTTTTAAAAAATCACAAAACTAAAAATAAATTAAAAATAAGGGCACCCGAATTCGTAAGTGCTAAATTTCCCCCACCCTCACCCCTAGACCTCGCCCTTGCCCCTTGCCCCTGCCCCTGCCCTTGCCCCTCCCCCTTGCCTGTCAACCCTTGTCTGTTTGCCCTCATCTCTCACTCCTCTTTCCACGCCAGTCTCCACGAGCTCCTTCTTGGGGCTTAACGGAACTCCACGAGCCCCATGATGGAGCTCGAGGATTTCCAGTGAGCTTCTTCGTGGAGCTCGTCGAGCTACGTAGAGGTATCAAACGGGTTGGGCAGGCCTGACATGCCACGGTCACGGCATGCTACAGTGTCATGCCCGTGGCTGGCATGACACGCTATATTGCCGTGCCTCAGCCATGTCGTGCGAAGCCTCGGCCCTATCGTGCAGTGCCTCGGCCTTGTCGTGCAGTGCCTTGATCGTGTCGTGCCGTGCCGGCAGGTGGGCACAACACGCGACCTCGCAAACATGATCAATATGAGTTGATACCTAATAGGAGAGGCTCACCGAACCCCAAAAAAGCGAAGATGCGAGGCGGCGCGGCGCGCCGTCGAAACCATACTTTTTAAAAAAAATTAGGGTTTTGTCCGACTCGAACTAGGCTGAACCCGGCAATTTTCGGTCGTGGGTTCGTGCCGGGCTGGCATGAAACAATAACCGTGCCGAGCCAGGCATGGCACGGAATAATAATCGTGTCTGGCCCGGCATGGTAGCCCAGTTGGGCGGTTTAAACTAAGGCGGGCCATGCTGGCCCGGCCCTTTTGACACCACTAGAGCCACTTCGAGATCCACAAAGGAGATCAACGAGCTACGTCGAGATCCACAAAGGAGCTCCTCGAGCTCCAGTGAGCTCGATTGTGGAGCCCACTCGAGCTCGATGGAACTCAACGAGCTCCACTAGGGAGCTCTAGGAGCTCCACGAAGGAGCTAGTGGAGACGGGCGAGGGGGAGTGGGGTGGGGAGAGAGGGGCAAGAAGTGAGGCCAGATGGACGAGAGAAGACGGGCGAAAGTGAGGGGCGAGTGACAGGGGAGAAGATAATTTAGGACTTATGAATTCGGATGCAATTATTTTTAATTTTTATTTAGTTTTATGGCTTTAAAAAAAAATATCAAAAGTTACGTTTCTAAATGTTAAAAATTTCTGGGAAAACAGCCAATACTTAATTATCTACACACATGAACAATATACATTTCCAAAAAAAAATGTTTATTTTTTTATTTATGCAACTATACATGATATGCGTGATCATTTTTTTTATAAAGTTAGATGTAGTTTTGAGTTTTAAAAAGTAATATATCCAAAACTTAATAATTATAAGTTTTATGGTATTTTTACTTATTTTTTTTTTAAATTTACCAAAACATATATATATATATATATGTTTTGGGTATAAAAATATAATTTTATCTAATTTTTTTATAATGTTATACGTGGCTATTTTGACAATTGTTCGCTTCTAGACTACAGTTTAGGGGGGCAACATGATTCATGAGTTGATTGGGAACTAGTCGTTTCTAATAAAGATGTCAGAAATGGAGTTATTTCCATTCCACTTGGACATCGATGAGCTTATTTGCCAGTTTGCTGAGGTTATGAAACTTGTTTTGAATTATTTTGAGCTAGATGCTAGTACGTATTGATGAAATATTACTTTTTGGTAAGAGTAGGTCGTTGCACGCTGAAATGAAATGCAATATGCTTCTGTGCTGCGGCACATGCATCATTTCAAAGTATCACCCTATCTGTTATATCTGAGGCAATTCTCGAGAGATGAATTTGTTAAATATGTATGAATAGATCCTATAAATTTGGCTCCGTTCGTCATCAATTTCCCCCAATACTTTATTAATAAATCATATGTTTCAAGCTTGAAAAAATATTTTACTTGGCAGGGCGAATTGACAACTTTAGCTGACATGAAGAAAATATGGCTGGCAAAGAAATTTACCTACATTTACAAGGCTAGCCCTGTCATTCACCTGGCCTACTTTATGCAATCACTATATGCCCATGCAATTGGTAATTTTGTCTCTTGATTATGTTATCCTGGCACATTGTTGCGTGATGGTCCTTTTTGCCAAACTATGGTGATTGTGATACCTATTAGTCGGGCATCATTGCAGTTAGGCATGATAAAGTTGTTTCATTATTTTCCATTTATTGCATTGAGGTGGTGAGAACTAGAGTGTTTGGAGTAGCAACTTGAATTTGACAATAAAGTGAATACTTTCGTTAGAACATTAGAATTCTTCTAACTTGTCCATCATGGTTCTTCATATAATGAAATTTGAAGCTGCAAATGGAAAACAACAAACAAAGGGAAGGAAGATATTTGCAGTAACATATTATGGTGGTTGTCCAACGAATAACAATATGGTCAATTGGCTTCAACTTCATGATCTAATTAGGAAAGCAACTTTGATTGCCAATCAATTTATGAATACTTACAAAATGTTATAATTATTACCCAAAAGTCAATTTGCTGCCTTTTTCTAATCTCAACACCTATTTTTTATTTTTCATGCTCTCAACTTTCTACTCATGAGTTTCCTCATGAGAAAGCATTATGCACCTTCATTTTCTTGTACACTTGCACATGTCATTTTTCTCCGAACATATGATCGTTGGATGATGTACTCGAACATGCTCAGTTTGGTACACTTCTGTTTGTTTTATAATTTAAATACGAGTGGAAAATATATTTTAATTTGTAATTAAAATAATTTTAATTTGTAATTACCTAATTAGGAAGGTTGCATCAACTCCCCACAAATTTGTGCATTGATGGCCATTAATACCATTATATTTTATGTTTTTTTTTTTGTTTATTTTTATCTTTATATTTTATGAATGAAAGTTCTTAACACGTAGATGTAGGCTATACCAATCCAAGTTAGAGGCTATTTATAATTGTGTGTATTTTATTTCTATATTAAGAAAATTTATTATTATTTTAATTTTTAGTTGTTACAATTACCAAGGTATCATAGTATTGGTTTCTATAAACTTTAAGGAGAATTTGGTGCATAATTTGCACAATAGGCATGTAATATGAAGAAAAAAAAGGTAGAATTGTGGGTGAAGTAGTTTGTGTGTAGTGTTCTAGTCATTTGTGTAATAGCAACCTTTTTTTGATGTTAATTAAGAGAATAGTGATATGATGCTAGTATATAGTTGTATACAATTTTTCTTATAGTATATATATATTATAAAAAGGACATATCAAAGAGATATTGGTTGTTATTTTCATAGTGGAGGCCAAAAACATTATAAGATGTTGAGACAGATATAGTTGTGATAGTCAATATAAAATTATGAAAAATATTTGCTTATTGTAATATTTAATTTAATATTTTATTTTTGTGTTTTTTATTTATTTATGAGTGTCTCATTAGTTTTTTTTGTTAGTTATCTTTTAAAAATAACTTAATTATGATTTTGTTTTTGTTTTTGATTTTGTTTTGTGGGATTAAAGACTTTGAGAAACATTTTATTCAAGACCAAGCAATGTGAAATCTATATATATATATTTCTATAATAATATTATTAATATATTATTTAATTTATTTTTGACTTTATCACTCATCTCAGACCAAACCGAGAATATTGTATTATAATATTAGAGATGTCTCTATCCTAAAGCATGAGACTTTTCAACTAGGAATATACATCAATGTTTTTTTTATGCATATCAAACTTGAATGAGTAAAGATTCATTCGACTTGATACAATTAGATATTTTGGAATCTTATAGAGATTAAATGTAAAATATATTTAAATACTTTATTATATTTATTGATAATTCTGTATATTTTACTTGATTTATTTATTTTTATTCTAGATGATAATTTTTTTTTATTTTTAATTATCTCATGAAAGAATAAAAAATTAATTTAATAAAAAATATAAAAATTTTTAGGAGTGACAATGACTTAGAGTATATGTTTAGATTTAATATTTTTTGTACTGATTATAAGATCATATGTTAGGATCAAGATGTAGTACGCATCATCCATGATTAGCTAGGTTGATATGATTCGTGGCTAGAGGTGTCTAACTCACCATCCATGATGGGCTAGGTCGATATGACTCGTGGCTATAGTTGTCTAACTCGCCATCCATGATGGGCTTGGTCGATATGACTTGTGGCTAGAAGTGTCAAATATATCGTGCTAGTTTGATATAATTCATTTTTTTTAGGCTCAAGCATGTCATCATGCCATTCCAAGCATGAAATGGTTTGTAGCATGGGTGGTGCTATGCTAAAATGATTCCAAGCATGAAATGGTAGCTGGCACAACCCATTTGCTTGTTGATGCCTAGGTCATATTAAATTATATTGTGTCAAGTCAACTCTGCCAACCCTTAAAATAATCCAGCACTAGGAATCACTTGAACTTAGTTTAGTTTGGGTTAACTTGAGTTTATTTTAGGCTAGTTTGGATTAGTTTGAATTTAGCCTGGATCACGTCCAAGCAAGCCTGATTAGTTTAATGCTAGCTTGGTTTGTTCCAGGCTAGCTTGAGTCAGGTCTATGATAGTCTTGGTTGGCTAGCCTAGGTCAAAACTGGCTCACATGGGCTAATATTCTATGTTGTGTTGTATTTCTTACAACATCTTCACACGGCATGAACCGTGCCTGAAGGTTGGTCTGAAACTATTTCAATCATAGTTTTAGTTGGGGTGGGCCATGCCATGAGCATGTTTTTGCAAGTCATGTCATGCATTATCGTGGGTCATCGGCCCATTTGGATACCTCAACTCGTGGCTAATCAATGGTAGTATGAGATCATGTCAAGTTAGCAAGAGTTTGGTTTAGGATAGATTTAGTTCATGCCTTGCTAGCTTTGGCTTAGATTGTTAGTTAGTCTTTAAAAAAAAGGCCATGTCCGGGTTGGGTCTAAAATTTGCATAATCAACATGCTCGTTTGATAAGACCCAGCTTGTATTTTTTTTAAATGGCATGAGATTCATGTGCCATACTTAGGTTTGGGTTCACTCCACTTGGAGGCATGATCCGAGAATAACTCTTCGTCAAGAGGACTTGGGCCAAATTTGGTCCCAACTGTTGGCACATTGGTTCGTAACTTGTTGCTTGCTGGAACACAAGTTGTCCATGGCACTACTTGTGTCTTTGGGCTATTTTGACTGATGCCTTTTGGCCATGCTGGTTTGCATAGTTTCATGGCCTAGTTTTGATTGGGCCATGTGATGCTAGGCTTATTTTTTATGGGTTGTGCTGTGAGTTGGGTTGAGCTGAATAAGTAGTTTGTCACTTTTTATCAGATTTCATGTGATAATACATTTCTACAGAATGAGATTATAGAAAAGAAGAAAATATATTTAATTGATATGATTCAAATATCTTTTTTGGGTAAAAGTGATAGATTCTTTGTAGAAGATATGATTTTAATCATAAATTATCTTATTAATTAGTTACTCTCTTTTATTTTTTTATTTTCTTTTAGATTTTGTATAATAAAGTGAGATTATTCAGTTATCTCATATAATTTGAGAGTACTTGTTTGTTCTGATTTTTTTTCAAGATGTGACAAAATAATACCTAGTGTAATAAAATATCTTTCTTAATTATTTAAATATTTAGAAATGATACTAATATTACTTGTCTATAACTGATGGAGTATTATTGAGTCTTGCTATTATATTTTTTTAGCAAAACTCGTTATTTAATCAGCCTTGATAGAGTAAGGATCAATAAGATACATAAGTATTTATTACTTTTTTTTTTACTTATATGTAATCTTATTTGAGCTTCTAGTTAGGAGTGAGTCACTAATAAAATTCATTTGAATTTGTTAGTACATATTATGATGATATTCTCATAAAGTTATCATATATATCAATAAATACAGAATAGATTGAGATAATAATATGTTATTTTTTGGACAATTTTTAGAGAAAATATTTGTGGTTTTTTTTCAAAGATTTTTTAGAGAGAGATTAAATATCTATAGTTATATCTTGATCAAGTGGAGTTCGTATGATCACTCGTAATACTATAATATTTTAGTCACAAAGTGACAGTGAGGGAGTTGAGAGAGCTGTGAAAGTTTTTTTAAGAGGCAGAAAGATAGTAGTGATTTATTTTTTTTAGGAGGTTGAGATATACTCATTAGAGGTGTTGGATGTTACATCTTGATTTACAATGGACTTGGTTTAGAGGCTATATAATAGACTATAAGACCTACACAAGTAGGTTTCTATACAATCTCATCTACTAGTATTATTATATTAATGTTTTATTGGATGCTATTGGCTTAAGTACGTCTATATCCATCATTTTGTTTGCTCACCATATCACTTCAGATTCTTAGGTCATTGATTATGGAGTGAATAACCATGCCATAAGTACTAATATTTTTTATTTCTTTTGTAGAGTCTAGAGATTCTAATATTGTCGTGTCCAATGACATTATTATATGAGCTAGGAGATAAGACAATGTTGATGGTGGCCATTTCTGGTAGACATATATTTTATATGTATTATAATTTTGTCATACTTTATTTTTTATTAGTTGCTTAATTAAGTAATATAGCTGTGATATATCAGGATGGTATAATAAGGGACTTATTATATTTGATTCAATCAAATAATTGTAGATCCTATAGGATGACATCATATGATGACTTAGAATATAGAAGTGTCAAAAGGATCATGCTAGACTAATATTTTTTTTTTGGCATAAGCATGCCATCGTGCCTTGTCTGGCATGATTTCAAAAAATGGTAGCTTGACACGACCCATTGTCTTGTCGATTGTGTGGATTGTGTTGAATCATGTTGGGTCAGGTCAGGTTGTGCTAAACTGCTAATCCTTACCATGGCTGAGCACCAGACATGATTCGAATCAAAACTAGCCTGAGTTAGCATGGGTTAATTCCATGTTAGTCTAGGTTAGGTTGCTAGCCGGGCCAAGATAAGCCCATACAGGCTTGTTTTCATGTCGTGGCATGGCACAGCTCGTGACATGTGAGCCAGAAACCTTTGGCTCGATACAACATTAGCTATGTTATGAGGTCAGACCAACGACATTCTAGGTATGGTTTTAGTTGTGTTGGGTTGTGTCATGGGCCCATTTTATGGGCCATGTGAAGCAATGCTATAGGCTGTCAACTAATTTGAATATTTCTAAGAATATGAGATGATTTATCAAATATCACGTGCCTAAATAATTTTGGGCAGAAGTTGTTAACTATTTTCTTAGTTAAATGAATATTATTTTATTAGATTGTATCACATACTTGCTCATATATTTAAAAGAGAGACTTTTTTATCTTTCACTCAAAAATTTTGGGTCTATTTGTTTTGTTTTAGATCTGTCTTTAGGGTAGAGAGGGGAATTTTTCACGTGCCACCAAGTCCTCTTACCTTGTGTACTTTGATATTCAGAAGAGATATAAATGTTATCTACTAGAGACTTGAATGATTATTATGAGTTTAAATTTGATATTTTTTAAGGAAAAGTTATTCTTTAAAGATTCGATCTAAGAGAATACACCTTCATGCGTTATAATGATAGATTGATTTTTTGTCCAGTTGTTAATTCTTTATGAAGAAATAATTGTTGACCCTGCTCCAATGCATACACATGATACGAATAGTATGATTGACATTGAGGAGAGTAATGACACCTCTCATAAGGTGTTATGCCAAGGAGAGGAACCAAGTCACATTGGACATGAGGTGTGAGTCTCTATGAGAGAGGGAGATGAATATTAAGAGACTTGATGATCTAAATCTAAAGGTATATATTAAATGAATATATTTGTAATCTTTTACATGTGTTTTCTTGTATTATATGATGCATTTTAGAATATCAACTTGGACATTTTGAGTACACTACACAATAAACAAAAGATATATTCTATTTAATATTTTTTATCTTACGTATTTTTTTATTCTTATTTTGGTATCATATATTTTAATTTATTCTTTTCACTTAAATGCTGTAGGGTTCTAGTCACTCTTTCAAAGTCACTTAGTCATTTAGGATGTTGATATGTTATATTTGATGAACTAAGCACAATCATATCTAATAATAATTGGGATTTTGTTCCAAAATTGGTATGGAAGCCAAAAGTGGGATGTAAATTAGATATACACGACGAAGATATAACTTGAAGGATAGGCCGACCGAGTCAATGCTAGGTTGGTAGCAAAGAGATTTACGTAGATTTATGATATTAACTATTATGGTAGTTTATTTCTTGTGACCAAAATAGTTGCTATTAGGTTATTTTTTATTGTAGTATCATATAAGTAGATTATGTATCAACTAGATATAAATAATACTCTTTGTAATGGTAATTTTGTAAAAGAAATGTTTATGCATAAGTCATTAGGATTTATAATTTCTGGAAACTTATGCATGATATGTAGATTATGAAAAAATTTTTATAACTCAAAACAATCTCATAGGGCATAATTTAATAGATTTTTTGATTACTTATCATCTTTGACCTTATGATATGCATATTAAATTATTCTTAGTTTTTTTGATGTGGATATGCAAGTCAGTATATGATATTATTGATATATATTAATGATATTTTATTTCTAAGCGATGATTAATTGTATATATTCCAATTAAAATTATCACTACATATTGAGTTTCAGATTGTTGTAGTATTTTTTTATTTTTGATATGAGCATCTAAACTATGAGATGTCCAAAGTATTTTATCCATTATATAAGGGTATTGATTGTATGATATTTTTATATTGAATATTTTTTTTTTATATTTCAACTTATAACAAGATATTAGAGTAATATGTGTACATGTGGACAAGAGTTTACTTTTTGTAGAAGGGTTACACAATAATTTGTAAAAAAAAAGTAGTGGGATAGTGCTGGCGTGGGAACGATGCATGTGCTTGTACAATGAGTTGCACATGCATAATGTGGGCAGAGGCACATGCACAATGAATATCAAGTGTATAGTAAGGGTAGTAGGCATGCACAATTGATGAAAATAGGCATGCCGAATTGGCGACGATAGGCGTGCACAATTGGTGATAATTGGCATGCACAATTGGCAAAAATAGGCGTGCACATTTGGCGAAAATAGGCGTGCACATTTGGCGAAAATAGGCGTGCACATTTGGCGAAAATAGGGGGCACAATCGGCGACAATCGGCGTGCACAATCGGCGACGATCGGCGTGCATAATCGGCGACGATCGGCATGCACAATCAGCGACGATCGGCGTGCACAATCGGCATGCACAATCGGCGACGATCAGCGACAATCGGCGTGCACAATCGGCGACAATCGGCGTGCACAATCGGCAACAATCGGCGTGCACAATCGGCAACAATCGGCGTGCACAATCGGCAACAATTGGCGTGCACAATCGGCGACAATCAGCGTGCACAATCATTGACAATAGTCGTGCATATAAGTGTCAAATGGGATGAGTTGGGTTGGTCCGGTCCATTTTTTAAGGCTCAATCGAGTTTGCGTGTCGTGTCAGGCACAACACAGTTCACTGGAGGGCAGGCCAGACATGATCTGCAGTCCAAAATCAGTCTGGGTTTGGGTTGTGTCAGGTAGTTCTAGGTTAAGATAAAATTAGGGTTGTGCCGCGGCGTCACCGTCACCCATCGGGCATCTCCGCATCTCTGTCACCCATCGGGCATCTTCGCATCTCTGTCACCCATCTGGCATCTCCGCATCTCTGTCACCCATCGGGCATTGCTGCATTATCGTCACCCATCAGGCATCGCTGTGTCGGTTGTAGTCTGTCGCTTGGGCGCATCATCACCCATATTGTGCCCTTGTGCCAGACACCCGAGTCTTGCCTAGCACTTGGGTTGTGCCTGGCACGACATGCGGGTTGAAACTCTCGGCACGACACGACACGACACGAATTGTGCTGAGGGTCTGTCCGGTCCGTGCTCGGGCACGCTATAGTACTGTGCCGTGATGATTCAAACATACCTGAATCGTGATGGGCTTCAGGTTGGGCCTGGGCTGTCTGACCTTTTTGACACCTAATTGTGTACAATCAACTACAATAGACATACACAATCAGTGTCAATAGGCTTGCACAATCGGTAAAATAGGCAATCGGTGACAATAGGTGTGCAATGGTTTTTATCAAACTCTAACTGGCAAACAATAGTACTCAGTGGTAGAAGGTGACACATGTTGGAAGAAGGTAGTGCATGACAACATTGTTTACAGAAATCCTAACTACATTTTGAGAGATTTGTAAGAAAATAGAATTGAAAATAAAACAAAATTGAGTGTAAATATTTTTTGCATTATTTGGAAAAATCTCATTTTTGTGATATGATTTGAATTATTATTGTAAATATAGATATGAGTCTCAATTTAATATAAACATTATAAGATACTAAGACACATAAGAAATATTTATTAGATATTATTTTGGGAGAGGAGATGAAGAGCATTACATAATATTGGAAGAGACATGTTGATTACTAGAGCTATCTAGGAGTCCTCATAGAGTTAATTCACTATATTACTTTCTAAAGAGAAGTATACAAAATTCCTCTTTAATATAGTAGTAGATCTTTTCATTTTTTAAATATTATTGGTTGTTTTATTTATATTTTTATTTTAAATTTCAAGATTATTGACATATGAGTAGACAGTCATATCATTAGTAATTGTATTTTATTTTTATGTTTTTTTATTTTAAAAATATTATTATAGATAATGATGAACATTTGAAAGTTATTAGATACTATAATATCCAACTGATTTTTTATCACTTTTTCATGTCTTACTTATTTTAAAGTATTCTATTAGTTTATATTATGTGAATTATATTTTTAAATAATATAATTCTAATTTTATTTTTTTTACTGATATTTTTTTATAGGATTGAAAAATTTAAGAAAGATTTTATTTGTGATTAGATAGGTTGAATTATATGTTTTTTTTAATGGTAGGATATTTCTTTAGATATTTGAATATTTTGACATGTTACTTATATATTATTAGTTTGGTTATCTCTCACTATCAAAGTAAAAAAAATATTTTATTTATTTTAAGGGTATTTTAATCTTAAAATACAAAATATGTCAGCTAGGACAATTTATTAAAGCTTTTTATCCTAGATATTAGTTTAGTTTAAGTTGGAACTCAAATTTGATTTGATATACTCAGATATATGAGGACATATTAAATATTTAATTAGACATATACTTTGGCATATGATATTCCTTGTTGATGGTTATTTGAGATATATATTGATAATTTTTTTCTGATAAATCATAAGCTTTTTTTTATTTTTTAGATTTTTTATAAACTTATAAAACTCAATTTAATAAAAATATTATACAATTAAAAAAATAAAAATATATTAGAAAAAATATCAGATTAATTTAATACTCATTATATACTTTATATACTAGATTTTTTATATTGGCATATCTTAATAGAATGAAATGGTTGAAAGGAAAATTATACATTTGATTAAAATGACTCATATATTTTTATTTAGAAAGGGTGTAAAAATATTTTTTTGAGAGAAGTTTAATCATATTTTTTTTCATCAATCAGATTATAGTTATTGAAGCCATGCTCGAGGCACGCCTAAAGTATAGGCATTATGAAGCATCTTCAAAGGTGCCTTGCCTAGGGCTAGGAAAAATCATTTTTGAAAGATGTTGGAGGTGCCAAAAAAAGGTGTGCTTCACTTCATAGAACGAGGTGCTGTAGCTAGTTCATGAGCATGTTGATGTAGCTCGTTCTTGGAATGAGTTTGGTTTCACACCACCAAGATTAAGTCCTTGACATTGGGTTGCTCATTCTTACAATGAGCTTATGATGCTCATTCTTGAATTGAGTTTCAGTTGCTCGTTCATGTATGTACATATGCATGCATATATTTTTATGTATATTATAAATATATGCATATTTATTTACATATATATGCATGCATTTATATGTTAATACTATAAACACACACATGTATGGATACACACACACACGCATATGCATATGTAGATATATCTATATATGCATGTGTATATGCATAAATACATATATAGGTGTGTCTACATATATATATATGCAAGGAAGCATGGATACGGCTCCCTACAGTCGTGTCCGTGTGTCCAACACTTAGACACGGCACAGATACGTATCCGATATGCCATGTGGCATATCTTTGATCGGATTGTGTCCGATATGGCTAGAGGTATCAAATGGGATGTGTCGGGCCGGCCCGACCCATTTTTTATGAGCACGACCGTGCTTCCGTGTTGGGCCAGACATGACATGGTACAGTAACCGTGCTGTGCCTAGCCTGGCACGATTTATTCAAGCCAGGCCCGGCACTGCCCTCTGGCCCGACGGTAAATTTACCATGCCGGGTCAGGCCCATACGGGCCTATTTAAAAAAATAAAAATTTTTTATTTTTAAATATTTAAATTTTTGTATTAAACTATTTATAAAATATATATTATATATAGATAATATTTAAAAATTTTAAATTTGTAACTTGAAAATTGTTGAATATACAATAGTAATAAAGTTTAAATTTTTTTATTATTTTTTAATAAATTTAGATTATAATTTATTAGAATTAAATTATAGAATTTTTAATGAAAAATTTAAACAAAAAAATAAATTAAACAAAATTATTTCGTTAAAAAAAATTACAAAGTTACAAAGATAAAAGCAAGCCAAACATCCAATCGGGCAATAGATATCAACCCAAAGTAAATACAACGTAGCAAAAATAAAAAAACATATAATCAATACAAAATAAAATATCAAAATCAAAAATCAGAATTAAGAATAACACAAATCATCAACTGTGTCTGTGATTGTGAGGCATTAAAAATCAAAATAAAGTAGCAATGACAAATAATATGTGACATGGCGTGGCATGGCGTGGCGTGGCATGACATTGGAAACTGACATTTGGCAATGGGCAGGGGCAACCGACAACCACGTCAATCGTTAATCGATATATCATGATCATCATCAACCCAACATCAAAATTATTATCATATGGATCATCATCATTAGAAATCAACTCATCTGCTTTCGAAGCGGATGTAGTCATTGTCCTAGCTTCAGTACGATCCTGGATACTAAACCTCGAATACTCTCAGTCCTTCATACATGCTAAGGTATCAATAATATTTGGGCGTAATCTTGATCTTCTATTTGAAATCACGTTCACTACAATAGAAAAAGTAGATTTCGATGCTACGCTTGACACTAGAGGAATCAGTAGATTTCATGCTATCATAGATAACACGGGAAAGGTGGACTCAAATGATTTTTATCACTATAATATATCAAGATTCTTAGTATCAGAATATGATAGGATTGAGCAGTAATTGGTATTTAAGTACCGAGAAAGCTCGCTCCTATGTGACGGTTCACCCCGTCATTTTCTCCTCGCTAACTGAATGGATAAATTATTTTCGAAGAAGGTATTCATGTTCGTAATCACAGTCTCACTACTACTACCACTAAGTATTGTAGTATGCGAATAAGTCAGTCAACTTCTAGTGAATGAATCCTTCAGGTTGGTCTTCAAGGTTCATGTACGAGGAAATATAAATCAAAATATTATTTTCTCCTTCCACCTTAACCCTAGGGTCTATGCATGCAGGGAGATAATAAAGAGATATAATGGCGGATCAGTACTTTAAGTACTTGGTTTCCATCTATGCAATCATATGGATAAATATCGGGTCAGCTCAATACTTCCTAAACATGCTACTAATGTTGCATATTACCTGAGTGCAATGCAAATCATGAGAGAATAAACCGACGAACAAATGTTCGTCTTGTCATAAAAAATCTTTAGGAATTTCATAAATGAAATTTCTAAAGTCAAGTTAGCACTGTCAATAATAAAGTTATCATTCTTACTATTGACGTAGTTAGTTATTACATGTTCGTATCCAACATATGACTCCAACATCAGATACGTGTAATTTCAATAGTGTCTCTCATCTAATTAGAATTTCTTCTTATTATTCGCAAATAAATAGAGACTATCAAACTTTTGTTGTCTGTGAGGAGTGCGAATGTATTTTAGTGCATTACGTATATTATCCAATACGGGGGAATACATCTTCATACTTATTTGTCCAATCAAGTTAATCATGTGACATATGCATCTGACATGAAAAATCTTTCTCAATGGTGCGTTTCTAATATTCCTAACAAACATGTTAATTGCTACTCTATTATTAGATGTGTTATCGAATGTGATATTAAAAATTTTATTTTTAATTTTATATTCTCTAAATATTTTCATCATATACTCAAAAATGGCTGGGCCATCATGATGATGGAGAATCTCAGAGAATCTTAAAATTTTTTTATTCATTTTTATTTAGAATTTACATAGTGACCAGTAAGATATGCATAAGATGACTCATCATGACTTGTCAATATATTGGACGTCACATACACCACTCCACTATATGCCATAAATTTATTAATTATTATTTATTTTTCTAACTTATAAATTTAAGTATTTCATTCCTAGGTGTGGATCTAGGAATCCTACGATAAGTAGGCTGAAAATATGTCTGCATAATACTCACTACTTTTAGATTTTCTGAAAATCTTATTGGAAGATCTATTAATGTGATAAGTTTGGTCATGCATTTCCTACCCAACTCACTGTGGTATATGAATGGAGTAAATTTTGAGATTGAACTCGATCTAGTCTCAAAAAATATAGTGATAAGTTGGGTTTGCCTAGGATTTAATGCACCATATTTTTTAATGCATAATTCGGCATGCCTCTTAACGTGTCCAGTCCCAAACGAACTCATACAAGTTAAATTTCTCATCTAATATTTGTACTGTATTATTTTTCTTTCTTATCCTTAATATTTTTTATTTTATTATATTAAAATGAGTCCAAATTATAAAAGTCCAAACTATATTGATTCTAGTTAGAATCGATATAGTGGACAATGATATTTATAAAAGGAATATAATCATGATTATTTTATGTATCAAACATCATCAATTCACCATGTTTATTAAAATTCTAAATTTATGTATATCATATTTATAATATTTTATAATATTAATACTACATGACTATCTAAAGATCTTATGATATATGAGATAAATGTATCGTTGCATACAATGAGCTATTCTAGGTTTTTTTGATATATTAATTGGAAGATTTCTACAAACAACCATCATATTAATTATTTCTCGTGCATATTTGTAGTTGTAAATGAATGGTGCTATGAAACTTGAAATATATTTAAATTCAATATTATTTGATTAAGTGAGTTTGTTTGGATTCTAATATATTATTATTTTTTGATGTATTATTTTAGTGTGTTTCATAAAATATTAAATCTCACATTTAATTTTATAACTTTAAGTTTTTTACAGTATATTTATTATGCTAAATTTTCTAAAACTTCTTTTATATTTCTCTTTTTAATAATATTAAAGCGAGTCTAAATTATAAAGGTTAGTCTATGAAATTTAAGTTTTTTAGGTGCATGAGGAGATCTATGATTAGAAAACATATTAATCTCTGACCTTTTGGCTGAGTTGTCATTATCCAAATCAAAATTACTTAAAAAATTAATTTTATTTTTGTTATATTTATTTTTTAATAATAATTCATAATGTAATATTGACCCTACAGAATTTGGAGTAGAAAATGAGGTTTTAAGTTATTATATATCATATATCATATAATTTCAATGCTAGATTCTAGTATATAAAACTAAAAAAAATGAGAAATAGTCTATATGTACCTAGTAAAATTAAATTGAACCTACTATTGTAATTTTATTATTGGCTGGATTATATATCATCAATTACAAAGCTAAATAATGAAGAAAAAAAATTCTAATAAAAAATTTAAAATTTTAACTTTTAAGAAAATTAGAGAACTAGAAAGAATATTGAAGATTATAGTTTAAATTTGATAAATAAATATAATTATTTTATTTATTTATATTATTTTTGAAAATTAATGTCTTAATTTTCTTTACCATAATTTAGACATCTTATTTGTCTGTTGGATTATGTATTTATGTTATTGTTAAGTGGTTGGAGATAGAATCCAATGAACAAATGACTCAAACAAATATTTTTTTGATGTGTCACTCGTGCATGCTAGTGACACATTTGTGTCAAGGTTGACCTGTTACATTGTAATGGTAAATAATATTTTATTATAATTATTTTTACTATTTTATGATAAAAGGTTTTTGAATTGCCTCGGGTTGGATCGGCCTATACTGACCCAAGGACCCAAGGTCAATTAAAAAAATTGGGTGTGTGCATTTCATGCGCCCAATCTGAAATGTTTTAAAAAAATGATGCATGTGTTTCATGCGCCTTGTCAAATTGGAATTATGCTTGATCCAAAGGCTCGACCCGAATCATTTTTTCATTTGGGCTGAGTTTGGCCTATGAGGCCCGGCCAATCCGGCCTTGTCATGGAAATGAAAATCAGCATGCGGGCCAGACCTCAAGGCCTGTCATGGCTAGAGTCTTGCCAATATGCTGGTCCATGCTTTGAGCCAACTTTTGTTGGCCTTGTCAGGACCAACTTTTGTTGGCCTTGTCAGCAAGGAAGCACGGACACGGCTCCCTACAGTCGTGTCCACGTGTTCGACACCTGGACACGTGGACACGGCACGAATACGTGTCCGATATGCCACGTGGCGTATCATTGATCAATCCGTATCCGATACGCCACGTGGCGTATCAGATGGTTGCGTCGGCAGTCGTATGGGTGACGTTGCCCATTCGACTGTAGGGTTGCGTCGACAGCCGTATTGATAGTGCTCGACGTCCGACGATGTCGGGTGGCCAACGTTGCCGCATGGGCGACGTTGGCCACTGGCAGGGGGCGGGCGCGATTTGAGGGGGAGGCAGGGAGATGCCCCGATTTGAGGGAGAGACAGGAGAGGGCGCGATTTGAGGGGAGAGGAAGGGGCGGGCGTGATTTGAGGGGGAGGCAGGGGCGGGCGTGATTTGAGGGGGAGGCAGGGGCGGGCGTGATTTGAGGGGGAGGCAGGGGCGGGCGTATTTGTGTGGGGATGTGACATAAAATAAAATATTTTTATAAAATAAAATAAAATAAAATATTTTTATTTTTAAAATAAAAAAATATTTTTTTATATAATATAATTATAAAATATTATTTTATAAAATAAAATAATTATAAATATTATTTTATAAAATAAAATAAAATAAAATATTTTTATTTTATAAAATAAACAATATATATTTATTTATATAATAAAATATTTTAATTTAATTTAATTTAATTTATTTTAATTTATTTTATAAAATACCTAATATTTATAAAAAAATAATTTTTATTTTTAATTTTATTTTTTTTTATCATGCCGTATCCTAGCCGTATTCGTATCTCAGTTTTTTAGAATTTGCCGTGTCCTCGTATCCTGCCGTCTCGTATCCCCGTGTCCGTGTCCGTGCTTCTTAGCTTGTCAGGACCGTATGGTCCATTTGATGCCTATAGCTTTGTGTATGTCTCATACTTGCAGATGGGACCTAGGGGTGCCTGTTGTTTTTAAAATTATAAGTAATTATATCATAAATGATAATATGCACTACATAATAGATTATTATTGAACTCATTTGTATGGGTGATCTGACCCTAAGTTGGTGAGATAAAATTTGGTTAATGATGATAATGATGATTTGCATTGAATCAGTATGATTCTACCCAAAATAATCTCAAGAGATATTCTTTAGTATTTCTGATTGCATATATGGCTGTATTAATGGGAGCACACTTGTTCCTGCTATGTCTGCTAGAACTATGGCTATGGGGTGGGAAACATGATGTGATTTGATATATTTAATGTAGTAATTGGATGCGATAATGCAAGTTTTGATTGTTATTAGATTTTGTTGCTCACCTAGGATAATTAATATGTTTTTGCTTGCAGGGTACATGGTTGGTACAGGATGTTTGCAGCTTAAGTTAGGTGGGTTATATTGCCTATACTGTCTTTATGAGACTCAACTTTTCAAGCCTCCATTTAAAATATACCTTTCTCTCGGTATGTTTTTCATTAGCTGCTAGTGGAACCTTGTTAAATGAATTTTATTTTTATGATGGATATTATTGCAACAGTCCTACAAATCTTTATACAGTTTCATGTTAAATGTAATCTCTTGGTTTTTTTTTTTCCTGATCTTGTTAATTATCATTTTTTGTCAACGTGAGGTGCCATTATCATGCTAGAGGTGTCAACCGGGTTGGGCCGGGCCGGCCCGGCATGAGGCAAGGCACAGTTCGGCCGTGCCTGGGCCAGCCCGACACGTTTTTAAATCGTGCCTGGGCCCGTGCCGTGCCTGGCCCGGCACGGCACGCCGGCACGGGTTCTTCCCGTGCCGGTTTCATGCGGGAACGCGTGGGCGTGACTTGGCCCCTCCCGAAAAAAAGACCGCGGGTTGGATCTGATTGGATCCCGACCCTTGGTCCCGACTCCCGACCCGGCACGGCAGGCCGTGCCGGGCCTGGATGTTTTAAACCGTGCCGGGCCGGGCACGGTAGCACGTTCGTGCCCTAAAAAAGCGGGCCGGGCTGGCCCGGCCCGGCCCGTTTGACACCTCTATATCGTGCCAAGGCATTTAACACCCAGTGGCCTTGCAGTTATTTTAGCTTCCTGCCAATTAGAGCAAGTTATGGGTTAATGTGGGGTAGTTTCATATATTCTCATTGAGATGTAATTTGCAGATATTAGAAATATACACGAGAATAATTTAAATACATTAAAAACCGACAACATAAAAGTAAAGTATATATAGAAAACAAAATAACTAAGAGCTTATATAGTAATAATCATAATTGTTATCTGGTCATCACACAAATTATCACACATTTAACTCATGCAAATTTTTATTTATTATCCATATTTATTTTTTATATTGCATATCTTTTCTTTTTTATATTTCATTAATTTGTTATTCTAAATATTTTTTAATTGAAGCTATGCAATTTTGCTCTTTATATGTTTAAATTATAGAAGATATATCTTTTTAATTATATTTTTTATAGATTTGATATCTAAATAATTTTATATTCTCTGAATTTTTATTTTATCTTTGTGAGTCTTCTTATACATTTGTCTTAATGTATACATTGTTATTATGATCATTTTATGCATATCATATTTTATAATAATTTAATATTATGAATTATAGATTATGATTATTTTCTTTTATTTCATCTAACTAATATTTATCCCATGTTCACCTCTTTTTTTAATGTTAATCTCATATTAGAAATAATTATATTTTGATGATATCTTTAATATTAATTAATTAAGGTAGCGTAATTTGTAAATAATATATAATTAAGAGTTTATACAGTAAAAATATAATATAAAAAATAATAATATTAATGCAACACTTCCTTTCAAAATGATTCATGAACATCCTATAGGGTAAGCCCTAGAAAAAAGAAATCAAATTGAAAATTTGTGAGGTATTTGTAGGCAAGACGATATGCTGCTTTCTTATTTTAACACCAATTATAGTAATCAAATTATTGTGAATCTATTGTTTAATAAAATGATAATTCACTTTAATATGATTTGTATATTCATGAATAAATAATTGAAATGTACACATTTATTGTTTAGTTATCATAATGATGATTAACAAGTCATTTGTTGAATATTTGAGATATGAATGTCCTCATTATGGTTAGTCTAAATAAGCTCACATTTAGTCATAGTTGTGATCTTATATTTTCTTTTAACATAAGATCTCATGACTAGTTTTTAGTTTTGTCAAATGCAAGCCTTAGGTGGGCGTAGGGACAAGCAAATGTGACTTTCATTTTTGGAGCCTCGTTAGACATCATGCAAAGTGTCTTCAATAATACGTGCCATTTGTACACTTCCTTTCATTGAGAATTACCTTTCCCCATGAGTGCTTCTTTGATCTTTAAAAAGGTAGTGTAGAATCATTTTTTTAATTTTTTTTTGTGAAAGTATCACAAATATTTTTTGGAATAAATTTTTTTAATTGAAATATTTTAGCCTTATGACTATAGTTTTTATACAAATCTATGTTACTACTTTCGAGACATCCACTCTTTAGTGATCAAGAAGTTATTGATCAAGTTTCAATTTAACTTGTAGAATATCAAACTGTAAAACTCCAATTTCAAATAGAAAACTCAATGAAAAATAATAGATAAGCTATGTCCTTATATAATTGGTCATTAAATTAGGATAATTTACATATTGAATGCTCTTATCAATAAAAAGAAAGAGTATACTTAGAACACAAGACTCTCACGTAGCATAAAGTTTGAGAGAGGTTAAAATTTTGACTTTCCTTCTGAAAATCAGAGAGACTATGTCTGATGAATTATGAGTCTCCAATTGAGACTTATTGTCATTGGGTAAAGACACTAACTTTTCTTTCAAATTAATGCATAAAGATCTCAAACACTAAGCTTTTGAAAAGAAATATTTGTTGATACCTTTTAAAGGTCTTCATAAAAATATTTGTTGGCTAAAAGGTTATAGGAATGTAGGTTGTAGTAGTCATCTCACCTTGAATCTTATTTCTAAGGAAGTAGTTCACCTCAATGTGTTTTGTTATCTCATAAAATATTAGAATGAAAATTATGTTTCGTTGCCTAATTGTCATAGTGAAAAGTAATGAAAGAATAAAATGATGCATGATCTCCTCAAGTAAATACCAAATCCAAAATATGCAAAGTGCTGTCTAGGTTGTACTACTTCTATTGTCACATTTAGTGAATGATATATATCTCTTTTAATATTTTCTATTACTATCATGAGTGAGATAATATCTCTGAAAGAATACTAAGTATCCTAATAAAAAAGTAAAAGAAGAAGAAAGATTCAAGTATGATAATATCTGTCAAATATGATGTTGAGTATAATTCTTATATTTTTTTTGGAGAGCGATCAAAAAATTAAGATGAAAAGAGCTACCGGTAGGATCATCTATTTTTTCAGAAGATTCTGGTCTGCTTGGAACAAACTATATGTTCTCTTCACCTAGTATAAATTCAAGTCATGAGTAGTCAGTTCTTTTTGTTTCTAATTCATCATGAGCTGTGACTGAAGTTTACTTGTGCACTAAAATTCTGCTTGGAACCATAAATCGCATATCTAATTGAAAGGGGGATCTATTTCGTAACTGGAGATCCAAGTGAGTCAGCAAAAGGGTAAGTAAAAATAATTAATCTAGATATTTTTTTTAGATTCTTTGTTTTTTGGCTCACTAAAAAACAAGTCTTTCTGTGAGTATCAATATTCTATTAGAATATTGATACTCTTAAATAATATTTTTTAAGAGTAATTAAGAAATATGTATCATCATATCCTAGTAGTGCACATGAGAAGAGATCACTAATAAAGTAAATACTCTTAAAAAATTTGAAAAGCAAGCTAAAATAATGTATATCTAAAATGTAAAATTTGAAAGAGCAAATGATGAAAAAGAATCGAAGAATATATTTGGCTAATGAGATAGTTGTACTTATTATCATATCTCGCAAATCAAATATGAGTGTCCGTGTTGTCTTTAAATATATATATTTCTTTTTTATAATCCAATTTTGTGAGAGTATCAATACATTATGTTTGATATATGATCTCATTATCATCTTAATAGGTATGTAAAACTATTTAATATGTATTTTAATAAATTATCACTTTTATTTTTTTTTAATATTTTGGTTAAGCTAATTTAGTTTTTTAATTAAAATGATAGAAAAATAAAAAAATTATGGTCTAAAATAACAAAGAACTAAACAAGGAATGTGCATCCCGACATTAGTAAATGTGATCAAATGTTTGAATCTCTCAAATTATATTTCTACTATGTCATTACATTTTTGTCTGTATCATTTTTCTATCCCTAAACCCTAAATGATATTAACATGATAATCAGGAATATATATAGAATATGAAAGAAATTGAATGCTATCGTAATAGAGATGTCAAATGAGTTATGTTATACTGATATGATTCAAATTTTAGTTGCCCAGTTGGACCATTGTGCTGTGTTGAACACAATGGGTTGTCTGTTTGACATGGTCTGATGGCTCGCCTTTTTCAATTGGGCATATCAGGTCATGCTGGGTCGTGCTGTGTTGGGCTGGTAGTGACTCACCATTGAGATTGGTTGGTGGCTAGGCTAGTGCAGATTGCGCAATGCACACGGTAGACTGCAATGCCCATTAGGTAGTGGGCACTTGAAATTGGCTAGTGTAGTAGACACTGGCCAGTCCAGTCACCAGTGGCCACAAGCCACTGTCCAACTGGCCAGTGGTTGAGTGGTAGTGTCGGTGCTGCTGCGACACTTGCTTACATTTTAAAGCTTAAAGGTTAAAGTAAAATTTTAATTTTTATTAATGAAAATATTAAAATTAAATTGTAATGCACTATAAATTAAAATGAATAAATTTTAGAACTCAATCAAATAAAAATATATTTGTTTTGATTTTTGATTTTATAGTATGACAAATAATAATAAATTTTAAAAATTTAAAAGAATAACAATATAAGTAATGCATATTCTAGTTCTCTAATATCTGTGATCAATGTGTGTTTATATTATGATTTAGACTATCATGTCTGATTTTGAAACTATTGTTAGTGGTATTCTCAATATCTTTGATGTCGTCTGAGTTAATCTGCCAATAATATTTTTACTTTATTCTAAATATTTATTTTTGAATTTTCCTAGTTTTTAAAGTATGAAAGTACTAATATAATATTTAATCATAATTTTGATCTTCTTTTTGAAATAATATTAATAACTATAGAAGAAGCATACTTTGGTATCATACTGGATACAAAAGAAGTTAATAAATCATATGCCATCATAGATAACACATAATATATAAATTCATATGATTTCTATCAACTTATTATATCTAAATTCTTATTATCATATAAGATAAGATGAAATCGTAATTGATATTTAAGTATTGTGATAGTTTATTTTTATTTGTTGGATTACTCATTGTATGCCCCTAACTAACTGAATAGAAATGTCTCTGTCTTTAAATATGATGTTCATTTTTGTATTCAAAGTAATATTATAATTATCATATCTAGTATCATAATATGTAAATATGTTATCTAATTTTTTATGAATTCAACCATCTGATTATCTTGTTTAGTTTATGTAGATGAATATCTATTTTAATTACATATTCATCCACCTTAATCTTAGAATTTATACACATATCTAAATAATAAAGAGATAAAATAAATGATTAACATTTTAAATATTTACTTTTCATATGAATAATCATGATTCTAAAATCATGATGTCTTTTATACCTTTTAAATATAGTGGGCAGTGAGACACTTGAATATTAGACATCACATATAATGCTCTAATTTTTTTTAAATTTATTAATTATTAATTATTTTTTTAACTTGTAATATTTTATTATATTATTCTTACTTGTGGTCCTATAAATTTAATGTTATGTAGACTGAAAGTAGGTCTGCATAATATTGATTATTCTAAGATATTTTAAAATTTAATTGGAAGGTCCACAATCATAATTAGTTTGACCATATATATTTTTTTAAATTATTATGGTATATAAAAAATATCAATGAAGTTGAACCTAAACTAAATCTAACTTGAAAAACTTTATCGTTCAGTTTAGTTTGCTTAAGATCTAATATATCGTAGTTTTTGGTGTATTGATCATAATGTCTCTCAAGGTTGCCAGTCTAATATGAACTCTCACATCCATATATCTTTTAATAATACATATATTGTACTGATTCTTCTTTGATATTCTTAAGATCTTTTTTTATTATTATTTTAGAATGCGTTCATACTATTAAAGTTATCAATTTTTTTATTTTTTAGGTGGTAAATAGATTTAAATCAAGGCTATTGAGTCAACTTAATTTTAGTATTGGATTTTTTTTAGGATTAATATATATATATATATATATATATATATTAATTTTAAACTCTTTTATTATATTCATTATTTGTTATTTTATTTTAAATATCTACTTTTTTTTAAAAAATTATAAACCTAATTTAAATAAAAAAAAATAAAAAGAAAAGTGTACCAATATTGTAACCATTTTATGGTAAAATACTATATAATTTCTAACAATTTGAAAGTTGTACCTTATATGTTGTAGCCCATATGCGTAACTTAAGCATAATCCATAAATACAATATTATAATAATATATAATAATTATAAAAATAAAATTGTTAAATTTATCAATTAGGAGAGTCAGAGAACATAGAGGAGAATAGGTGGGGTGCGTTTGTATGCGCCTCGGTCGTGCCACTTGGACTCACTCAGCCAACCACATGATGAGCTAATTAAACAAAGGTACCAATAGATCTAGGTTATTTATTTTTTTAATATTTTTTTTAAACTGGCCAGGCGGAGCGAGAACGAGCCAATTGGACCTAGAGCGAGCACGACCTAGGTCAAAGCAAGGTTTTAGGACCGTTCCATGCTGAACTAGGAACGGCTTAGGCAGGCCATGTCTCGTGCTATGCTCGGGATGCTAGACCCACTTACCACCTATATATTTAGGATCTTCTCATTTGTACTAATTTGATTGTTATAAGTTTATCACTAATTTTTTGATATCTATAATTTTAATATTTTAAGTTATAATTAAACATTATTTTTGAATCATTTTTATGTCATTTGTTTTTACATATCAATGCTTATAATTATCTATTTATCTACATTTCTCAATCTTCTACCTAGTCTTTTGCAAATATCATATATTAATATTTTTGTGCTTTATGATATTAATTAATTATATATATTTTCTATTTAGTAAATCAATATTTCAAGAACTTATTTTCAATATATTAACTCAGACTAATTTCTTTACTCGTCATTGTCCAATAAAATACAAAAATCCTTCTTTTTTCTGACGCTATGATCGGGTATTATTGCTTATTTATAATATTATTTACATAAATAATCAACAAACTAAATTTATTATCTGAACTCTTTTGAAAAAATAAGAAATAATTTGCAACTCACTTGTGCAACCTAAATGAGATTATTTGAGATAAAAAATCAGGTGGTTTCTCTATATATTTTTTTGAGAATCACCGTGAAGACAAATATTCGTCACATCTAACAAGTCGACAATAAATAGTGGTGAACATCAGAAATATTCTAAATTAAATAATATCTTAAAAACAGATTTGCTTATTTTATGTCTATCTAGAGAAGCAATAAAAAGCAAAATAGAGAGAAAATGAGTATTGTAGTACTAATGAAATAAGCTACCGAGTATAAGTTATATATTTTTTTAAAAGAACAATTAGAAGATTAAGATCAGAATAGTTATTTACTAGATCATTAGAATTCTTGAAATTTTTTTCTTTATTTTGAATAGACTACTCATGTTAAATTCTCATCGAATAAACTTAAAGTATCAGGTGATCAAGTCTCGTGGCTGCTGGCTCTCAACTCATTTAGTGTTAAATTCAAAATTGAACATGGAGCTACCAACACATTTGGATTAAGGAGTCATTTAATAAGGAAACTAATTCTCTGAATAATAAATACGTTCTTTACTTATTGGTATATATGATGGTTCGAAAAGGGTGTTATCTTTATACGAACCAACATACTTGGAAGTAATCAAAGAGTGATACTTTCTCTTAGTTGGAGGCATTCATTAGCCTTTTAATGAGGAGCAAAGAGTAAAAGAAGCATGCGTCTTTTTTTGTATCCTTGTAATGCAAGAACTCGTTAAAATATGAGACTTGCTAAAAAAAATAATTTTAGCACTAATTAGTATTCTATTATTTTCAAGCGAATAAAATATGTATCTTTTTTGGATTTTTGAGTAACTAATAAAAACACTTAATTATCCTTGGTATCATTTTATCATGTCATGAATAGGGTTCCTGAACAAAATTGGTGTTCTTAAAAATTCCTTGAGATAAATTAAATAAATTTTTTCTTTGATTCAATATTTGAAAGGGTGCATGATGAGAAAACATAAAGAAAAAAATATTTGGTTGATCAAGTGGATCACTTGATCAACCAATTATAAATGGATCTCCTAGTATTCTTAATTAAATACTTATTTTATCATTATGTAATCATATTTTGTGTGTGTGTGTTAGACTGCTAGATCAAACTATCTATTATATATATACTCTAAGATATTATCTCTATAAAATAATTTAATTTATTTTTTTTATGAAATAGCTGAAAAGTAAAAATACTGAGATTTAAAATATAAAAAAAGTAACAAAGCAAAACATGTAAATTATTATTAAGTTAAATAAAGTATCTAAAGTTATCTCGATTTTTAATTTTACTAGATCTCCATATATATATATATATATATGCGAGTGATTAAGATCGAATAAATCCTCACTCTCACATGTTTGTTAGATATTATTAGAATTTATATACTATAAAATAATTTAAATAAAAAATATTGTTAGAATTGTTTTGTATAACAAGACAACATACATAAAAAAAAATAGGTATTAATGAACAAATAGAAAATGAGAAAGGGATGTAGTTCCCAATTAAATGTTCTCATAAACTAGGGTCTTTTGATAACTTAACAAATAAATATAGTAATATTTAAAGAACAAAAAGGAAAGATAAAAAAAATTATATGTGATATGATTGTTAGCATTTGAATCAATAACTGATAAATTTGAAATGAGATATTATGGTGTGAGTATTATGTATACTTTTCTTTTGTAAAATTGAAGTATAATATATGGAGAATGAAAAATACTTATTGCTATCTTACTAGCAAGATATTATTAGAGGTGTCAAAGGGCCGGACCGGGTCGGCCCGGTCAGTTTTTTTTGAGCATGTGCATGCTTTCGTGCCGGGCCAGGCACGACATGGTTAGTGTACCGTGCCATGCCTGGCCTGGCCGTACGGGCCATTCCAGGCTGTACGCGCCAGTAAAATTTTTTTTATTTTTTTTTATTTTATTTATATAAATTATTAAATTATATATAAAATTATAGATAATGTATAATATTATATATTTATAATATGAAAAATGTTAAAATTTTTAAAAATTACAAAGTTAATTTTTTTTATAATGTAATATAAAATTAGTTTAAAATTTATTAGAATTATATAATATAGTTATAAAATTTTAAATGAAAAATTAAAACAAAAAAAATAAATAAATCAATAAATAATGTTAAAAAAAATTAAAAATTAAAAAAAATATAAGCAAACCAGATAAAAAATGACCAATCAGCCATTAGATACCGAAAGTCCGAACCAAACAAATTATAATTTTAACGTAACGTATAAATAAAGCGTATAATCAATGTGGTCGGGCTCGGGGGACACCCGACACGGGACGAGCCGGTGTGCCGTGCCACGGGCACCGAACCGTGCCGAGCCATGCACTGCATGGCACGGGTCAGGCACTCCACGGCACGGCTCGTGCCTAACCCGGGCAAGGCATAGGCCAGGGCACGGGATTTTCCCGTGCCGGGCCGAGCCGGCCCAGCCCGGTTGACACCTCTAGATATCATGCATATTCTTCTCTTGTAAAGTTTATGGCGTGAGAATTATGTGAAGACTTCTTATTGGGTCTAGTTGCCAGTGTGAGAATTATGAGAAAAATATCTTCCTTAAAATTTGCAGTATATCAATCAATTTTTTAGAAATATGTTATATACTATATAAGATATTTATTGCTATCTTTATTTTATTGAGTTTTTTTCTCTGTTATGACTAGTGTTTACTGCCCCCAACATATGCTATATAAGTTATCCCTTTGTTGTATTTCTGTTTACCTTGCCCAAACATATACTAAACTGCTTGATTATAAATTTCTAATCTAGAAGAAAAAACATGATTACTTAGAATCTGATTGTGTAGTCCTGCAAACTTTTAATATAGAGAATGTAATATCATGTCAAGAAGCTGTTCTTTTTCTCACTCTCATATACACATCCACTTTTTTGAATATATCTCCAAGAATCCATTGTTGTGTGAAACGAGGGAAATGAGTGATGATTTACTCACACTCTCACTGTTTCTCTAGTCTTAATATTATCAGCTGAGAAATTATATCATATATTTGTATAATATGAGATGTATAAAGCGGTATTGTAAATTTTCATTATATTTTATATGTTGTGTAAAATATTTAAACTAAGGACATCCTTGTCTGAATGAATTACCACATGGTAACTAGCTATCTGGAATTAATCAATCAATCATCAAGTTTCCTTTGTCTTGTCACTGAGAGGCTCTTTTGGTAGATGGTCAAGCTTTCCCTGTCTACACTTGCTTACATATTTGTATGTCAAGTTTCTTCTTTATTCTCAAACAAACAATTCTATATGAGATCTCAAATTGAGCTTCCATTTTATAATAACCATTATTTTTCTATTCTACCAGTTGAAGTAAAAAATGATGCACTACACATGACACCATACTTACACACACTTCACTTTTTAGTACACATTGAACTGCTCCTCAGCACACACTACACTATTTGCACACACATTGCACTTAACCACACTGCTCGTTTTTGGTACACAACTTTGCACTTTGGTAAATAGCACATGCCTTTGATGCCAAGGGTGGGAAGGTGGCACTACATGTACAAATATTATTCATTAACAAAGTCTATTAGATATAAGAGAATGTTATAGAATATTAGCTATCTAATAATTATTAGATTAAGTATTACACATATGTAATTAGTTATTTTTAGGTTCTTAGATAAATACATTTTAATATTGTTCTTTGCATACCTAGGCATGAGAAAAAGGAATCGCGGCCCTAAATTTTTTCTAGAGTTTTTTTCTAGTTCTACTTCTTGCTTGGATTTTAATTGGACTTCATCAGTTACAAATTATAGTTTTATCATATTATACTATTTTTTCAGATGCAATTTTATTTCATAAAAAAGTAAGATTTAGATAATTATTTTTAGATTAACCATGAAGGTAAATTTTGAGACCATGTTATTTGCTTCGTGTGATCTTTGGTTGATTAGACACTATGGAAGATTGATTTTATTATTTTCAGACTAAGTGCTCCATTTTGTGATAGCTAGTTTAAATGTTGCATTACTTATTATTTGATTTTTTATGAGCAGATGAAATATATCGATGCGAGTTATTATTTTATTTAGAAAAAAAATTCTATATAATTTTATTACCTTCCTCTCTAGGCCTCAGAGATTAACTTAGAAATATTTTTATGAAGATTGCATGGATTCTAGATTATTTGTTTTTTGTCTAAGATTCGTGTTAGATATATATGTATGTATTTGAGAAGGTTGTTGAGTTTCGATTGCATTCATTCTATTTTATTTCCATTTTTGATATATAGTATGCAATAGAGTGCTCCTAATATATAAGGGGGTGCTCATACTTAGTTTGAGTCTTATTTTACATAGAAACAAAAACATCATGTTATCTATTCTATGTTATCATTACATTATATTTATTTACTTAATTTTAATAATAATCATATTTTATAATTATTTGTGTTAAATAGATAACATAAAATCTAATAAAATCTACTTCATACATTATTATTGCAAATAGATAAATGCATTATGATTCATTGCAATTTAAATATGCTAAAACATAATTATGTCATAAATAACTGTCTCAACTCATATATAACAAAACATATTAAATCTGAAAAATAAAATGCTAAATAAAGTACATTATACAATGCAAAAGAAAAATAATTAAAAAAAATATTATTTTTTATGTAAATTTATAAAATTATCCTATATTTTATTAATGTTGATATACTACATGATCTTTCATTGACTTTAATATGAATTATAATATCTTTTGTTATAATAGTTCTGACAACAACACTTCAAGTAACTATATAATCATTGATGACTGGATCATATTTTTTACTTTTATATAAATAGATATTTATATCTTTTATTCTTTTTGTTAGTCACTTATTTTTATTAATATCAGATAATGAATTAGGACTGATGGAGTTGTGTTTACTTCATCTTCTACCCAATGATTTGTTATACTTGTATATTATAATATTTATGTTTTGATGTTATAATTTATTATGTCTTTTATTATGAATTCGATTTTACACTTTTTATGTTAAATTCTATAGCGTGAATTATAATTTTAGTTATAGTGTTTAAACTATTAAATAATTTTATTACCTACATTTTTGAATATTATTTAACTTCTTTTATTGTGAATCTTTATAAAATTAGAATTGAAGTTTCAAGTACTACATATTATTCAACTGTATTGTAAATATTAAGAATAAAAAATAATTAAATTTTGTTAATAAAATTAGAATTATATGAAGTACTTATAGTAAAATTCAAATTAGTGATATGTTGAATGATATTTTTTTTTGTGAGATTTATTATGCATTTATATGTCATTTATTTGCTTTCCATGTGCTTCATTTTTAGTTTCTCATAAAAGAATAATGTGCTCAAGAAGTATATAGTTGCATATTGTTGAATAATGAGTTTTGGTGATAGTATGAGAGAAAAAAATTGAAAAAGTGTGTGTGTGCGTGTGTGTGTGTAGGATAACAAAAAATAAACAAAAAATAAACAATATATATATATAATATTGTGGCAACTAAGTGTCGGGTGCTCCCATATAGGATAACAAAAAATAAACAAAATAAAATAGTAAACTTCATTGAATCATAACATATTCTTTTAAGATGTTCTTGTATGTCACGAATAACAAACTTGGAAGAGAGGAATTACATTGGATATCCTCTAGATGTCTTTGTGAAGATATCTAGATCATTTTTTTAAATGTAATAATGAATAATTGTCTAAACTGAATAACTAACATAAATGGTTAGTTTTTCTTTTTTTAATAACAAATTCATTTTCAAAAAGGTTTCTAATATGTATATACAAGTCTAATTATGTTATAATTACATTTTGTTTATCTCTCTTTTTTATCAATCCCAATATGTATTTATATATATTTTCAATGATCTTTGAATCTAGGTTAATTCTTAATTTTTTTTGTATTATAATAGAAATTTTGTTCATAAAATATTTATATGAATGTAAAAGTTGTTGAAACTAAATCTCTTATTTCATATGACATATCAATGATACAAATGATTTTCTTATATATATATTTTTTATTTTTATTAAAAATTTTAATAATTATTTTTTGCTTTTTCTAGTCACATAAATGTAGTCCACAAGAGACATTTTTTTACCATCTATCAAACAAAGAACACGTATAAGAGGATCTTGACGCTTTCAAACAAACACTATAATATTTTATAAATGAGACATAAAAATTATATTGACTGTATTTTTTTGTATTCTTTTTCCCATTAATTTTTTATTTAATCAGAACTCATAAATATTTTTTTTAAGTTGTTTTTTTTGTTCATTTATACGAGATAAGATGATAAAGACCATTGCAAATCGAGTATTTGGAGGTATCAACAATTCATTTCCTTATTAAATCACTCCATCATATTGAGAAATTCCACTCAATTATAAATATAGTCGCTTATAAACAAGGAAGCACGGACATGGCTACCTACAGTCGTGTCCACGTGTCCGACACTTGGACACGTAGACACGACACAGACACGGCACAGATACATGTCCGATATGCCACGTGGCATATCATTGCATAATCCGTATCCGATACGCCACGTGGTGTATCAGATGGTTGCGTCGGCAGTCATATCCATGTCTATAGTGCCCGATGTCCGTCGACGTTGGGTGGCCAACGTAACCGCATGGGCGACATTGGCCACTAGCAGGGGGCGGGTGCGATTTGAGGGTGAGGCAAGGAGCGGGTGCAATTTGAGGGAGAGACAGGAGCGGGGGCGATTTGAGGGGAGAGGAAGGGGCGGCACGATTTGAGGGGAGAGGCAGGGGCGGTGAGAATTGAGGGGATAGGCAGGGGCGGCGCGTTTGAGGGGAGAGGCAGGGGCGGCGTGAATTGAGGGGATAGGCAGGGGCGGCGCGTTTGAGGGGAGAGGCAGGGGCGGCGCGTTTGAGGGGAGAGGCAGGGGTGGACGTGTTTGAGGGGGAGGCAGGGGCGGGCATGTTTGAGGGGGAGGCATGGGCGGGCGTATTTGTGTGGGGATGTGGCATAAAATAAAATATTTTTATAAAATAAAATAAAATATTTTTATAAAATAAAATAAAATATTTTTATAAAATAAAATAAAATATTTTTATAAAATAAAATAAAATATTTTAATAAAATAAAATAAAATAAAATATTTTTATTTTATAAAATAAACAATATATATTTATTTTATATAATAAAATAGTTTAATTTAATTTAATGAATTTTATAAAATACATAATATATATAATTAATAGTTTTTATTTTTATTTTTATTTTTTTTATCATGCCGTATCCTAGTTGTATCCGTATCATAGTTTTTTAGAATTTGCCGTGTCCCCGTATCCTGCCGTGTCGTATCCCCGTGTCCGTGTCCGTGCTTCTTAGCTTATAAATATGACCCTCTCTATTATCTTCTTAGTATATTATAGTTTTTAAATATCTTCAAACAATAAGATAAGATAATATGCAACACATTGTGTCTAATACAAATGTGATATTTTTAATTTCAATAATTCATATATAAGTTAAAGCTAAACATTGTATAAATAGGTTAATAGAATATAGAAGTAATCTGTAACGTGTTTTCACTTAAATAATATAAAATTTTAAATAAAATTATAAATATATGCCATCACATTATTTAAAATATTATCTATTATAACTTAAATAATATTGTCGTCATCAATTTCTTGTACATAATTGATAAGTAATTTAAATAATTTATTTCCCATCCTAATTATAGAAGAAGTATCAATTATTTTCTTGAATATAATTTATTTAAAAAATTTTATTGTGAACTTCATTAATATATTTTATTTCATATCGGTTAATCATGTGAAATAATCATTCATCAATTTCTTTGTAAGAATTAATCTTTTTTAGATTTATAATTCTCACATCATGAAAATTTAATTACATATATTTCAAATCAAATTATCCAATTATCTTGAGTATTGATTGAAAATTAGTATAATTCACCACATTTAATAAAATTATCACATCATATATTAATCTATAAAATAGAATATCAACTATCTCTTTGACCTTTTTCTTATAATTATTGTTGATAGTTTGAGTATAATTCACTATAATGATAATCACTTTTTACTACATTCCTATCATTACTAGAAATACTTTTGGTTCCTATTTTACTTATAATATTCACATCTTTGTTATCTTTATTTTTGAATTCAAATAAATTTTTATTCATATTATATCTCTCAAAACTCTTTTGATTTTTTTGATTTTTTTTGACTAGCACATAATTGTCTAATTCTTTCTTAACTTATCTGAATATTTTGTACCTTTTATTGTATTTCTAAATTTTTCAGCAAGATGTTTTTTTTGTCTAAACATATTTTTTTTGTTATTTTATTATAGAAAATATAAATAAGAATATTTGCATCTTTCATATTAAGTTCTCCTACATATTTTTATGCTAACTTTTTTTTTTCACTTGAGAAGTCTACTTCAACTTCAATTATAATATCCAAATTTTTGGTTGCTAAAGGAGGTATAGAGAAAAGTGTTGAGTAAGTTGGTTCAGTCAAGAGTAGAGGTGTTAAATGGGATGTGCCGTGTTGGCACTATCTGAATTTTTGTGGCTCGGTCGAGCCATCGTGTCATTCCTCACATGACACAAATTGGGTTCTTGTTCCATGCCATGCTTATATGGCTTCATTATTGGTCAACTCAACATAATTCGATTGGTCTCTTGTCTAGCACATCCATGCTGAGTCGTGCTGGGCCGGTTCTAGGTTGTGCCGAGTTGTGTCAGTTATGGGTGACTGAAATGGTCAATTAATTTTTTTTTGAAATATTAAATTTATCTTTATTAGAATAATTAAATATTAAAATAATAAAAAATTTACTGCACTACATATTTACATAAATTAAATCAATAATTAAAAATAATATTTTAAAATTCTGTTTAAGATGTCGTATGAAAAAAATAATACAATCATAACTTGAAATTTTGAATGACAAATTTCATAAAAAAAAATCAAAAAACATAAATAACAATAAATTACTTATGAACATATATATAGTATATAAACAAAAGCAAAAATAAAAAAAATATATACTATATTTTGTATGTGAGTCCTCTACTAGTAGCAATCAATCTGTATCTATAATATTAGTATGGTGATTCAGATGCATATCATGATCGTCATATGTGATTTTGAAGCTAGTGCTTGTGCTAGCCTCAATATCCTTGATATTTCATGAGTTATTATCTATTAATAATTTTTTTACTTCATCCTGAATATTTAATCTTAAATATTCATAATCTTTTAAGTTTGTAAGTATTTTTATGATATTTGATCATAGTCTAAATTTTTTATCTAAAACATATAATTATATAAAAAGTAGACTCAAATACTATGTTAGACATTGAATTAATTAATAGATCACGTATTATCTTCGATAGTAGGTGATATGTGGATTCATATATTTTTTATCAATTTAAAATATTTAAGTTATTATTATTATCATATGATAAAATAAAATAGTAATTAATTTCTAAATACTGAGACAACTCGTTTCTATTCAATGGACAATCTTGTTGTTTGCGTCTAGTTAACTGAATGAAAAAGTTATTATTTTTGAATATGATATCAATATTCGTTCTTAGAGCTTTCCTATAACTAATATCATACTTAATATCATAATATGTAAATATATTATTTAATTTTTTGGGAATCCAATCATCATATTTTTTAGTTTTTGTTTTTCTATTTGGTTTATGCACGTGGATATATATACTAAAATATTTTTTATTCTTTATATCTTAGCTCTAAGATACATACATGTATCCAAGCAATAGAAAGTTGAAATGAAGGATCAATATTTTAAATATTTGATTTTTATCATAATAGTCATGATACTAAATATAAGGTATATTCCATACTTGTTAAACACGTCACTAATATTGTATATGCTCCTAAGCGTAATACAAGTAGTGAGAGTGTACACAGAAGAATATGTATTTTTAATATCATAAAAAAATTTAGGAATTTCTAAAAATAAATTTTTGTATTATAGTTTAAATAGTTACTAATAAACTTGTTACTCTTATTATTAATGTAGTCGAATATTATGTGTTAGTAGTCAACATATGACTCTAATATTTGATATTTATAATTCTAATTGTCTTTCATATCTATTTTAATTTTTTTTTTAGATCTACCGTCATTTAAAATATTATTTTTTTATTGTATACTAGGTATTATAAGGTAATTTAGTAAATTTCTTGTTTTTTCTAATGAGTGAAAGATAATTTTCATTTTTACTTGTATTATTAGGTTAATTATGTAACACATACATATAATATGAAAAATTTTATTTAATTACTCTTATCTAATTATTTTGTCAAATATATTATTGGCTACATCGTTATTCAAAATATTATTATAATATAATACTAAAAATTTTATTTTGTTTGTTAAATTTTTTAAAGATCCTTATCATACGTAATTCTCTCGCTCGTAATCCAAAGAGAGATAGATCCAAGAGGCTGGAGCCTAAATTCGACAATAAGACCAAGTAGTCCATGGCTGATCGTCCAGATGGGTAAAGGCAAGGCGCCAAAAGAGGCTGAAAAGTCTAAGCTAAGGGTCGAGGTCGTTAAAAGAGCGTCTCGAGAGGCTTGTTTTTATTCCCGACGACAAGCTCGATGACATTCTCGACGGCCTCCTTGCCGTGAAGCTCATTCAGCTTCCAGAAAGAAGCCGGAAGAGGTGGATCAGATTGAGAATCCCAAAGTAGGTTCCACCGCATGATTAATCACCCGCTCAAGGTTTTTATTCATTCCTCAAGGTTGGTCGTAGATCAAGAGCTCATTGACAATGAGACTATCCGTATACACCCCATAGCCGAGCCATAGCCATTGAAGAGCTATCATGAAAATAGGTGAACTCAAATTTTTAAAATTTTGTTTATTAAGTTTCCACTTAGAATTGATATAATGGATGATAGTGTATGCAAAAAATATATTATCATGATTAACCTATATGTCAGACGACAAATACATCGCTTTATTATATTTCTTAAATTTATTAATTATTAATTATTTTATAATTTATAATATTTTATTATATCATTCTTACTAGTGGATATTAATATTCTATGATAACTAAGTTGAAAGTATATTTGTATAATACTAACAATCTTAAAATCCTATACAAATCTAATTGAATATTGATGATAGTAATTGTTTTGAATAAGTATTTTCTCTCAAAATCATTGTGGTTAATGAAATGAGTCAATGATGTTGAAGTTGATTCAACTTCAAAGGCTTTGTCATTAGAGGTGTCAAATGGGCCATGCCTGTGCCGGCATGGCATGACTCATTTTTTGGTGGCTCACTTGGGCTTGACACGACATGACTCAAAAATGGCAAGCCCCAGCATGATCTGACCGTCCCAAGTATGTTGGATTTGGGTTGGTTCGTGTTGGGCCTTGGGGATTTTGTGTCGGGTCATGCCGGGCATTGGGGATTTCATGCTGGGTCGTGTTGGGTCATGTTTCGTTGTGTTAGGTCATGCCGAGTCGTGCCATTTATGGCCCATTCAGAATTAGATTATCTCTAATTCTAAATATTATAAATTCCAATACAAAATTAAATAAATAAATAAATATAACAAAAATATAAAATCACAATTACAAGTCACAATTCATAACTCACAAAAATAATATAAAATAAATATTATTAATTTTAATTATTTCATAATGTAATACAAGTATAAAATAATAATGTAAGCTCAAAAATCAATATATCTATGATTAATTTCGTAAGTGTCTAATACTATCATTAGTAGCAGGCTGAATCTCAGTCCCACGAATCATCATATGTCCCATGAATCATTATCTCTTCCATGAATCATCAAAGTCCCACGAATTATTATCTGTTAACTTTTTCGCTATTGCTGTAATTGCAGTACGATCCTGAATGCCCAAGTTTGAATTATTCTAATTTATCATTTATACTAATATCTCAATAATATTTAGTCATAATCTTAATCTTCTATCTGAAATCACATTCATCATAATAGAAAAAATAGATTTTGATGGCATGCTTGACACTGAATGAGTCAGTAGATCTTGTGTCATCTTTGACAACATGATATATGTGGATTGATATAATTTTTATCATTATAAAATATTAAGGTTCTTATTATTCGTATGCAATATGATCGAGCAGTAATCGATATCTAAGTATCGAGATAACTCACTTCTATTTGACGGTCTACCTTATTATTTTTTTCTCTCTAATTGAATACATAAGTCATCATCCTTGAATATGATATCTATATTCATACTCGGAGCCTGATTACTACTACCATCAAGGTGGGGAAGTTCTGTTTTTCTAAAATTTTTATTAATTAAATACTACACTATGCAAGATTTTTTTTATTTTTATATTTTAATATAATTTAATATAATTTAATATATTTTTAATATAATTAATACAATTTTATATTTTATTAATCATGGATGGAACCCATGATTAATAAAATCCATCGCAAGGCCAGGTGCCAGCCAGCCAGGGTGAGGATGCATTGGCAGTGGCCAGCCCAACCTGGCACGTTCCGAATTGACTTGCCATAGCCCAACTTGACAAGACCCGGACTGATTCGTCACAGCCCACCATGCCTATCCGAGGAATACAAGTCTTCAGGCCATGCCGTGCCTACCTCCCATGATGCCATTCCGGCATGGTATGGCCCTGATACTCAATTCATGCCTTGTCAGGCATGTCATGGTGGCCCGATTGGGCCACCAAAATTTGGCCTGTGCCGTCCCTATCGACATCTCTACCAAGGCATTGGCCTATGCCCATTGGCACAGTGGGTCTAGCCACGGCCTGGGAAGGGGCTCGTGACCAGTGTTCCGAAGGCAAGCATTAGCTCATGCTGACCTGCAGTGTGCCCTTGCCCAGGCCTGACATCGATTATGCTGGTGGGCATGCTTTGCTGGCACACCTGACACAGCCGTCAACCCAGCATGCCATGTATAGCTGCATCAAATTCGAGGCATGCTGAGCCTAACACGGTGGCTCAGTTCATCCGGGGAAAATGGGTCTTGCTGGTCCATTTTTTATATTGTTGGCGAACCATTCTCTCCGCCAGAATATATAACTCAGTATCAGACTGTATTTTTTATTTCTGTCATATATCCTACTTTTGATTTCTTGAAGGGGAGCTAAGGAAACTCAAGAGCCTTGTTATAGAGGCAAATCAAAGGCAGATAGAAATGGTACCTGTTTTAGTCAAAATAATGCTAGAAAAACACTTTTTTCTATTTGGGTATTCTGACTTGCATGAAGATTATGCAAGTGATACTCTGAACCAAGCAAGAGAGTTACAGAATGCTCGTGTGGAAGCTGCTTACAATAAGTATGTTTCAGTATTTGAAAAAAAATAATATTTGATCTCCAATTTATTTTGTTCTCTAGAATATGTTTTCGTATTATGTGAAAAAGCAAAATGATAAGCGCATTGGTAAAAATTTTGGCAAACAAATTTGTGTTAGTACTTGAATTTTATGGATATATTGTTAAAATTATAAAAATATCAGTTTATTGTTGTGATAATAACTGTTTTAAATTTGATGGGCATGATTTTTTTTTTATAAAATTGTAAAATAGAAAAAAATTTAAAAATGTAACTATATTTGTTGGCTGCTCCCACAAATTGGGAAGGGGACGTGAAGAGGTTAGAGGGAAGAGAAACAAAGGAAAACAAAATTTATTAATTATGATTTTTTTTTTTTTTTTGATTACACTTAAACCTATTACTTGGTTTGTGGTAGTCTATAAATTGATCAGATACATTCCAAACAATGACAAATAAATAAAAAACAAATAATAATAAACTAAAACTTGACACTCTCTAGTAAGTTGAGGTATACATATCATAAATCTTTAGCTTAGAAGCTAGATAAGTTTTTTCTCATGACAAGATAAGTTTGCACTAGCCTATAGAATTGTCTTATTTGAATACTTCATTACTCATATATAGTACAGATATTTTTGTATGAGATTAATAAGTTTTTAATGGTGGTTGATGCCATTCTTTTTGAATATGAGTCATTTCTAGCAAACATAGAAAAAGTAAGAGTCTAGAAGATATATATTATGAGGACATCTATTTTTATTCTGGAAATCAATGAAAAAATCTTAATTTGGGAAATTAAAAATTTCAAATTCAAATCATCAAATTCAATCCTATTAGATCAAATTATCAAATTTCCGAAACCATAATTTAGAGACATTATGTTCTTAAAGTTGATTCACCATATTAAATTCAACTCATTCAAGATTTTTAAATTTGTGAACTATTGTTTTGGAAAATTAAGTTTCCGAAGTTAATCCACCAAATTAAACTTAATTTATTCAAAATTCCTAAAATACTAATTTATGAAATTAAATTGCTGAATTAAATTTTCCAAATTAAATTTACTTCTGTTAAAATTTTAAAATTCTCAAAATTATAATTTTTATCTAATATTCAAATTGTGTTTTTCTTTTATTTTCACTAAAAACTCTTATTTTTATCCTCACATCTAGCAAAAAATCATTGTCCTGAACCTCACAATTAAATTCCATAAAAAATTTTAAAATTTTATAAAAAAGTTAGAAAATTGGTCTAGTAGAATCATACAAGTACTATCGCTTGCTAGCGAAAGGTTCATTCACCCTTGTGCCACAAAAATTATTTGCCAAAATGATTTAAATTTTCATTTGTGTATTTGAATTTTTTTATTTAATTTGATTATGATAAAAGAAACCCATGTGGCCTAGTATTCATTCTATTTTGGTATCAAAGAATTAAAGTTAATGGGGTTATCTTGCTAGGTTAAAAAAAATTCTTTTATTCTTTTTTATAAAATTCTATAGTATATCTACTTGCTCTGGTAATAATTATCATAAAGAAGAATTGAGTCGTTTGACCATTCTAGAAATATTTGTCGGTATGACATAATTTCTTGATATGATATGATGAAACCCTTTCTTATATATGTATATATTAGATGGGCTTATGGAAGTGTATAAATACTTCATGATATTCTAAAGGAAAATCAATGAACATCTAACCAAGTTAAAATATGATTATCAGTAGAATGAGTTGATTATGGGTTACAACGTCATCACTCACACTCTCCTCACCAAGAATCTCCCCGAAAATATAGTCATATAAATTTAGAAGATTAATATTTGAGAAACATTCGGGTGAATGCTCCTACATTTGGACAACTCAATTCTTAGTGTTTTCTAAATTGGTTAAAGGTGATTAATTATTATTTTAAATGATACACTATTCTTAAAGAACATAGGATAAGTTTTGCATCTATAAAAAGATTAGTCAATATTGGTCTAATGTTGAATAATTAAGTGAGATGAGAGGTGAGTTACCTGTTGGTATCATGACAAATAAAAAAATCATTGAAAAATAAATATTTCTCTCCATCATATTGCTCTTGATTATTGGATCAATGAAACTTATTGCGACAAGGTAGCTCACCAGCATAGGAGTCGTTGCTTAGCTTGATAAGTTGCTAATTTGATGTAGCACCCCTGAAACTGAAATACCCACGTAGATCTTTTTCATGTTTTTTAGCAGGACTTTCTCTGAACTTGTTAATTGAACTATTTTCCCAAAGGATTAATACTTTGGAAAGAACTTATGGCCTAGGTGGTGTTTGTATTTTTTACTTAATACTGAATAATTTTTTTTTTTTGAGATTAATACTAAATAGTACTTAATAGCATTAAGTATTAAGTCATTTATTTTTTTTACTTAATGCTGAATAGATAAGTGGAGATCGAAGTAATGGTTTTGATTGTGTGAGAGTGAGCTTTTTCTGAAACAAAAAAAGTCAAAATTTTTGGTTTTTTTTTTTATTTCAGCTATTTATTCAAGAAATTCATTGATAAGTTAGTAAAAAATAAAAATAAAAAAACAAATATCTGAATGCTAAAATCAAATTGATTTTAGCATTCAGCCAAAAAAACAAACACGACCTTAGTCTTGGATTTGGATATGTTCCGTCACCCTCTCTTTGGATGAGCTCTGGATTTCTGACTACACCCTCCTAAAGTGACCCCTTTGTTTTTACATGAGACAGTCCCTCCCAAATCCTCTCTATTAGATTTCAAAGGAAAGTGAGTGGAGTGTGCCTTTTCAAAGGAAGGGTTACAATTTAAGTATATTCATTGTCAAGAGTATGAGCATATAACTACTAATTGCTATATTCCTTATAACATTAGTATTTTCAAGGAAATTATGGCTGATTCAAATGATGATGTCTTGACTCACTAGATCATTGATAATGATGAATTCCTTGATAACACTCTAAAAGATATACCTAGTCACCATGAACTTGGGTTATCCTCTTCAATCTTAGTCGTGTTTTGCACATTTTCTCAATTTCAGGTCATTGAGAATTGGAGACGCACTCATATTGTACATTTTTATGAAAAATGGGGATAAAATTAGGTTTTAACTTGGTTCTTCATCCAAAATTTTTTAAGATAACTTGGATTAAAGTTGTAGTATTTCATGCTAAAAGCATGATTGCATGTCTTTGTAGTTCTTGATTTACTTGGAAGAGGTCTAGTGTGTTGTTTTGGATATATATAGAGGTGTCAAATGACTCGTGCCATGTCTTAACGACTCATTTTTTAGGGTATCTGGCCACCGTGCCATGTTGTGCATGACACGGGTTTTAGCATGGGCCAACATGCCTCTGAAAATGGGGAGTCCGAATTAGCCCATTGGCATGCATTTTGGCCAGGCTGTGCTGGGTCGTGTTAAACCGGGTCAAGCTTGACCAGGCTAGCCCTTCTAACTGCAGGCTAGCCTAGAATGTGCCGTGGGTCAAGTCCTGTCATCCAAAAAGTTTAGCTTGGCAAGGTCCCTAGGCATGCCGTGGCCAAGCCTATTGCATGTCCATGTACGATTTTGAAATGTACCTTGTCGTGCCAAGTATGGTTGAACCGTGCCATGCCACGTGCCTTGTCTGGGTCGTTAGGCCAAGTTGACACCTCTAGATATATATGTGGGACAAATTAACATAGGGTGACCTTGGTTCTACAATGATGACATTCAAATTTTTTGATGATCAAACATATATCTATTCGAATATCAAAGTCAAAAGATTTAAATTATATTAGTTCAACTTAAATTTAAAAATTACCAACCAGGTTATATGAAATCACATGTGAAAATGAGTTTTATTACTTACGGGGAGATGAACCATCAAATAGCTGAAGGTCATCCTGTTTTCTTTGTATTTACTCGAGACTTTTCAGGTGATACAACTACCGTAATTTATAGGGAGATGATACAACTACCATGTTATTGATTTCGCCCCAAGAGTTAGTCTTCCAAATTTTAAATATGATTGTATGGACCTTACCGAGCACGTTGAGCTCAAATTCAACGTGGAAGAGCTACTCAAGAAAGGTTTAGTTCCGGAAAGCTTGAGACCATGTGGCATTTTCGCAACATTAGTCCACCAAAGCTTATCTATGGCTTTCAAAAATGACCCATACCTTGCTAGTTGCTAAATTATACTCCAAGGAAAATGTCCAGTCACATGGTTTATCCACAATTACAATGGTAGATCAAGATATAAAATTTACAAATTACTTTTGGAAGATTCTCTGGCACAAAATGGGAACGCACTTACTTTATTCTTTGGATTTACATCCTCAAATTGATAAACAAACCAAAATCATCAATATGAGTTTGGTGAACCTTCTTGGATCCTTAGTCGGGGATGACCTAAGAAATTGAGACATTCATTTGACAGTGGTCGAATGTGTATATAATAGCCCGATCAATTGAACTCCTAGCATCGGTCTAATAGAGATTTTTTATGGTTTTCAACCTCGACAACTCTATCGATTTGATTCCTATGTTGGCCAATCAGCTAGTGTCTAAGCTAACATATTTTTTTATCCCCAAATTTTCAAGTTGGCGATCTTGTGATAATATCAATGCGATCATAATGATTTCTGCTTGAATCCATTGGAAAACTGCATGCTTACAATGAGACCCACTTAGTGGTGTCAACCGGGCTGGCCCGGCCCGGCACGGAAAAATTCCGTGCCCGGGCCTGGCACACCGGCACAGGTTTATCCCGTGCCGGGTGTCTCGTGAGCCTGACCCCACGATGCCCATCCCGCAAAAAAAGACCGCGGGTTGGGTCTGATTCGACCCGACCCGCGGTCACTCGTATCCCGAACCGCTCGGACATCAAGCTCGAGCGGGCCCGGCAAGGCAAGGCACGGCCCGTCGTGCCTGCGGGCCATGTCGGGCCCAATTTTTTAAACCGTGCCCTAAAAAATGGGCCGGCCCGGCCAGTCCCGGCCCGTTTGACACCTCTAGACCCACTTCAAGATACTAAAGAGGATTAACGATGATCTTTTTGTCCTAGAGTTTTTAGAAGGATTTAATATTAACCCAATTTTCATATGGAAGATTTGATTGAGTATAAAGCTCCTCCTTTGTCAGAATCTGCTAGTTTTAGTTTGGATAATAATATTACTAGTATTTTTGATATAAAGATAGTTCATGGGAAGAATAATTTTGTTTACAAGTATTTTGTTTGATGGAGTGGATGCTCAGAAATGAACAATATTTGGATTTCACAAAATGAATTGTAGTGGATGAAGCTATATTTTTAAGAACTATGAAAGTAATTCTTCAACAAATGCAAAAGCTCTTCCTTCCATAGAGAATGATGATGTCATTTGTTTTCATTATGTATCATGATGGGGGCATCCACATAAGTATTCCCTACATGAAGTTTTGAAACATGGGAAAGCCTTTGTAGAGTTTATGGGAAAAGCCCATATTGTTTGAAATATATATTTTTTAATTTTTATTTTCTTAATTTCTTTTATTTTGTATGGCTCAATCGAATATTATCATTCGGTTGAACAAAACACTTTTTTTCTTAATTCCTTTATTATTTTTGCTCTTTCATCTTTTTTTATCATTCGGACTATGTAAAAGTAGTCTGCTTATTGTTTACGAAAACAAAAAAAGGGAACAAGTTAAAAGAATGAATTGTAATATTATTACTTGTTGATCACCCTGATTTTGCTTGTGGGGATTTAGTAAGCTTTAAGTGGGTGTGTGAAGTCCTACCTAATTGTTTTATTTCAATTTTTCCGAAGCTTTTTGGTGGGATTGGGTATCCATTCGGGCATACACCACAATGGGAAGTGTAAAACAATAGACATCAGAAATTCTCCAAATTAAATTTAATTCTGCCAAAATTCTTAAACTCCCAAAATCTTAATTTATGAAATATAGTTTTCAAATTCAATTTCCTAAATTAAATTTATTTTTGTCAAAATTTTTAAATCATTTAAACCCTAATTTATACTGAAAATTCATATTGGGATTTCCTTTTCTTCTATCTGAAAAGTCCTCATTTTTACCTTTGCATCCCAGGGAAATTCATTGCCCTTAATTATAAAATAAATCTCATAAAAATCTTTAAACTTACTCTAATTTTTTAATGCACAAAGTGGAATAAAGAAAGTAGAAAATTTATCTAGTGTATCTTACAAGTGCAACTACTTGCTAATGGAAGAATCATTCACACTTGGGCAATAAAAGCTATTTGTGAATACGATATTAATTCTTGTTTGTGCATTTTATTATTTCTAATTAATTTGAATATATTAAAAGAAAGTTTTTAATTAACCTGTTGGGTACATAGGTTGAAAGTATGCATACTTAATTTGTGTTTGACTTGTCTTTAGTATAAGTGTATAATTATAACGTAAATAATATAAAAATAAAATTATAAAAATAATTTTATTTTTATAATTTTATAAAAAAATAATAAATAGTGAATATTATAAAAATAATTTAGTCATAGGCATTGTTAATGATTACTCGATCGAAAGGTGTGAGACTGATTTATCTTTTAGTCTTAGGTTGCCCTGGCTCATACAGCTAAAAAATAATAAAATAAATGAATATTTGTAATATAAACTCATTTTAATATAATTAAAAATAAAAATACTAAAACAAATCAAAAAAGATTCAACACAATATATATATTATAACAAAATATATATTCGTAGGATTATTGATAGTACTAGATATCTTAGGAGACATGCTAATAATGTAAAAAAAATATGGTACATTAAATCTCAGGGAAATCCAACTTAGTAAGGAAAGACATTAATAAGCTTATTACATGCATACGTCTTCCGATTAGATTGTCGAAAGATTTTAGATTACTTCAACATATGTACACATACATCCAACTTGTTTATCATATGATTTTTATGTCTACTAATAAGAATGATATAATAAGAAATTATAAAATGAAAAAATAATTAGTAATTAATGATCTTAAAATACTACACAGAGTGATCTTTGTGATGTCTGATATTCGAAATCAATCATGATGATAATGCGTTCATATACATCATTGTTTATTTTATTAATTTTAAGTGAAAATTAAATAAAAAAATTAAACTTTTTATAGATCCTTCATTTTCATAATGGCTCCATCATTTATAAGTGTATGTTAAATTCTTTAGGTAATACAAAATATAAAATAAAATATTTTAAATTATATTTGATAATGTGTCAAATAATTATATCACTATAAGTATGTTAGTTAATATCATTAGATACTGTCCCTCATGTGAGATTTTTCATGTTGTATATGTGTTGTATGATAAACTTAATAATACAAATTGAAATAAATATTATTTTTCTCTCATTATAACATATATAAAATATCCTAAAATATATTAAGATAATTAGCAGACTATAAAAATTATAAACTCGATGTAAGTTAGTATGCATTGAACAGAAAAAATTCTAACTTGATGTTATATACTATTAGAATTATACATATTTTATGTCGGATTCATGTCTTAGCTACCAACATGTAAATTTGACTATATTAATAGTAAAACTATTGAATTAATACTTAATGAAGCAGACAATGATATTAGACAAGATTAAATTCCTTAAAATCTTTTATTATATGATGTTGACGAACAAGTATTCATATGTATACACTTCTATCATATACATTGTACTCATGTCCGCATGTAATATTAATAATCTTTTTAATAAATATAAGTAATAATTTGATTTTTGTGCTATGATTATTGAGATAGAAACAAAATATTAAAAATATTAATTTTTCATTCCATCAATTTATTGCATGATTGCTTGTATGAATCTTAAGTTGAAAAGAGTTGAAAATACTATCAAATACATATTTACTTGCATGAATTAATTATAAGAACTAGCGGTATAATTTATGAATAATTAAATAATCTATTAAATCTTATAAAAAATAAATATGATAGTTTTAACTAACCACAGAGTATGGAGATTAATACTATTGAGAGATGATAATGTTTTGATTTAGTTTGTTAAGGGAAGTGATAAGAGAGATTCATCGGATATGAGTGCATTATCGAGATATTTAGACTTTGGTTACTGTTTTATTTAATCTTTAAGTGATACAAAATATTGATATATTAAGCTAGTAGAAATGATATGAGTCATTGTTTATTATGCTATTTCAATTGATACATGATCTATCGACTCTTCAAGTGTCTAGTTTGATATTTGAGTTTATTTTTTTCATGACTATGAATGTGCTTTTGGATAAGTAGATCAGCTCTATGATCATATATTGTTGAAGCATTATTATACTTAAAAGAGTGAAAAGAATTTAAATACATATTCAAGACAAAGTTAAAAGGCTATAAGTTGATGATGAATACATGAATATGGTGATGTTGAGTCTATTATTTATGATAATCTGAATTAGATAAAGTGGCATTGGACTGACGTGTATTTCCTTTGAATTTTTTTTTGACTCTAGATTTATGTTTTCAGAATCAGACTTTAGTGTATTTTTTTAAATATTTTTTTTTACATTTCATATTAATGACGTTTATAGTGTAGTTTATATTTAAATTTTAAATAATATTTTGTTACTGGCCTAGTCTTGTCAGTTTTATCTGGCATTAATCTGCCTTGACATGGCTTGGCACAACTGAATGTCTTAATTAGGTCATCAGGCAGTATTGAACCTACCTTTCTTTGTGTTACGTTGACATGACACGACTCGGAGAGAGAAACCATGCCATGTCCGACACTGCACCATGACCTAAAAATTAAGATATTCTTGCCCAACATTACCCAATCGACATATCTACTCATGCGTCTACTCTAATTCGGATCCACGATGAATCAAAGTCTTTATGAGTTGATCACCCAAGACTTTAATTTATATTAGAAGGAAACATACACAACATGCTTAGATCATGGAAGTATACTAATTACTCAAATGATTTTGTTAGTGACCCTTTTGGTCTTTAATTTTTGATTGCTCTCGGAAAGGGATAACGGTGTTGTAGTCATTACTCGATCTCACATGTATTATCACATGTGTTATCTCATTCTTTTAAATCTTTTACTATTTTTCTTTTTGGTGCTAAGATATCCATGTTGTCTTATGAGATCAAAGATAAAAATTTTCGATATATCTACCGATATATCTCCGAAATATTCATAAATTCAAAGTATTGATATATCCATCAAGACCGATATATCTATTATTTATTGATGCTCATATGCAAAAACATACCGATATATTTTCGATATATTCGATATATCTATAAAATTCAAGTACCGATATATCCGTAGAAACCGATATTTTAATCCTTGTATGAGATATTATCTCATTTATAACGATGCCAAATCATATTGAAATAGATAGATGTCATTAATTCTAATGAGATTTAAGAACTATACTATAATATGCTGGAAAGTCTATTATTGGTTGTAAGTAAATAATTAATGTGAATACAAGTTTAGATGAGAAATTAGATTACCTTAAATATGAAATTTTTTAATGAAGAGATTCTTTTAGATATTCAATATGGACTAACTATATATTTTCTCTAGTGATCAAGATGGTCTTCATGAGTATTCTTATTTTTTAAGTAGTATCTCATAGATATAGGAAATACCAGCTAAACATGAATACTATTTTTCTGTGGTGAACTCAAGTTAGGAAGTGCATATGATGCAGTTAACTAAATTTATAATAGTACAATTTGACATAATTTATAGATTGTAGAAGATACTATATGACTTTAAGCAGTTATCAAGAGCATGATTTATGAGATTATAAGTAATTGCTTCATTTGATTTTTAAATATGTATTTTGAATTTTTCTTAATTTTTATATATGAACTTTGATGACAATGTAATTTTGCTCATTGTGTATGTAGTTGATATTTTGGTTATGGGTGATGATAAGTTGATTCATTCAACTCAAATAGTTCTTTTAATCATTGATCCTGTTTAATTGGTTGTTGTAGTTTCTTTTGGTTTTTATTTATTTTTTATGTTGTGTTTATGGATGCACCCAACAATTGGGTTGTCTCAATAGTATTTTCGCGGAGGAATACCGTTAGTACAAACTAGAGCTACCTATTTCTCTTTTACACTATTTCTCCTCTTCTAATTATTCTATTATCTCAAAACTTGTGGGATACATTAAAACAACTATTTTATATGCTACAGTGTCATGCCCGTGTCTAGCACGGCACACTACAGTGCTGTGCCCCAGGCCCGTCATGCTGGCACAACATATGTGACCACGTACTGAACGTGGTCAATATGAGCTGGTTCCCAACAGGTGAGGCTTGCGGAGCCCCGAAAAGGAGAAGACGCGCGGTGGTGCGCCACCGAAACTAATTTATTTTTAAAAAATTAGGGTTTTGTCCGACCCAAACCGGGTCAAACCCAATAGTTTTCTGGCCTAGGGTCTGTGCCGGGCGGCATGGTACAATATCCGTGCCTAGCTCAGCACGACATGGTTACTGTAGCGTGCTGGGCTAGGCACGGCATAGTTACTATAGCGTGCTGGGCTAGGCACGGCATAGTTACTATAGCGTGCCGTGCCTGACCTGACACGATAGCTCGGTTGGACGGCCTAAAACTGTGCCGGCCTGGCCCGACTTATTTGACACCTCTAATTATGTATGATTTTAAAGGCATCACTAATGGTAGTCTTAATATCTTTGGTGTCCCACAAGTCATCATTTGTTAATAATTCTTTTACTTTATTTTGAATGCTCATCCTTGAATATTCTTAGTCCTTTAAATATGCAAGTTTCTTTATGATATTTGATTATAGTTTGGATTTTTTATCTGAAATAACAATCACAAAAAAATAGACTCTAATGCTATGTTAGATACCAAAAAAGTTAGTAAGTCACGTGTTATCTTAGATAGTACATGATAAATGAATTTTTATGATTTTTTACAATTCAAAATATACAAATTTTTATTATCATCATATGATAGGATAAAATAGTAATATATATCTAAGTACTAAGTCAACTCGTTCCTTTTTGATGAATCACCATTTCGTTTATCTTTAACTAACTGAATGGAAAAGACATTGTCTTTAAATATGTTGTTCATATTTTTACTAAGAGCCTCACTATAACTATTATACCCAATGTCGTAATATATAAACATGTTAATTTATTTTTTATGAATAAAACTTTTAGGTTCTACTTTGTTCATTCAAGTAGATACATATCTTAATATATTTTCTATATTTTCTACCTTAATTCTAGGATTCATATAAATAGCCAAGTAATACACAGTTGGAATAAAGTATCAATATTTTGAATACTTAGTTTCTATCTCACTACTCATGATACTACACGTAAGATATCTTTTATATTTATTAAATATGCTACTAATATTGTACATATACCTAAGTGTAATACAAGTGATAAGAGTGTACACAGACGAATACATATTTATTATTTTATAAAAAATTTTTAGGAATTTTATAAAAAAATCTTTGTATTACAGTAAGAATTATTAATAATAAGTTCATTATTCTTATTATTGATATAATTTGATATAATATGTGATAGCTAATATATGTTTCTAATAGCAGGTAGATTTAATTTCAATAATTTTTTATATTTATTTTGATTTTTTTTAGGCTCGTTGACAAATATACACTATTAAACTATTATTGTCTGTTAGGTGTCATTGTCATAAGGTATTTCAGTAAAGTTCTTATTTTTTCTAATATGTGAGAAATAACTTTCATTCCTGCCCGTGTTATGGGGCTAGGTGTGTAATGTGTCCTAAAGTAAAAATTTATCTAATAACTAATCTTTAATATTTTTGATAAACATACTAATGACGACTTTGTTATTTAAAATATTATTAAATATAATACAAAAAAATTTATTCTGAATGTCATATTTCTAAAGATTCTCGTCAATTATTTATATATGACAAAGTGATCATGATGATGAAAGATCTCCGAAAAATTAATTTTTTTTTAATTAAGTTTTTATATTGAATCTATATAGTGTATGGTGAGGCATGCGAATGATACATCATCACAACTAGTTCACATGTTAGGTATCATGAATATTACTTATCTATATTTTCTAAATTTATTAATTATTAATTATCTTTATTTCTTATAATATTATATTATATCATTTTTATTTCTTACGAGTAGAAATATGAATTCTATGATAAAAATATTGAAAATAGGTATGCTTAATATTGATCAATGTTTTTAAAAACATAATCGAGGCGTGCCTTGAAATGCGCCCCATGGTGAGGCATGCAGAAAAAGGCTCGAGGTGCACCTTGGAATGCACCTTAGGGTGAGACATTCAAAAAATGCCTCGAGGCACATAATAAAAAGGTGATGCATAAGATAGACGCAAGCCTTCTTCTTTGAAGCATTTCGAGGCACATTTTGAACCCGCCTTTCACGCCTCAAAGAAGGAAGCATATGCCTATGAGGTGTCTTCAAAAAATGTAACAAAAAAAGTTGTTTTCATAAAATTGAAATAATGCCGATCATTTTTTCAGCACTGCTCAAAAATTTTGATGTTGAAGCCATCTTATCTTTCCTCTAGAGTTTTGACAGTCGAAACCATCATTTTTTTCGGTGCTCCCTAGTCGAAAATTCCTCACGCTGAAGCCGATACCAAACTCCATATATATATATTATCTCAAAAATTTTGGCAGTCGATAAATTCTGGCAGTCAAAAATTCTGTCGACATCGATACCAATGTCCACGTCATATTATCTCAATTTTTGCAACACTGTTCCATAAATTTATTTTTAATTATATATATATATATAAGTATACATTTATAATTATACATAATTACATATAATTACATATAGTAATAATATATATAGTTGTAAATACTTATCCATCTTAATATTAATAATTATATGTATTTTTTAATATATATTTATATATGTTAAAACTTAAATTATAGATATAATATATATAATTATAAATATTTATACATATAGTTAATTAGTTATTTATAGTTATATATATAATTATAATTAGTTATATATAGCAAAACATATAGGTATTCAAATGATTATACATATAATATATATAGATACGAAAGTAGTTGCATATTAATGTATATTATATATAATTATAAATAGTTATATATAGTTAATTATGTGATTATGTTTATGTATAGCATAAAAAATAATGATATATAGAATTATAGATATATAGTTTTGAATATAGTTAATATTATAGTCGTATGTATAGTTAATTTATAGATAAACAATTCAAATAATTTATGAGCAAAGTAGCATAATTCCAAAAATATATATATGAATACTTATATATTTTAGTATTCATAATCAATTCAAGTAATTTAAATTTTGATTTAAATTTTAATTTTTTTTTAATTATGTCTAGTTATTATTTTTAAGTTAATTTTATTGTTATATAGAAATGTGAAAATTTAATGTTATTATTGGTATTTTTTTTAGGATGAGCTCTTCCGATTCGAAAATATCAAGAAAAGATTTTGTGTAGAAATATGTTATTGAAGTTTTTAGGGTGAATAGGCTTAAAAATCACTTAGTCGGAACTCATCATGTATGAAACGATGCCCCAAAATTAGTGAATATATCAGATTAGAATGCAAAAAGGCATCGACCAATTATAAGGATTAAAAAATAAAAACAAATGAATTATTTCAAGAAATTAGTATGTGTTCAACTTCAATGAAAGAGAGTGTATTGTTCAAAATAATAGGTATCTTAGGGTGTAGGAGTAAGAGTAGGAGTGGGGAACCTATTCCTTTGGGACCCATAAATAATTTTATCATTTCATAAACTCATTAAAGTACTTTGAATTTAAAGTAAAAGCAAGAAGAAATGAAGTGTGTAGAAAAATTAGTAGGTTTATTTATTTAAAAGGTCTTCCATTTAATAGTGTAAATAATCCTTATTGGATTCTTATGATGGATGCTATTGTAAAATTTGAGCCTGAGTTTAAGTATCTTTCTATGCATGAATTGAAATTATGAATTCTTAAAGAAGAGGTGAATGATCTAAGTATCATTATGAAAGATCACAAAAAAGCTTGAAAATAATATGAATGTTCAATTATGTCAAATGGTTGGACAGATGGAAAGAGTAGGTATATTATTAATTTTTTGGTGAATAGTCCTGCTGGTACTTGGTTTATGAAATCAATTAATACTTCCGATTCAATAAAAAATGTGAAATTGATGTTCAAATATCTTGATGATGTGGTTGAAAAAATTGATGAGGAAAATATTGTGCAAGTAATCACTGATCATACTTCTAATTATGTGAATGCTGGAATGAGGCTTATGGAACAAAAAAATAGATCGTGGTGGACTCCTTGTGTTGTACATTATATTAATTTTATGTTGGATGATATTAGAAAGTTAAATATTCATCATACTACACTTGCTCGAGTTAGGCAAGTAGTAAAGTTCATATATAGTCATACTTGGGTTCTTAGCTTGATGAGAATATTTACAAAAAATCATTAATTTATTCGTCCAATAATTATATGGTTTGTTACTTTATTTTTTAATCTCCAGAGTCTTTATAAGCAAAAGTAAGGTCTTATAGCAATGTTCTCCTTAAAAAATTAGTGTTCCAGCAAATGAGCAAAAAAGGTAGAATGTGTAAAAAGCTCAATATATAGTATTGTTTGATCTAACTTTTTGATCACATATTACTTTTTGTATTAAAATCAATATTTTAATAGTTAGTATCTTGAGAGAGGTTGATTCAGAGGAAAGACTAGCTATGAATTATATTTATGAGCTGATAGATTCAACTAAGAAGAATATTGCATTAATTATGGGGGCATAGAGAGAAAATATGACCTAATTTGAAGAAAAATTGATGTAAGATGGACTTCGCAATTTTATCGACATTTACTTGCAGCAGGTTACTATATTAATCATCAATTGATATATGAGATATATTCTCTAATATTGATGAGGTGAGGAATAAATTATTAGAATGCATGGATAGATTGTTGGATTATCAAAAATATTTAAAAGTTGACATTCAGTTGGACTCATTTGATCATGCAATGGGTGAATTTAAGATTTGTATTGCAATTGATTCTTGAATATTAAGAAATCCTATAAGCCGGTGGATGCATTTTGGAAGTTCGACACGAGTTGCAAAAGTTTGCTATTCGAGTCCTTAGCCTTGTAGTACTTCAGGATGTGAAAGAAATTGGAACATATATTATACGATAATATTTTTATTTTTATAAATTTTTATACATATATTTCTGTTTCAATGTTAGAAAACTTTATTTTATTTTAAAATGTAATTTTTTTATTTCATTATTTGCAGATACATACAAAAAAATAGACTTGAATATCTAAGGTTGGATACTTTGATCTATGTAAGGCACAATACTAGATTGATAGATTGAAGTCTACAAAGAAAACAAAATATTGATCTGATTTTGTAGAGGAAATTGATTTGGATGATTAGTAGATTGCAGAAAAAGAAGATTTCCTCCTCTTCGTTAATCTTTGTTGGCTTCATGATGATGAGTTATTTAATGTTATTTTTATTAGAGTTGTGTCATCCAACTCCTAACAGATTTAATATCATTGGATCAAATGATTTCTTCCCATTCATATAATAGTAAATACATAAAAATTAAAGTCATAAATTTAATTAAATTTAATAAAAAAAACTTATAATATTTATCCCTAATTATTAATTTATATTTTTTACTATGTACAAGCAGAGGTAAATGCAAAGAGAAATAGTTCAATATCATACCAATTAATGAAGATGAAAATTTAAATGAAATGAGGATATATGATCTTGGACATTTTTCTACTCTGTATATATTGGATGAGGATGATGATGATCTTGAAGAAGAGAGTTTAAATTTAAATAATTTATTTTAATTCTTATTTTATAACTTTGTTATAATAATTTGTGAAAGTAGTAAACTAATATATATTTTTTTTATAATTCTAATGAATTATTTTCTTATTTTTATCTACGTTATTTTATTTTATATATTTTAAAATATTAATTAATTATATAGTGTGATGCTCAAAAACCTATGCCTCAACGCTTCGAGGCTCACACCTCTCATCAGGAATACAAAAATGTCTCATCTTACACTTTTGCTTTTTAAAACTTTGATATTAATTATTTTAAGATTCTCTAAAAATATAATTGGAAGACTCATAATTATAATCAGTTTAATTATACATTCTCTCCCAAAATCATTGTGGTACACACACACACACATACAATATATAACTTTGCCGATTCTTCTTTAATATTTTTATAATTTTTATTTTTTATTATGTTAAATTGAGTTTATGCTACTGAAGTTTATTTAGTTTTTAGGTTTTTTATCAAATGGGTCAAGGTTAATGGAGAGAATCTTATTTTGGTTTTAGACTTTTTGGTCAGGTTGTTGGTATTACACGCGCACACACACACACACACACATGTCAAAATTATTATTATTAAAATTATTATTTATTATTTTATTATATTTTATTTATTTCTAATTTTAAAAAATTTAATAAATTTAAAATTTTAAAAATTAATAATTGTAACACATTACAATTTTTAATAAACAAATAATAAATGTGTACTATAACCATCAAAATTTATTCGAGCAGTAGTCCGCAGTCATAGTCCACTATTCATCTCTTTTTCCAAAATTTGTTAGCCCAGAGTCGAGAATAAATAATAGAACAAAGCAAAAAGCACAATCTGTCAAAATACTAAAATCTCGAGTAATTATCGACAAATATGATCTGATTTTAATATCAATAAATATGATACTAAAATATGTGTCAATATTTGATCGGATGAGTCTCTATTTAAACTTGACTGGCATGTAGCATAGAAGTTCAAATAAAGTTTTTATAGTTGACATATCTCATATTGTATGGCTGAAATACTCTTAAGGCTAATATAAAATATTTTTAACTTGGCTAATAATGAATGCTCAAGCTGAGAATATACAACTGGTTCAAAAACTGATATATCTTGTGAGAGATCTCTTCTTGACCAATATATATATATAAACACAACTTTCGAAAACCTTGATTGCCTTTTATGTACAAAAAAAATTATTTTGCAACCTTTTTTTACCCATGTCGTCGTTCTCCAACTTTTCATAGTCGGTAGACTCCATAGGTCACTATTGGTAAAGGCTAGGATTTGCTAGAAAACATGGTGCATGTTGGCCTCTCTACTATGCGTTTCTTATTGGAAATGAAACACCTCTCCTTCCTTTGTGCATGTGCCTCTATGTGCCTCTACCTCAATTATGTGTGCTATTAGCGTGCATGTGTATATTCTGAATGCGTGCCTGCACTTTGTGTGCGACTGCACTGCTACTTTTTTTTTGTTACAAAGTTATGTATGCCAATTCTATGTTTTGAAAACTTCTACCTACATACACAATTATAACTCATAAGTTGAGTGTTCCTATCAAAACTTAAAAGATAAAAAAAAAGGTAAAAAAGAAACAACTTTAAATATGAAACCTGAAAATCTTAACGATAATGTAGAACGAGTTCAAATATAGTTACTGTGCTAAATTCTCTCCTAACGAGAGGTCCAAGTGAGACTATAAAGATTTAAGGAAACGTAATGAGTCTAAATGTATTTTTTGAACTTTTACTATTTATGTGCTTGCTAAAAAATGAGTTATAAAAAAAATTAATGTCAATATTTAGTAAAATCCTATCAAATTGTGATGAAAAATATTTATATTCTTCTTGGATACTGAAGTAACCAAAAAAGATATCTCTAAAGGCTCCGAGAGTCATCTTGTCCCTCGTTGGGGAGTGATCATGAAGAAAATATATTAAGTATACCAAAATATTCTGGAAGATTATAAATAATTTATTTTTAGAATACAAGATTTGATATGTTACACGGTGAGAAAGAATAAAAGAATAGATCCAATTGATGAAATTTTTTGTCATTAATATTGTTTATCTTTGAAAATATTTTAGAATACTTTTATTAAAAAAGAGTATATCATTTATCTTAATTAGATATATATTTTTTATTTATGTTATCTCATATTGTAGAATTATGTCAACAAAACAAATTTGTTGTATGATCTCGTGATATATACACTAAGTAATACAATCGTCTGATATGTATTATAATGTACTGTCACTTTTTATTTTTTAATATTTTTAATTTTTTTTTGTTATTTGATGAAATGACTGAAATATAAAAAAATATATAATTTAACACAGAATAAATACTCATGTAAATCATAAATAATTATCAATAAAATTATTAAAAAAAAAAGTTTTTACGTCATCTTTACTATATTTATATATATATATGAGTATTTTAGTTTGAATGAGCTATTGCACACACCTATCTAGTAGGTAAGATAATAAGTTATGATATGTTGCAAGACCCTTATGATTAGGGGAAAATATTCTTAACCTGACCAATATTAGATGATAAATTTGAAAATGAAAAAGTAAAAAATACAGCACATTCAAATACTTACTAGATAAGAAAACATATAATTCATATCTTTCAATCTGACAGAAAGTTTTCTAAGCTTTATAATCCTGCAATTATATATCAATATAAGAAATAATATAGTAGAATTTATTTACTTAAAAAAATAACTAATGAAACATATTTTAAAAATATTAATATGATCATCAAAAATAAGTAAAAAATATTTTAGAATTTAATAATTAAGCTGAATACGACAATATCTATTAATTTGTGATAAATTGTCATTAACTATCACAAATCCAATAAATATTACAAATAATAATAAAAAGAGAATGATTATATATAATATGAGTATTAAATCATGTGTCACTAATCCATGAATATGAAGTGAAAGAATGAGTTATAAAAATTTATCATCTAATTTGTGATAAAATAAGATTTTCAATAACACTTCTATTGATTCGCATTCTTATTGTATACTTTTATAGGAGTCTATTTTAAATGTTTGTGTTTGTTTTATCTATGCCTAGTTTTTGCAATGGTCTGATTTTCATCATTTAATAATTAGATTATTTGCTGATTCTCAAGTCGAACGATTGCTGCAAATGGACATGGTAAGCTAGATTTTTTTATTAAATTCATCTATGATTTTTTTAAAGATATGTATTATGGCATTCAAATTTTTTGTGGAAGGTGATATGCTCCACTTGGAATTTTGTTGATATACATTTTAATAGCTCATCAGGTTGCATTATTCAAAGGAGATCATTGTCATTCACATATGATAAAAATATCTTCTTAGCCATGAAAAAAACACTTATAAAATCATAGCAACAAAATACCCAAGTTTATTTTATCATAATATTATTGCTCCGAGCTAATTAGGATTCGATCCTAGATGAAAATTAGGAAGGGGGAGAAGAGAGACAAATTAGAGAGGAGAAAGAAATGAAATTTTATTAAAATGAAAAAAAAAAACTATTTCATAAGTATATTCACTTTATATTTGGTTTGGAGCAACTCACACATCAAGTGCTCCCAAATATTGAAAGAAAAAAAGTAAATAACAAAGAAAAACAAAATCAAACATCAATAACACCTTTCAAGTTTGCGTGTAATGTCACAAGCATCATACTTGGAAGAGAAGAAAAGAAAGTTGATCCTCTGAGAGTCCATGTGAAGGTATTTGTAATCAATTTGTTGGTATTTATGTATGTAATTACTATTGAATCATTATAAATTTACTCTCGTATGAAGTGATAGTTGATCTTGATATATTTATTCAGCATTTAAAATATTGGATTGGTAGTAATTTATTTGATTGTCTGGTTGTCATAGTAAAATATTATTGTCCTTTGAATTGTTATGCAAAATTCTTCCAAGATGTGACTAATCCAATGAAGCTCAAAAGTAGTCGACGTAATAATTATATATTCTATCTCTCAATTAGTTCTAAAAATAATTGTTTGTATCTTATTTTTTAAGAGATAAGATTTTTTCAAAGAAAAATATAAAAATTTGTGGTAACTATATCATCTATGATTTCTAGAACCCAACTGAATTTTGAATATACCTCTATCTGGCTATGTCATTGATTTCTGAATAAAATCTTGTATTCTAGAACCTTTTTCATTTACCTGATAGTCATGAGAATTATATTTATCTGAGTATACCTAAAAAAACCTAGAAAATGACTAATTATATTAATAGAGCAGGTAAATATATTTGAATATTTACCTAAGAAAACCTTTTTCATTTACTTGGTCACTATCATGTAATTTAATTTTACTATGATCCTCTTATGTGTAGTTGGTTTAAATAGGAAATTGCTCCTGCAGACATGTTTATACTTGGATCAAGTAGCGAGTCAATAACTATATTTTTTAATATATTGAGGCTAGATAAAAATCCAAAATGTCTATTCTATGAGAAAGAAATATGGTATTTGACGAATATCTGTCCTTAATACTTAAGAAATACTTATGATCTGTCAAATCTTTTATATGAAATTATATTTGTAGAAGTGAGCTCCATCATGATGATTAGCAGAGCTCCATCATAGAGTTCGATAGAGCTCTTTGAGCTCTGTGTGTGCTCCATGATGGAGCTCGTGGATCTCCAGGGAGCTCCATCAAGCTCCACAATAGAGCTTGCCGGAGCTCTACCGGGCTCCATCGCGGTGCTCGACAGAGCTCCAGCAAGCTCCAATGAGAACCTCTAGGAAACTCTATCGAGCTTTCTGTGAAACAGGGGGAGAGGGGCAAGGGCGAGGGGAGAGGGGGTGAGAGCGAGGGGCAAGGACAAGGGCTAGGGAAAAGAGAAAAGCTCTGAGTATTCCATACTATTTATTAATGAAAATATTAATTTAAATTTTTAATTTGATAATGATAAAATTATATTAAATTTATTAAAATTTAATATATTATAAAATATTTATTAAAGTATACCATACTATTTTTTATCATTTTTAATATATTATAAAATATTTATTAAAGTATACCATACTATTTTTTATTATTTTTAATATATTATAAAATATTTATTAATTATATTTATAGTTAAGATGCATCTTAAAAATATTTTTTAATACTTTGATTTTTCATTATTTTTATTTATATTATTTTATTATTTTTAAAATATTAATTAATTATATATTGTGATACTCAAAAAACTTATCCCTCAATGCCTCGGGGCTTATGCCTCACCTCATGAATACAAAAACACAACGTTTTATGTTTTTACCTTTTAAAACATTGATGTATACTATTAATATCACATACTAAAGAAAATATGCTAAATCATGCCTAGAAGATTGCCTTAGGCCTTAAAGAGTCTTTCGTAATCTATATACTATATCTAAACTCCTATGTACTACTTCATGCCTAGGCGAATGCTTCAAACGTCTGAATACATCTGATGAAAATAGTTTATCTTTAAATTCTTTTTTATATGTCAAGGAGGAAATTTTAGTATGTTTTCTTAACTGACATATCTCATATTCAATAAAATCTTCTTATTTATTAACTCTAATATCTTCAATCTTTTTATAGATCATTGTTAAACTCTAGAACGTATGATTAATGGATTATTGCTAATCAAACAGCTAGAGGAGTTTATGTGGGTCGATACAAATATGCACAATATATTTCGCTTAATCTATAAGGGAGTTATTCACTTGATTAATTTGATCTTGCACAAAACATTAAATGATGAAAAAAGTTATGTTATAACATAGTTATTTTGTAAAATAATTGACTAAAATAAATTACGATGGAATTCTAAAATTGAGTGGAAACATCTCAAATGAAAAGGTTCCATGCTAACATTCTTATTTCCTCTGGCACGAACTATGCTGTGATGAGAAGAAATAAAAAGAGTACAGTCATCTGTCATATGAGTATTGACTCTTAAATATATAATCCAAAAGTCTTGAGTTAGGTGGCGAGAAAAAAAAAAAACCTTGAACATAGGAATGTCTCGGCTGGATCTAGCACTGCTCAAAGAAAGAAGTTTTCAATTCTTTTCATGAGTGAACGTAATAAGACTACGTGTATGCATAGGTCACCATTGATTTTCTCATTGTCAATGTGTGGTAAGATCACCGTGGTAGTCTGATTGAATATCTTAATTCTACTAGATCTCGGAGTAGTAGTCGAAACTTGAATTGCTCATTGGTATATCTCTAAGAAAATTACAACCGTCTCTTATCAAGGATATCAGTTCACACAATTGTGTATCGCTCCTTTAACAAATGCAAGTATAGAATACTGTGGACGACATCACTTAAACTTTTCAATTCAGCATGCTCTATCAATACTAGGCAATCAACTTTAGTCAATCATAGTGCTCATGTGATGAGTTGTTACAATTACATGTACTTGTACATGTGCATTGTATTGTTATAATGTATGTTACAGGTGTCAATCGGGCTGGGCCGGCCCGACCCGGCACGAGGCACGGCACGGAAAAATTCCGTGCCCGGGCCCGTGCCGTGCCCTGGTTAGGCACGTGCCGTGCCGTGCCTGGCCAGAGCCGTGCCGTGCCTGACCCGGCACGGTTCGGCACGTGGCACGGCACCCCGGCACGGGTCAGTCCCGTGCCGGGTGTCCCGTGAGCCCGACCCCAGGATGCCCATCACGCAAAAAAAGACCGCGGGTCGGGTTTGATTCGACTCGAGCCGCGGTCTTCCCGTATCCAGAACCGCTCGGACAGGCAAGCCCGAGCGGGCCCGGCACGGCCCGCCGTGCCTACGGGCCGGGCCGGGCTCGGCTATTTTTAAACCGTGCCGGGCACGGTAGCACGAATGTGCCCTAAAAAAATGGGCCGGGCCGTGCCGGGCCAGCCCGTTTGACACCTCTAATGTATGTTGACTTAGCAAATTGTAGGGTTGCTATTTTTGAGGGTTTTAGGCTCTGATGCCATGATGAAATTAAGCCATGAACACAAACATCGATAGAGAAACTCTTGATGAAAATTGTTCCAGTCAAAAATTTAGGATGATGCAATTTATTATTTGTTGTTTTACATTTTTATTTTTTGTATTATGGATATGAGCACTCAATTTGTGTGATGCTCAAATTTGACTAATTCCTTATATAAGAACTTAACCTATATGCGTTTTGATTAAGTGTAATTTTATTATTTTTCTTTTCTTTTTAGTTTATTTCTCTAGATGCTATGATAGCCAAAATTCTAGGAGAAACAAACTCTTGGGCTTTTAAGGATATCTAATCCTAGAGAGAGTGAGAGAAGAGGCGTGCATTATATCTCTACAGTGCACACATGTATGTTTTGAAGAGAAAAGAGGGGCACATTTATTGTGCACCACCGATTAGTATTGTTGCACACCCATTGTGTGCTAAGCGCATCGACCCTCACCACATTAACATTATGGAAGAAGTGCGATACCAAAATAATTTTTATTTTGATGAGTAACTTTCTTTTTCTCTTCAAATTATAATTTATAGGGTTTCTGGGACAATAGAATTTTTATTCCTAATTTATAGGGTTTCTAATTTTGGCCAAGGTTCTAACCCCAAATTATAATTTTTTTGATGAGTAACTTTCTTTTTCTCGAGTATTTATTAATGTGGGAGGTGAAAATTTGGGTATTGATATAGGAGGTCAAAATTCTGGTTATTGATGTAGGAGGTAAAAAATCCGGTTATTGATGTTGGAGGTCGGCTTGGAAATCAGAATTATTTTCAGCGGGGTGCTAGATGCAACATAGATAGAGTTAAGAGAACCTCAATTCATGAGGATCTATTTATGATGATGAACTTTACCAGAGATAAATGGTGAGTTATTTTTAAATAGGAGACTTGGAGTACTAAATGGTATGGAGAGACGTACTATCCATTAGATCTATTCATGAGTCCTTACCGAGTCTTCCAATCATAATCAATGGTGAAGGAGAATATTTGTGATTCTTTTCCAACAGAGGAATAATAAGCCCTTTATGATTTTTAGATATTACAATTCTCATGTCTCGTTCATCTATGTCGTGCTTCTAGGCTATTGAGTCATGAGTTAATACTTATATTATAAGTAATTGTTTATTTTTTATTATATTTTTTTATGTTTCTTGAATATTATGGTAACTAATGATAATCCTTCTAACATAATTGAGTATTATAATATTCAACATGGTTTCTTGTTTGTTATATATATATATATATATATATATTACTTTTCCTCGATTATTTTATTAGTTTTTTTTTTAATGGGTTGCTTTTGTAGACAACTCAATATTTGTTTTATTTTCTTTTCTTTTGATGCTTATTTACATTATTGATAGACGACTCAAGATATAGTTCACCGAGCATAGTGAACTATGTCTTTTCTTATATGATAGAATTTCATGATATGAGCATAATGATATGGTTAGGCAGTATTAAGCAAGTTAACATTATTTTATTCTATTTTTAATAGTATTTTTATCATAAATTGTAAGATAAGTTAATTAAGAAAATATACTAGAACTTTCTATCTTAGATGCCAAGTTGATGTAAGGATCCGTTTGATTTGAAATTCTCAAACATATGAGTACGTTATGGAGATGTGATCAGAGAAAGTTTTAAGTATTTAATTATATTTATTAATGATTGCTCATGGTATATATTAATATTTCATAAGATTATTTATTATTCATAAGATTATTTATTAAATTTTCTATACCATCACGCTCCTATTGAATAAGGTGATTAAAAAGAATAATAAACATATGCTCTAGACAACTCAGATATTTAAAATTAAGAAGAATATTTCAAAATATTTTTGGGGAGATATTTTAATAGCAAACTATATCATCACTCGTTTGTCATTGTCTGTCATTTCTCAATGTATGTATTCTCACTTCTTGCATCATAAAGAAAGTTCATTGAAATTGATTCATATAATTATTGTGAGTATTTGTTTTGTATATGATCTCTCATCAAGATGAGAAGTTGACACCAAAGACTTTGAGTTATATCGTCTTTGGATACTCTTGTACCTAAATACGATGTCAATATTTTTTATTAGAGACTAATAAGATTTTAGTGAGTATTGATATTATCTTTTTATAAGAATTATTTTTTGTTGAGCCTAGTGAGAGAGTTTAGAAATTATATTTGGACTCATTATGTTTCCTTATTTTTTGATTATCTTACTTTGATATCCATTTCAGAAAGAGTCACTCATCTATTATATTTAAATTTGTTGGTCATATTTCTTTTTGGAAGAAATTTTGACCAGATAATTTTTCTCGTTATGTATATGAATCTTTTTTTGATTATTAGAAATAATGAGTTGAGAATCACTCAACTAAATGAGTTTCTTTAATTATTTTATTATAAAAAAGATATGTAGTTGATACTCTTAGTCTTATAGATATTATTTTGTCATAGATAAGCTTTACTCCAATAAATTCTCTTATTGATCTATGTATGCATATCTATATTTGAATGTGATTTTTCTAGTTAATTCTATTATTTATAGGTGAATTATAAAAATTATTAAATATCTAACTATTTTGCTAAATTATATCTAGAATATGCAATGAATATTCTAAATTTGTATTACCTAGATGTATTATCTCTTTGCATATCTAGGTATGTGAAGAGGTCTTCATGACTTATGATCTTTTTCAATTATCATGAACATTTGTAATTAGATATATATATTTATATTTTAGTTGGACACAAGTTTGCTTTGAGAGGAATTTTATAATAATTTTTTTTTTCATAGAGTTAATAATATTTATTAAAAAAGATAAAATATAAATAATTATTTTGAGATTCAATTTGAAGACATAATTTAGAACAATAATAATTTTTACTCATGCAGTACTTTAGATTCAATACATTCTTATTAAGATTGAGTATTTTCTTTTTTCTCTTTTTATTTTTTATTATGATAATCAATCAACGAATTTTATAATTTATAATTCAATATTTCATGAATGGTTGAAGTACATAGAAGTGTACTTCTTCATTATGGAGAAAATATATAATGAGAAATTTCTTATAATCTATATTTGTATAATAAAACGGCCAACAGATATTTTTTCCAAGATCTTGAAAAGATTTTATTTTATTTTAATTTTCTCTAAAAATGATATCTTGGACATCTGCACTCCATCTTGAAGGGGGAATTACTGTTTATTGTTTGTTAATTTATTATTTATTTATATTTTTGTATTATGAATAGGAGATCCAAACCTATGGGATGTATTAACTTGACTAGCCCCTTTTATAAGCGCTTAGTTTGTATATATGTTGATTAAGGGTGTGTTTGTTTTTTCAGCTTAACTCTGAAAACAAATCAGTTTTAGTGTTAAGCTGAAAGATGTAATATTTTTTGTAAAACTTTTCACTTAAAATTATTTTAAAAATGTTTAAATCGTTAAGTAATATTTTTTGGCTTTTTCTATTCAGAAAAATCCATCCGAAAAATGCTGGATCTAAAAATGCTAGACCCAGCACAGATGATTAGGATTTTGACACTTGTCATTCTCCTAGTTGCTTGAGTATATTTTAGAATTTCATGTGGTATTCTAGAAGTATGGTTCATGCCAGGTTAACACGTGACCGCTTAGAACTCTGGTCCAATAACCCCAGTGGGCCTCGACACATTCTCGTGCTCATTTGTGCTCGCTCACATCCTCACATGCACAACTTCACAACTGTATTTCATCTGGTTTTAGTCCTTTTTAAAATAATGACAGGGTTTGGAGTTTGATATGTTTACCTTGAAGAAGATGTCAATGGAGTATGTTGCAGCCAAGCAGCATGCTGCTGAAGGTATTTAAATTGTTTTCACAATTGATGTTCGTGTGTTATTGTGGTATTCTTTCATTTATTCTATGTTACATGGCATGAGAGTGCCTATGTGGTTGTAAGAGTGCCCTTGGGGTTCTTTATTTATATATTCAGCTTATTTTATAGTTTGTGAGTTTTTTGCTAAATGCTCGCAATAAAGTGATGACCTGGAAGTACCCATGCCCGGGCACAAGTGGTACTGGGTCAGGATGAAATGACGCAGATACCAGCTCGAGCAGCAGGAACCATGCTTGGGCACGAATTCAAGACATGGGGCCCACAACATTCACGGGCAGCCTGCATGTCGCGTCGTATCATCCCTTTGACACCTCTAATCATAGCCTGCTTTGTGTTTGATGTATGTTTACTTTTTATCTCCTGGTGATTCACTCTTAACTATGATATCATAGAATCGAGTATTAGAGGAGTGATAATTATTGATTGGAAGATATTAGATAGAAAAATTTGCTAGAGATTTATATTTAGCACATCATGAGGTACTAGGATGGATCTATTCCATATGATTTATTTGGATATTTCTGAATCATATAGGATGACTATATATGATAGTTTAAAATATTTTATTATTTTTATTGATTTACATGATTATTAATATTTAATAAAATATCTTAATTTTTTTTTGAAATTATATGATAGAATAAAACTTAATTTGGATGTAATATTAAGATGTTCAGAATTGATAATGCATCATAATATATTTTTATTAGTTTTTTAATTTCTTAGAGGAGTACGTGATGATTCATCAAATGTTCTATGTTGGTACTCTTGCACATAATATGTTAGATGAGAAGACGAACAAATATTTGATTGAAATGACTTAAACATTCTTTCTTAATAGGGAAATGCCAAGACATGTTTAGAGAAAGCAATGTTAACTATTAATTTTTTAATCAATTTTATTTTATCTTCTATTCTCTCATGCTGTATTCCATTTTAATTTTTATTTCTCGAGACTCTTTTATATTCTATCTCATAATTTGAGTATACTTGTTTTATTTATGAGTTCTCTCTGGGTAGAGAGAAAATGACTGCACATACCGTTAAGTTTGTTTTCATTTGGTACTCGAGTACTCATAAGGAAAATAAGTATTATTCATTGGAGACTATGAGAGTTATTATAAGTGTTGATGCCACATTCCTCAAAGACAATTTCTTATTTTAGGGCTCAATCCAAACAAAATATACCTTCAGACTCTATAGTTGTAGAATTTATCTTCTCCTGTTGTTATTTCCCATGGATTAATGATTGAACTTTCTCATATGCTTACACCCGATATGATTAGGATGATTAGTTATGATGAGAGTAGTGATGTCTTTCCATGGGCATTGCATCATATACAAGAGCTTAGTATGTGCGTCCCTTTGAAAATGAGCTGTGAGTCTCCTTGGGAGAGGAAAATGAGGGTTGAGAGACATATTATTCCTAATCGAAAAATATATACTAGATGGATATATTTATAATTTATTCAAGATGTGTCTTCCACCATAATAATGGGTTTGGCTCAAAATAACGACTTGGTCCTTTTAGTTTATTTTAAAAGGTTTGTTTTATTATTAAAATTACTCTTTGGCAGGGGAATATCATTTTTACAAACTAAAGCTATTATTAACTCTTTTACACCCATTCTCATTCTAATTTAAAAATAAATTATTAGAAGTTTTAACTTAACTATTTTTGCTTAAAAATTAATTTTCATCTTTAAAGTAAGTATTGCTAGCTTGATTTTTTGTCTAAGGGTTAATCTGAGGCTAGCCTTCTTTTGCCTATAATGAACAGCCTTTGATTTTCTTGATAAACACATTTCTCAGCTCTCCCAAATCCTTTCTCTAGTCTGCCCCCAAGCATATTTCCACTTTCAGGCCTAGGCCAAGCCCAGCCTGCTTCATCCCTGTCTGCCTTTCGAGCGAGGTGCTAGAACATTTCATTCTCTAGTGACGCGATTTCCCACCCTCCTTTCCAGACTCCATTTACAAACATCATTTATGCTAATATTACAGAATATCACAAGACATGGTCGAACTCCCGAACAACTATGCGACTCACTTACTAATCATAACCTACAATAACTAAACTGACTCCCCTTGCAAAAATACCCAAATGGAACCCAACAGATTTCTCGCCGATCTTTTGCCGAAAACCAGCTCTGTAGCTGCCAGTATCAAACCTGACTCCCTCTTTATATTTTTACCTACTCACTAAATTGAAAACACAAAACAAAAAAACAAACTACCCGTAAGTATACACCATTAAATCTGAAGCTTTTTGTCACCCTTCAGGACCAGGGTGAGTCACTTCAACTGCAGAAATATTCTATAAGATATTTAAAGGATTATTCTTACTCTTTTCCACTTCTCAAATATCATGCATAATACACCTGAAACAAGCAGAAGCAACACAAACAAGGGAAGCAGAATATTTAATCCCGCCCTTCATTATATATATATTTCCAGCATTCTTTTGGGTGTTACCGCAACATCCCATTTTTTAACCCCCCTCAGGATGACCCTTTGCTTGGAATGCCTGTCTCTTTCTTTTGACTTTATTCTGTGAGCTAAAATGCAATAATCAAACTTATAGATTTAACTTACCTTAAATTTCTTGTATCCTATTCTTGTTCTTTTTCTCACTTCTAATCTTTAACTTTCTAGATTCTAATATATGGGTATCCTATTTTATCTAAAGTTAATATGCATTTAAACCTGTCTGAGATATTATCCCTTTCAAATTCTTGTTCTCCCTTTCTCATACTTTCCTCTGCTAACTTATATGCTAGTGTATTTGTCTCTCTAAAAATATACATTATACCTCCTTTGATTTTTACTATCAAATTTTAATTGTGTTAATTTCTTTTTCAAATTTCCATAATTCTAATTTTTCTAGATCTACTAGTATGTTTGAATTGACTTAAACTTGAATATTTTGTCAATTATTTTCTTTGCAAATCTGTAGTCCCTTCTGTAAGGCCATAATTTCTGTCTGCAAGACTGAGTATGATTCACCTCTCAATGTGAAAGCTTTCATTAATATTTATTATGCATTTCTTATTGATTCTCCCCCGCCTGCCGCTCTCATCTTTCTATTAAAGTTATCATTCGTGTTAAAGGTTAAACTATCTTGCGGTGGCCTATTCCAGTTAATAACTCTTATTTTTGGCTATTTTTTAAATACGTAGAGAGATTCCAAGTTTTTATTCTTACTTTCATTCATTTTAATACTTCTAACTTTTATAGGATTACAAGCTGAGATAACTGCAGTATCTCTTTTAATATCTTCTAATATTTTTTCAACAATCATCGGGATACCCTCAATTCTACTTTTATTCTTTGTTTTTCATAAATACCAAACTACTATGTATGGGATATAATTCCTCATCCATTTCATTATTTCATTTTCGTATGCTTTTCGTTTCACTTTTCTAATCTTTCTTTTAAGTCTTGTTTATTTCTTTCAATTTCAAATTTGACCTCCAATTTCTACCAAATTTGTGCCGCAATCTTTCCTGCAGAGAAAAGATGATTAATATTTTTAGCCTTTTTTAAACAACATTCACATATGGATGCTAGTTTAATTTATTTCCTCTATATGTTATAAACGATTGGAATTGTGTTTGATAGCAGTTTCCACATAAATATATTTATTTTTTGTGGCAGTCCTTTTATTTATATTTTCTTGAATAATTCTTGCATTGGCCTTTTATTTCTTACTATCTCTTTTGTACTATTTAACGTGAATTTTTCTTGTGGGTTCAATTTTCATTTCTATCCACTATTCATTAATATTGTGTTTTTCTCAATTATATTGCTGTTTTTGCATTAGTTTCCAACTCTTAGACACTTTACTTGGGCAATGGAACACATTATTTTTGGTTCCATACCTCGCTTTTATGTTTTTTCGCTCAAAAACCTTCATTCTCTTTCAGTCTTCACCAATTTTTTCATGCCTATGCTTTTGCTATATCATCTAAAGAGTAGAATCTTAAACCAGCTTCTTATTTTGGATAACATACATATGCTCATTTTTTACAATGCAACTTATTTTTACCCTCTTTTTTACCCCATAAAAAATTTGACATTTCTTATTCTAGCTTTTTTATTATAATTTTGGGTGGTTGAATCACCATTAATATATGTGCTAACGACCCCTGTAGCACATGAGTAATCAACATGATTCTTTCTGTCATACTTAGCAAATCTACTTTTCAACCAGTTATTATTTATCTCATTTTTTCTACTAAGTATTCTAAATCCTCAATTTTTACTCTTCCTTCCTGTATCGGGCAGCCCAAATATATTAGGGTTCCCTTCTTTTGAGCAAATTTAGGTAATCTCTTTATTTTCTGAGCTAGCCCCTATGGCGCTCTTCGTGATAATATGAATTGATATTTATTTTTATTTAATTTTTGTCCTGTCTCTTTTTCTAGTGATTGCATAAGCCTCATTGGGTTTGTCATTGATTTACTACTAGTGTTTGTAAAGATAATAACATCATCCGTATATGCTAAACAACTCATATTAGGCGTATGTCTTAGCTGTTTATACGTGATAATTCTATTCTCTTTTATTTCATTTTTTAGATTTACAATTAATAATTCTAAAAATATATTAAACAAGGAGGGGGAGAACAGATTTCCTTGCCTAAGTCCCCTTAATGGTTTGAATTCACCACTGAATTGCCCATTTATAAGAATTCTAACCCAAGTGCTAGAAACACATCTAAATATTAAGTCTATTCAGAATTTCGAGAATCTCATTTTTTCATTATAAAGCATAAGATATCTCATTTTATTCAATCAATTACTTTTGAAATGTCCAGTTTTAGTATTACATTATGTTTCCTCGACCTTGCTCCAATCTCTTTTATCATTTTCAGGGCTAAATTAATGTTATCCATCATAAGTTTGTTTTTTATGAATCCCGTTTGTTCACAAATATGATGGAAGGAAGAATCTTACTAAGTTTATTTTGGAACAATTTATTTAGTATTTTATAAATCGTGTTACATAAACTAATTGGTCTAAAATTCTCTCCTCTTTGTGAGTTTGTTTTTTTAGGAATAAGTACAATGAATGAATTCGACAATGTCTTGGTGATTTCCGCACCTGTAAAAACCCAAGCGATAGCTGCGACCAACTCCTTTTTAATGATCGACCATGTCCGCTGGAAAAATTCATTATTCCAGCCATTAGGTCTTGAAGCACTATCTTTATTAGAACTAAATATCTTTTCTTTCACATCTTCTTCACTAGAGAGGGTTCCTCTAAGGCTCTATTATCCTCATCCTTAACTTTTTTTTCAATTTGTTATATTAAAATGTCATTTCTAAGTGAAATGGGGTCACATAAATGACATTTGAAAAATTTTTCTAATTTATTTTTAATTTCTTCCTCCTTTTTTATCCAAGTCTCATTTTTAGTTTTTATGCCTTTTATTTTTTGCTTTGCGATTCTAACTTTAGCCATTGTGTTAAAAAATTGTGTTTTTATCTCCTTTCTTTAATCATTTTATTTTTGTCATTTGTTTCCAAAGACTTCCTCCATGTGCATTAGAAGTTTGAATTCTGATTTTGCTTTACTCATCTTGGTCCTTGCTACATCACTTGGACACTCTTCATATTCAATTTCTAGTTTAGCTATGTTTTGTTCTGTCTCTTGCATTTTTGTATTAATACTTCCTTGTTCCATTTACTCAAAGTTATTTGCAGGTTACGTAGTTTTGTGTTCATTATTTGCATAGGATTACCTTTCATTGGTATTTCCCAAGTTCCTTTTATTACATTGTCAAATTCTTCGTGCATGCACCACATTATTTGAAATTTTAATCATCTGTGTCCCCTTGAACTCTTTTGTAGTACAATCAATAAAGGATTATGGTCCGAGCATGTTCTACTAAGGTGTTTCACCATTATTCCTCCCACCTTATCTATTTTTCGTGTTAAGTAATATTCGATCTAATCTGGTCCAGATTGCCTCCCTCCTTTTTGCATTATTGCACCAATTAAATTTCGATCCTAAATAATCTGCCTGTATTAGGCTTGAACTCGTTATAGCATTGTTATATGTTGCATGGACACGGATACGGACACGGGGATACGACACGGCAAGATATGGAGACACGGCAAATTCTAAAAAACTAGGATACAGATACGGCTAGGATACGTCATGATAAAAAAAATAAAATTAAAAAAAATTATTAATTATAAATATTAGGTATTTTAATATAATTAAAAATACTGTATTTTAAAATAATTTAAAATTCTGTATTTTAAAATAATGTAAAAAAAATTTAAACCCTCTAACACCCTCCCCCTCTCACTCCTGAGCCTTCCCCCCCTCCCGAACCTTTTCCCCCCCTCCAAAACCCCGCTCCCGAAACCCCCTCCCCCCCCCACCTCCCGAACCTTAAAATTCTGTATTATAAATAGCATTCTTCTCTCTTTCCTTTCTATCTCCTCTTTCCTTCTTGTCTCTTTCTTTTTTGATTCTAGCTCTAATCTTTCCTTCTCTAATTTTCTCTCCTCTCTTTCGATCCATGTTCCTACACTGTTACTCATTCACATCTCATTATTTTCCTTCTCTCCCTCCCTTCCCATACCCCCCTTCTCTACCCCTTCTCCTCTCTCCTCCATCCCTACTAACTCCCTTTGCATATCTTCTTTCCTAACCTATTTCCTACCCTTCTCTCTCCTTGCCTCCTCTGTTATTTTCTCTTCCTTTCTACCCTTACCATGTGTCATGCAGTATGCCTCTCCATGCCCTAGTCGAAGGCAGTTTCGGCAATAACATGGCATGGATTCTGGTACAACTTCCTACCAGAATCCATGCTCTAAATCACTGCCAATCCACACTCTGTTGGGGGAAGGGCTATGAGCATCAACCTCTATACACACTCTGGCCATACTCGGCCGAGTGAAGTAAGCTGTGGCCTCATCAATAATTCATGGTTTACCCAAGCAGGGGGTTATTGAAAACAGGGCATGCTTGTTAAAGAGGTGTAGCGGCAGTTTAGGTAAAGAGTGTCATACCAGAGTATATGGAGGTTCCTCCATGGGAAGAAGTTTGGCGTCCACTTAAGTATGCGCATGGGGAACCCATGCAACAGTCCACTGACCTCTTATCCACAGCCGAATGAAATCATCCTCTTCCTTAAACTGGAAGAGGAAGTGTCGGCCATCGTATATTGCAACCTTCACTAGCTCCCGAAGCTCCAACACGGCGAGAAAATCATATATATCTTTGAAATTGAGCCTGCCGTGAGAAAACTTCCCAATGAGAGTGAGCTTGAACGGGGCAGCCAGGTCCGACAACTCTTTCTCTGAAAAAACCACCGGTGCCTCCTCCTTTCCGTCAAGCTTCGGAAATAACCACACGGGCTCTTTGAACAATGATGAAAAGGCTTTTTTATTAAAGATTGAAGTCGAATTATCCATTTTCGGCTTCAATTTGAGCTTGTTTTACCCAAAAAATGGCACTTTTTCTCTGAAAAACCCGACTTGGCCCTTTTAGTTGCATTATGAAAGGAGCTATAATGTATTTTGCTTAATATCCATAATTGTGAGTTCTTATTCTTATTTTACTATTATATTTTTTTATTTCTTATCCTCGCCTGATAGTTACAGTATCCTAGATATTTTTTTCTAAAATAATTAATCCTTCATGATGATGATAAGTTATATTAAAAGAATTAAGTGCAATTATATGAATCATAGATGAGATCACATTCCAAAACTTAAAAATAAATTAGTAGTGTGCTGTAGATAAGTTTATATGATGATGACTAGACATGGGGGAAATATATACAAAACCATGTACTAAACAAGTGATACAATAAACACTCAATATCATAAAAATACATATGGACAACACTCTTATATAATAGGAAATCCTGTTGAGATAGCCAAATTTTTAAAAGATAAAATGTTAAGCGAGATATTTTTTTTGTTTGTAAGGCAAGACATAATCTTCAAGGCATTAACTTTTTGAGTCTCGTATTATATAATTAATATTTTAAAATATAAAAATATGATATAATAACATAATAAAAAACATAAAAAAAATTATGTTATTTGGGCTTAAAATATAGAAGTAATCTTGGATTGTTCATTCTAAGAACAAGCTGCTCTAGCTTTTTCCATGAATGAGCTTGGACTGCTCGTCCAGGAATGAGCTATGCAAGCTCATTCCTGGATGGTTCGATCACTATAGTATAACCTACGTACTTAACAGTGATTAGACTGCAAATATCTTTAAGAAAAATCTTTGATTTTCGAAATTTATTTTTTTATTCTGAGCTATAGATTTTTTATATGTATGCCTTAGCTCGAAGGAAGATATTGAGTTTTTAGTTTTTATTTTAATTATTTTATTTATGTTTCTATTGTTTGGGAATGTCCAATTTGTGAGCTGCTCCAAATCATATTTATATGATTTATATTGTATCCAAAATATTTTTTTTTCTTTTATGAAAAATTAAGTCTTTATTGTTGAAACATGCTCTTCTCTCTCTCTCTCTCTCTCTCTCTTTCTTTCTGTTCTGCTCAATCCTTACCTTTTGGTACGGATTAACAATTCTAAAATTTGTATTGATCCAAGCACCTAGTATTTCCTCTAAGGTCATTTAGTTGCCCAAGAGATTAATCAAGATAAAAAAAGTTATTTGCAAGATTATTTGGGTGTGTAAAAGATTGACTAGTGAGTTTAGTAATATGTTGCCCCCTATCCTATATGTTTGATTGTTTGGGTTTCTATTTTTTATGTTTGATTGTTTGGGCAGAATTGTGTAGTATGGTTATTTGGGCATAATTGTATACTTAAGTGGTGCAATGTGTGTGAAAGATGTCAACTAACTATTGCCATCAATTGAGTGAGCAATAAAGTGTAGTATGGAGGTCATAAGCAGAGAGATTTTTCATATAATTCACACTTTTTAGGAATAAAGGATAATGCAAATATATGCTAACTGTTTTTAAAAGACGTTGAGAATACCTAAGAAGCACGGACACGGACACGGGGATACGACACGACAAGATATGGGGACACGGCAAATTCAAAAAAACTAGGATACGGATACGAATAGGATACGGCATCACAAAAAAAATAAACTTAAAAATAAAAATTATTTTCTTTATAAATATTATGTATTTTATAAATTAAATTAAATTAAATTAAAATATTTTAGATTATAAAATAAATATATATATTTTAATTTTATAAAATAAAAATATTTTATTTTATATTATTTTATAAGATAATATTTATAATTATTTTATTTTATAAAATAGAATTATAAAATTATCTTATATTATATAAAAATATATTTTTTTATTTTATTTTATTCTAGCCCCAATCCTGCCCCCAACCCTCAACCGGCCCCCAACCCCCCCCCCCCCCCCCTCCCCCCTCAATTTGCGCCCCCGCCACCTGTGTCGAGTGGCCAACATCGCCCATGCGGCGACATTGGCCATTGGACGTCCGATACGCCACATGACGTATCGGACACGTGTCCATACCGTGTCCACGTATCCAACACGTGGACACGTCAGTCCAGTGGCGTATCCGTGCAACACAGGAGAATACTACATGTCATTGAGAGATAAATTAACTTTCGGAGTTATGTAAGAGCTCTCATGTGGTTTTTCTATCATAATTTTTATTAGATATGAATATATGAAATTTTTTTAAAAGGCAACAAGCTAATAATACATAATTCTTATTTTTTAGATACTATAACTTTCATATTTTTTCTTTCAACTTTAAATTTTTGGGTTATTGACTTTCAAGTCAATAATAAGTAATAACTATTCTTGAAGAAGATGTTGAAAATACTACAAGACATTGAGAGAGATAGATCAACTTTTGGAGTTATCTAGTGGTTCTCATATAGTTTCCCCTTTATAATTTTTGTTAGAGATGAATATACAAATTTTTTTTTTTAAATAGCAACATATACTTTTTATTTTTTAGATACTATAATTCTTATGACTTATTTTCTAACGTTAGATTCCTAGCTTATTAACTTTTGAAATTAATATCACTTCACATGTAATCATTATTTGTTTAGACTATAATTTTTGTTTCTTGAATGTTGAAATTGGTAATGACTAATTATCTTAAACTTTTTGTAGTGATAATATTCAACATAATATATCATCTTGTTTGTGTGTTTTCTTTTGTTCTTGAGTATTCTAATAGTATTTTCTCTGAGTTATCTTTCTAGGCAATTTAATTTTGATTTTTTTTTAAATATTATTTTTTAATATTGGAAGATTTTGATAAACACTTTATTTGAGATTGAACATGATAAATTATATATTTTTATGTCTATAATCAAGTAACCCACTTAAGTACTTAGGTATTTTTGATTTATTATTTATTTATTATTGATTTGGTCATCTATCTTTGACCAAGTGAGAATGTTAGATGCTAGTAGTGGTAGTAATGGTTCAACTATAAAGTGTGAGGTTTTCTAGTCGTTTAATCACATCTGAGCTTTATATCTTGCCAATCAATTTGTTAATCAAAAACTAATTATTATATTTTATTATATTTGATACACCGAGACTTACGAATATATATTAGAAATAAAACTCAAGTTAGATTTATATATTCTATTATATATATTTTACTTAACTTAAATATATATTATATTTATCATTTAATCATATATTAAATGTCTTGTACTAAGAGCCTAACATAACGAGGTTATAAAAAAAAATAAATATTTAATTAAAATGATGCGATACGTTTTTAATTTAAGTGTTTTGAAATAATTTTGCGAAGATGTTATTTTAATCAAAACTATTTCATTGAGGATACCAAGGTCTATTATTGAGGCATTATCTCATTTAGGCTAAGGTTTGAATTGAGAAAACTCACATGTTGGTTGCTCTCATATATAAAACATACAATAAAAAAATGGAAATAAACTCAAATATTAATTTTAACACACTCACCTTATGCTCATGGGTAAAGATCTAAAATACTAAACTTGAAGGAAAATAATTTGAAATGAGCCTCTTCATGCTCTTTGTAAATGTCTGCTTTGGTATGTTGTGGGAACATAGACTGTAATGGCAATCTCATATTGAATTTTCTTTTTAAGGAGTAAGCAATTCACCTCTATATATTTCATATGCTTATAAAATACAAAATTAAAGATAATATGTTTTATTGTCTCATTATCATAATAGAGAGAGTTAGAGAATAAGTGAATATTCGACTCATCAAGAAAATTTTTGATTTAAAGTATTTTATAAGTGATTGTTATTTGAACATTATTATTGTATAGTATCTCAACATATGTCTCTTACATTTTCAAGAAACAATGTTATATCCAATAAAAGTATAAAATCTTTTAGGCAATTTCTTCTCGGTTCAATCTGATGCACGACTCAAATATTAATACATGATTAGCTATAAGTAATCATGATTAGTGATCGAAATCTCTGGGCATTAATACTTTTTCACATATTGCAACCGAGACATTCTTATGTCTATGATTCTTTTTTCTCACTATCTCACTCTAGATTTTTGGATCATTAATATGTGAGTCAATACTTATTTCATAGGTGATCCTTATTTTTTTATTTCTTTTATAGAGTCAAGAGCCTTTTGAAATTATTGTGATTAATGTCATTGTAAAGAATCTAGGAAATAACTGAATTATATTGACTGCATGAAATATATCTAGTTTGTTGATAGTCATATGACTAATCTTTCAAATGATTCTTTTATAATCTCAAATATTAATATTTGTGAAAGTATTAATTTCATATTCATGTGTCAATATAATCTCTTTCATGGAGCAACTCACCTCTATCTCAACAAAGTAATCGATTCTAAAATTTATTCACCTAGAATTGTAATTGAAGATTCTCATTGAGTTGAGTAAATGCAGACTCATTTATCTTCAGTAATAAAAATTTTATTTACATACATAATAAACAAAATTAACACGTTCTTTGAGTTTTTCTAGAAAAATAAAGAAAAATCTAATAGATATTTTTGTCGGTCAAATGGGTGATTTTATGTGAAAATATCACTAACTAGATTTCAAGTGATTATTTAAGATGATAATATATCATACTAAGTTTTCCATGAAAAAATATATTTTTCACTTCAAACTATGTATTATCGATTTGTAAGATACATCCAATGATAAAAGAATCAGTACAGAGGTTGTATTGTCACAAGAGAAAAAAATATTTTGGTAATTTATACCAAAAGTCTCAGTGAATTTCTTAAATTAAGTTTCATCCTAAAGAAAAAATTTATCTTCTTAAATGTTTTAGATTGATGCTTATAGTGAACATCTATTAATAATCAATAACAAACATATATGTAGGTTGAGGTACTAGTTATCACAGAGCTTGTTGTCTTCATGTTTTAGATAATAGTTTATGAGACTTGAATATCATAATATTATCAAGATAAATATTTAAAAAAAATAAGAAAAATGAAGATTTCTTAATATTATTTCTCAATGGCATGAAGTCATCATGGGTGAGTATAATAAAATATGTGAAATGGTATATTGAGTATAACTCAATTTTTTAGAGTCATCAAAAAATTATGATCAGAAGAACTAGTTATAAGATTATTTAACTTCTTGAGAAATTCTCATTTGCTCTGAATAAGTTGCATATGCTATATTATTTTAGTATGAACTCTAAGTCTCAGGTGTTCAAGTCTCATGGTCTAGTTTATTCTGGGTTGAAATTTGAATAAAATCATGAAATACCAGATCGTTTGGACATGAGGGAGATCTTCTCTTCTCTGTAACCTCTTTCCAAAATAAATACAATTTACACTTGTTGGTACATATGATGACTCAATATAAAGGGTGTCATCATTTTGTGGGTCATTAAGTTAAGATCCCCGACTTGAAGTAACACCAATATTATTGAAAAGTGAAAATTTTTTTTATATACATAATTTGTTTATATGGTTGGGGGTAGTCCAGAAGTTGGGTACTAAAAACAACAAAAAACATAAGATTCTCCTTTAAATTTGAAGCATACATGTCATAAATTTCCAATTTGAAAGAAAATAAAGAAATTTGTAATCCTATGAAGTGTTAATCAATATCAACATTCTTTGCCCCCTCATGATATTCTTGGATGGTAACAATGTGCTAAGTTACCTTACTTTCATAGTAAGCTATCATTGATTTTTGAAGTGGTAGATAAAGCTCATTCAAAAATTATTTGATCTTGGAGTTATATTTTGATGTCATAATTATATATTCTATTTGTGTATTTGATCTTGAAATAATTATTTATATCTTTCTTTTCCATAAAATGAGGTATTTGCAAATAAAAAAAAACCTATGATGAATCTCTTCATTATAACCAAAAGAGTTCATCTATAATTTAAATATATCTTTATATGACCATACCTATAATTTCTAAATATAATCTCATATTCTCATTGTCCAAAGTTTTGTTCACATAATTAAGAATTCTTAGCATTGCATTCATTTGAATAACTAATTATGTTATTAGGATTGTTAATAACATGACTATTTTTTATCAGATAGTTTAAATTTTTTATGATTATCTTATATCTAATTGAGTTAACTAACAAATTATTCCGTATAGGTAACTCTACACCTAGATTAATTGGTAGTCAATGAGTACATATCTTGATATTTCAACATCAGATAAAATATGTAAAGCAAATATTTTCTAAGAAAAAAAAGTCATAATTTTTGAAAATCTGATCTCGATGCTAAGAAAATATTTCAAATATCCTAAATTTGTCATAATAGACTCAATTTGTAGAAATTATTTCAGTTGGGATATGCCCAATTAATTGCATTATAATTAGAATATTATTGACATATATAATTTTCGTTAGATCCTCACATTTTGATCCATGTCAAAAAAAAAAAAAGAATAATTATACATATATCTTCTGAGATTAAATATTGTTAATTTAAAGAAAAACCTATTAAATTATGTCCTAGGACTAAGAGTGATATATGTAATTTATTTTGATTATTTGTTTTGTATAATTAAATTATTTCTGTTTTAATATTTTAATATAAATACATGAAATTAAATATTAAGAGGCCAGGAATACAGTAATAGCACAATAATGGAGGTCCCGTTGTCTAGTCTGTAGGCCGAAAAATTTTTGCAATAAAGTTTGGTCCGTCCGAGTAATTTGACCCGCTTCAGTTAATTAAACTGGAAATTGTATTAATATAAATTATATTTATTTTATATTTTTTGGGCAACTATTTTTCGTGGTGTGGTATTGTTCATCTCTTTCTCTTCTTTTGCATGATTTTACCATGACTGTTTCTGTTACATAAACTGTAAGATAATTTTGGACATTTTTGGTTATAATCTGTAACACATAATCATTTTTCGGTGGAAGTAGCTAGTCGTGTTGTACGACTAGTGAACCACATTATTTTGTGTATTTTTGTTATAGTTTTATTTTCATTTTTGATTATGCCGTAGTTGAATTGTAATTGTGGATTGCATATATATCGTTTGTTGCTGTTTCTTTGTTGTTTTCTTTTTCTGAATCACAATCGTTGAAGCACAATTGACTAACAAAGAGATTGTTAGAGGTCATAAGAGATTTTTTGCAATTTGCATACAAACATGTGCTCCTAGGAACATTGAATCCTGATGGTTTTTGGATAATTATTTTTTCTAGATCACTACTATAGGAATACATTCCTAACATTTAACTGATACACAATTTATTTGTGATATTTATATAGAAACTAATAACTTAACAGCGGATATCTTGGCCACATGAGAGTATCTCTTTAGTTAATATCATAGGTCAGTGGAAAAATCTCACTAGTAATCTGACCTTAAGTTGATTGACATTTCCATCAGGTCTCTTCTTCATCTTATATACCTAATTACATCCCACTATTGGCTTACTTATCAATTTGGGATGAGATCATGTATTATTAGATATTATGATACTCAATTATTCCAATATTTGGGTTAAAAAAAAACTTTCAATATAACTAATCATCATTTTAGATGACTATGTGCCTCAAAAAAATTATTGCAGATCGTGCAACTTTCTAGTGAGAATAAGAAACTAGAATGTAGTACTAAAATAAGAATAAAAAATTATTTGAAATAAAAATTGAGCAGAACACATTCTTGATTCCTTTTGTAATATGATCAGAAAGTTAAATTCATTACTCCAAGTTGTATGTGTTAATATGATCAGAGAGTGAAAGTATGTTTTATTAGATGGAGTCCTTAAAATATGACTTTTTTTTATAATATGATATTAGTACTCATATTAATCTTTTTGGTCTTTGAATAACACTTATATTTCTTATGAGTACTATATTATATTATGAAATTGTATTTAATAATATGTATTGTTATCTTCTCCTTGTTTGGGAAGAGATTGTGAACATAACAAGCATACCCAAAAATATTTGGTTGAAGATAAAAGAATCTTATTCTTGCATATACAAGTTGGCATGAGATACGATCAAAGAGAATAGAAGATGATATTTGATTGATTAGGAAGCTAGCAGGTAATACGTCTCTCCAAAAAATATCTAGGCACTCTTGAAAATTAGTAGTGTTCTAATCATTTTAATAGATTTTAGTTTTTTTCTCTAATCTTTTTCATTATGTGCATGAGTAGAAACATAAGATATCTGCTAAATCATTTCGTGCTCCTCAAAGAACAAAAAAAAGTGATAGGGGGTATATTATAATAGATTACTATTTTTTAATATTTTATTGTCAAGCTGACCTGAGTTTCTATTAATTCATAAAATTAATAAAAATGTAAAAAAAAATTGAGACATTATCTTAAACACTGATAATTATGTAAATTAAGTGTAATAATTAATAAAAGTTATAAAATATTTGAGTGTCGGATAAAATGAGTTTCATTTACATTTGTAATTTATCACATATGAAATTTTAGTATACTTTTTTAACTATTATACATTATAATTAATAGACAACACTTCTCAAATATTTGACTTTAAGATATTTAGTTTATCCATTGAAGGATATCAAAGTTGAGAGTGAATCACTTGTGAATCAATAATATATATGCATATAAAAGGGTTGTGTGTCGATAAAACTATTTGTAGTCAACCTCGTTCATTTCATTGGAAAGATATTTATTTGGTCTGATAATCATGCATAAAATATTAGTTGATAAGAAAATAATGTTATAACGTCATTGTTTTGTAAAGTAATTGATAGAAAATAAATTTTATACAACTCTAGTATATATAAGATATGTTTTAAAAAGAAAATGGTCAACATTGTTATTATTGTGTCCCTTGGCATGTATGATAGTGTCATTGGCCATAATAATATCCAAAATTTGTACTCAACAAAAAAAGTAAAAAGAGAGTGGTTACCTGTTGCTTAGGTATTCATTCATAAATTCACTATTCATGGATTTAGAGAGAGGTAGTTAGCAAAAAATAGAAGAATATTGTCTTTAATACATAGAAAAAATTGCTAGCATACCCCTCCCAAGAAAGCATTAGTGTAATATGATCAATTGACATGTTAATAGAAAACCCAAAGAGTAGGTCTAATTGTTTGTTGTATAGCCTTTGAACTTTGAAAGGTTCATCATAACTCTAGAAGTAAAGTTCATCATTTCTTTCAAGTATGTCTTATCCTCTTACAAAATAGTTGGTCAATATGGCTTTTATGTCTTTCGGTATCTTTCTACTTGGTCTTCCAGCCTTCTTGTTGCCATTGTGTGATAAAAATGCTATAGTACTATGATTGAATCTAAGTGGTCTTATACTAAATACAAATATTTTCTCGTCTTATCCAAAAATAGGGTGTTAGTAAAATTTGTGAAATAATATGTTGCACAAACTACTGGAGTGTTATGTAAAATTTTCAAAAATATGGATTTTATAGAATTTAAATTAAACATATATTCTTTTGCCCAAAAAAATGTTGAGGTTTATGTACTGGCGATGCCTTGTTGATTGCTATGTCCTGTGTTGCACGGATACGCCTAAGTGCCGCCGTGTCCACGTGTCCGACACGTGGATACGGCGGCACGGGTCGGACATGCGTCGGACACGTGTCCGATAGGCCAGGGGTGGGTTTTGAAATCTGCATTGGGAGGGGGAGAGTTCGAAATTCGAAAATCGGGTGGGGGGTTGGGTTCGGGAGGGGGTTTCAGGAGGGGGGTCTGGGGGGGGTGGGGTTTCGGGAGGGGGGTTTTGGAGGGGGGGAAAAGGTTCGGGAGGGGGGGAAGGCTCGGGAGGGGAAGGGTGTTAGAGGGTTTAAATTTTTTTTACATTATTTTAAAATACATTATTTTTAATTATTTTAAAATACCTAATATTTATAATTAATAATTTTTTTTTTATCATGACGTATCCTAGTCGTATCCGTATTCTAGTTTTTTAGAATTTTCCGTGTCCCTGTATCTTGCCTTGTCGTATCCTCGTGTCCGTATCCGTATTCTTGTAACATAGGTTATGTCGATACCATTGCCTCCTTTTTGGCCACCATGTCGGTCACTATGTTGGCATTATTGCCTCCATTTTCGTGACAATGTTGTCATCGTCATGGCCATCATCTCTTCAACCACAAAATAAATCTAAAATTTTGGTGACAGTGTATTTTATTGTTACAAATGGAAACTATCATTGCAAACTATTAGATATTCTTGGTGTTTGTTATTGTTGATAATGCCTTGTTAGAATGTACCCATTGATATATTGCAAGTGCCCTCCAAATCTTACTCTAGTAAAGAGATAGTGAGAGAGGGGAGATGGAAGAGAAATATTGGAAAAGGAAAAAAACAACATTATTAAAAAAATGAAAAGTTAATTTTTTTTGAAGATACATAATTCTATATATATTGTCTGGGGCAACCCATAAGTCAGGTGATCCTAAACATTGGAAAATAATAAACTATTTAAATTATAAACTATAAAATACAATAGTTTGCTTTTTTTTGTAGTAGGATAATGGTTAAACTAGTGCCCAAAAGTAAAGTGTTACATTTTTTAGATTATTATTTTTTTAGTTTATAATTTTTAACTGGGTATCCGATAGCCAAGGAAGACACACTTTAATGCCTCTGGTGTCATCTTATTAAGATTCGAAAAAAGATCCCGAATAAAATAAATATAATTTAAGATTCTAAGAGATATATTGAATGAGGTGTCTTTCCAATGTATCTCACTACGTCTCATATATGTTGAATGGACTAGTAGTGCAGCTATGACTTTGTGTCAAACTCTTGAATGACCTGGCTATTGAATTTTGAAAAACTGTATAGTAGTGAGTATAGAAATATCATTACTGGAAAGTCATTTCACCTATCTTAATCCAAGGATCGTATAGTATTCTGCCTAGGCATTATAGGCTCTTTTGTCTAAATTCATAAGTTATGAAACTATGTCGTATGTCGATATAGTATGGGCTGAACATAGTTATCTTGCGAATTCTTGAAGGTTCTTTCTTGCATGAAGTGGAAAATAGGAAAAATTGATATTAACTTTAACGCGAAAAATTGTCACATTGTAATGAAAAGAAGAGAATCAGTCCAAATTAATTTGTTATTAGTTTCATCATTTGGTGATTTATTTGTCACGTGATTCTTTATCTCTGAACAAAGGAATACCATCCAAATTCTTGAATATCATTGTAAATAATTTTTGTGATCTGACCTTCATAAAGTAATCACTAGATCTTGTCTTCCATATATAAATATGTGCCGCACACCACCATGTCACTCTTTGTGCTTTACAAATGCGGTTCACACATTGCATTTGCCGTACACCAATGTTGTACCCATTGTTTACCCTTGTTACACCCACAATGCATAGTTACAACGGTTAGGTTCAAATGCACACTACCCTTGCCTCTTGTCACACATGTTGACACGCGTGCACAAGCACCCTCACTTCACACACAATGAATCATCCCATGTCAATGCTTTGGGCGTTGACGTCTGTCTTACACCATGTACATGCAATGGAGGCTTATGTCGATATGTCTAGTTTTTTTTCACATACCTATAATTAGAGGTGTCGACTGGGCCGGACCGACACGAGGCACGACACTGGAAAGTCCCGTGCCCGGGTAAGGCACGAGTTGTGTTGTGCCGTGCCTGACCCGGCACGGGTTCGTCCCGTGTGGTGTCCCGTGTCTGATGTTCCCCTTGCTTCGGCCCTCCCGCAAAAAAGACCGCGGGTCGGGTCTTATTGGACTCGACCCACGGTCCCCCGAACCGACCCAATCCCCCCCCCCCCAACGGGAAAAAAAAAATTAAATTTCAGCCGTTGGATCTCGCCTCCAATGGCTAGGGGGTAGAATCCAACAGTCCTCATGATTTTGTCCCCTAAAAAATTAAAAAAATTTACTTTTTTTTAAAAAAATATTTTTTTTAATCTATAAATTATACTCTCATCTCTATAACATTTATGTTTTTCATAAATATTTTTTCTCTCAAATCTCTCATTTTCACTCTTAAATATCTTGCTCTTATCTCTCGGGATTTCGGCATTCGGCTTGGATTTTCTGGAATCTCAACTTGAGTTTTGAATTTTGAGATTGACTGTGGTGCACCGTGCACGTGATCGACCCCACTGCTTTTACCGGGTAATTTATTTTAAGTTTTTTTTTTACTTTCTCTCTCTCTCTCTCTCTTGTTTCTCTCTCTAGACCAAAAATAGAAACTATTAAAATTAGTCATCTAGTCTCTAAATAACTATTCTGAACAATAAAAATCCTAAAAAATGACAAATACTAATGAAACATATTTAAATTTAGAAAATGAAAATATTACACAAAGGTCTGAGGCTGCTGAAACTTTGATTTCTCCAGTCGTCTCTATCCAAACTTCTAGAAAACAAAAAATTAGGAGGACTTCTGTAGTTTGAACTCATTTTAATATAATAAAACAAAAAAATATTAGGGGGAAGGAAGAAGAAATGACACATGAAAAATATTATATGAGGCTTTTAACATGTAAGAGTTTATTTGAGACTGAGCACCTTAAGAAGCATGCCGAATAATGCACCAAAAAATATGGTCCATTAGATCATAGGCAAACCCAACTTAGCACTGTATTTTTTGAGACTGGATCGAGTTCAGTCTCAAAGTTTACTCCCCTTCATATACTCCAGCGAGTTGGGTAGGGATGACATGACCAAACTTATCACATTGATGGGTCTTCCGATCAGATTTTTGGAAGATCCAAGGGTAATGCGCATCATGCAGACATATTTTTAGCCAGCTTATCGTAGGATTCCTAGGTCCATATCTAGGAATGACATACTCAAGATATATAAGTTAGAAAAATAAAACATAATTAATGAATTTATGGCATATAGTGGAGTGGTGTTCGTGACGTCCGATATCTGGACAAGTCATGATAAATCATCTTATGCATGTATCACAATCCACTATGTAGATTATAACTGGATTATGAATAAAAAAATTTTAGGATTCTCTGAGATTCATCCTCATGATGACTCGGTCATTTTTGAGTGTATGATGAAAATCTTTAGGGAATATAAAATTCAAAATAAAATTGTCACATTCGATAACGCATCTAATAATGGAATAGTGATTAACATGTTTGTTAGAAATATTAGAGGCGCACCATTAGGAGAGATTTTTCATGTTAGATGCATGTGTCACGTGATTAACCTGATTGTTCAAGCAGGTATAAAGGTGTGTTCCACGCGTTGGATAATATACGTAGTGTACTAAAATATATTCGCACTCCTCGCAGATAACAAGAGTTTGGTAGTCTCTATTTATCTGCGAATCCTAAGAAGAAGAAATTACAATCGGATGTGAGACATTGTTGGAATTATACTTACTTGATGTTAGAATCATGTGTTGGATACGAGCACGTGATATCTGACTACTTCAATAGTAAGAGTGACGAACTTATTATTGACGACATTGACTGGGTTTCAGGAATTTCATTTATGAAATTCCAGAAGATTTTTTATGACACGACGAACATGTGTTCGTCGGTTTATATGCCTACCACTTGCATTGCACTCCGGTGCATATGCAATATTAGTAGCATGTTTAGGAAGTATCGAGCTGACCCGACACTTAGCCATATGGTTGCAGAGATGGAAACCAAGTACTTGAAGTACTGGTCTACCGTTCTATCTCTTTATTGCCTCGCTGCATGCATGGATCCTAGGGTTAAGGTGGAAGCGGTAGAAAATATCCTGACCTACATTTTCTCGTGCATGAACCTGGAAGACCCACCTGAAGGGTTCATTCACGAGAAGTTGACTGACCTATTCACATACTATAATACTAGGTATGGTGGTGGTAGTAGTGATACTGTGATTACGGACATTGATATCTTGTTCGGAGATGACGATTTTTTCATTCAGCTAGCGAGGGGGAAACGTAAGAGTGGACCATCACATAGGAGCGAGCTTTTTCGGTACTTAGATACCGATTACTGTTCAATCCTATCACATTCTGATACTAAGAATCTTGATATATTACAGTGGTGAAAATCATATGAATCCACCTTTCCTGTGTTATATAGGATGACACGGGATCTACTGACTCCTCCGGTGTCGAGCGTAGTATCGGAGTATGCTTTTTATGTTGCAGTGAATGTGGTTCGGATAGGAGATCGAAATTATGTTCAGATATTGTTGAGGCATTGGCTTTTTTGAATAATTGGAAGGATTCAAGGTTTAGCATCCATGATCGTGCTGGAGCTGGGACTCGGACAAATACTGCAGCCGCATCCACTGCGATAGCAGAGGAGTTGATTGCTGATGATGATGATCCATATGATACTGATCTTGATGTTGCGGCTGATGATGTTAATGATATGCCGATTGATGATGATCTACTATTTTTTGATTTCGATATTTTATTTTTTATTAATTGTACGCTTTATTTATACGTTACGTTGAAATTATAATTTGTTTGGTTCGGACCTTCGGTATCTAATGGCGGATTGGTCATTTTTCATTTGGTTTGCTTATGTTTTTTTTTTTATTTTTTTTAACATTTTTTATTGATTTATATATATTTTTTTGTTTTAATTTTTCATTTAAAAATTTATAACTATATTATATAATTCTAATAAATTTTAAACTAATTTTATATTATATTATAAAAAAAATTAACTTTGTATTTTAAATAAATTTTAACATTTTTCATATTATAAATATATAATATTATACATTATCTATAATTTTATACATAATTTAATAATTTATATAAATAAAATAAAAATTTAAACAAAATAATTTAAAAAAAAAAAATTTTTCTGGCCTGTATTGGCCCGTACGGCTAGGCCAGGCCCGAGCGGGTCGGCACAGCACGGCCCGCTGTGCCTGTGGGCCGTGCCGTGCCCGACTTTTTTAAACCATGCCGTACCAGGCACGGCACGGTACAGTAACCATGCCGTGCCTGGCCCGACACGAAAGCACACTCGTGCTCAAAAAAATGGGCCGGACCGGCCCGACCCATCCCGTTTGACACCTCTACCTATAATACATGTATGTTCACTATTATACTTGTGTGTACTATTAGGATTGACTCATATATTATTTGGAATCCTAGAAGAAAGTTGGTGTAGAGAAGAATGCTCTGACCTGAAGAATTGGCATTGCAACGTGTTGATGTCTCGATTTGGTTCTTTAGCATCATGACTTTTACAACATTCTAGTTAACTTATAAATGCTATGGCCTTGTTCTTTGGGTCGCGACTCAAGTTATTGTCACGACTTGAAATATGTTTTTTATGCTAGAAGTATTCTTACGACTTGGAAATATATTATCGTAGTTGGTTTGATGTCGTGATTGTGAATATGTTGTTATTGCTTTATTTGTTATTGAGATACTAGATAGTAAGGCTGTGACATGGAATGTGTTGTCGAGATATCATTTACTTGTATTCAAACTTAATATTTAAGTAATTAGTAAATGAGCAATGTGTATGTGAGAATGAATAAAAAAAGAACATACATAATAGGAATAAAACCAAGATTATTCTAAGTACAATTCTTATGTGCTCTCTCTCATTTTCCCTCTTCTTTTGTGTGAATTTGTATGTGTGTGATAGTTATTGTTCTTACTACTACAACTCGTAATAATCTCAATGTAAATTGCTTTGAGGATTTACCTTAAATATTTATATTCTATGTCACATGGTCGAAATCAAAGATCTGACAAAACAATGACAGCTCACTTGTAAGATTTATTAGGGAAGACTATAAATAGCAGAATCAATAAAATGAATATAGAGAAATTTTCAGGCAGATATTTCAAATACTGAAAGCTAAAAATGTAAGACTTGTTGATGTGTAGGGATTTGTGCCTTGTGATCAAGAATCCAAATTCATCTATCAATGATAAAGAAGAATCAAGACCAATTATCATTATTAAATGAGAGAAGCTAAACCAAAGAGTTACTGGTTTAATTCAGCTATGCTTGGATGACTCTATATTTGTGAATGTTATGGGAGAATCTCTATCAGAGTAAGTTATTAGTGAAACAAATATTTTTAAGGAAGAGGTTGTCCAATCTATATATGAAAAATGAACTGTTTTTTTCTAGTCGCCTACTTGAGTTAAACATACTAATCAATCAATTTGCATTTTTAGGTTGAAAATTAGTGGTGATAATATAATGGTGATGATGTTTTATTTGTTTTCAGATTTGTTGGACAATTTAATTGTCATCATTGATAATTGTTTGATAAAGTTGACATACGAGTAACCTCAAGTTAAATATTACTTGTGAGAGGCAAAACTGATGATCATAGTTCTCCTCGATTAGCAAGTAAACCATGATTTAGTGAAATATCAAAGATCATGAAAAAAATTCAAGGTCAAGTATTGGAAATGCAATATGATAAGAACCTTTAGAAGGGATCACCAAGGAGATGTTTTTAAGGCTAGAAATGATATAAGTGGCTCGATGAAAAAGGTGGTTAAGTCTGATGGAGATGTTCACTTTGCAAAGGTATGTGTCACTCACACTTGTAAGAATATATTATTAATTGTTTTTGGAGTCTCATATCATATGACTTTGTATTAAGAATAATTTTGTGAATATGAAAATCATGATTATGGAAGTGTGTATATGAGCAAATACTCTACTTAACAGTAGAGTCGTTGCTAGGCCTCGACAAAAATCTCATCTTAATTGGAGTGATGATAGCTTCGAACATGATTTTGATTTGTGATGACAGTCATGTAAAGTGACTCGTAGACCAAGGGTTATTACACAAGAAATGTGGACTATGATTGTACAAGTTGTTGAATACTGCTATTCATAGTTCTGATAATGGCTCATTAATATCAGAGGACAATATTGAGAGGAAAGAATTTCACAATAAGCATGTGTACTCTAGAAAACAAAAGGCAAAGTCAATTGAAGGTCATGACATGATCAAATAGCATCGCGACTCAAATAATTAGAGCAGTGACTAATTTTTGAAGGGACTGCTACATGAGAGAAGGAAGCTGTGGTGGAAGACTTGGGTACATCACTGAGAAAAATCTCATGACTACATCCACAATAAAAAAAGACTTGGTAGAGGTGTCAAATGGGCCTAGTTGGTCCGGCCCGGTAATAGGCACGGCCTGATTTGGCCATGCTTAGCCTGGCACATCACGAAAATTTCCTGTGCTCGTGCCGTGTCTGCCACGGCACGAACCGTGTCGTGTCGTGCCGAGGCCAACTGGGCCTCATGTCGTGCCTGGACTGTCACAGTATCTTGGCCTGGTACCTTGGCATGAGCTAAGGTACCGCTACCATACTGCCCATCGGGCTGAGGCTCAGCCCGATGGATCCGGAAACTAGGCGGGTCTTGATTCGAACCAACCCCAACAGCCTGTTATGGACTTACGTCCAACGGTTCAAATATTAAAAAAAAATTATTTGAAATTTAGCCGTTGGATTTCGCTTCCAATGGCTATGGAGTAGAATCCGACGGCTCACATGATTCTGCCCTAAAAAAATTATTAAAAAATTCAAAAAAATAAAAAAAAATCTTTTTTTTTTTAAAACAAATTCTAAATTTTTTTCTATAAATGCCTCACACCCTCTCTTTCTAATTTATATGTTTTTTAAAAACATAAAATTTCACATTCTCACTCTCTCAAACCTCTCATAAAATTTTCTCTCTTGGGATTTCAGCTCGGCTTTTCGGGACTCACAACTCAGGCTCGTCTTTAGTTAGTATTTGTATTGGTCTTTGAAAGTTAGAATTTTAGTACACATACTTTTCCTTTACACTATTTTATTAGTATTTTTGTTTTTTTTTCTCTATTCTTTTAGTTATTCTCTTGTCTAAAAAAATAAAAAAATGATAAATATAAATACTAATAAAATTAATTTAAATTTAGAAAATGAAAATCTTAAACAAAGGTCTGAGGCTACTGAAACTTTAATTACTCTGCTCGTCTCAACCCAAATATCTAAAAAATAAAAAATTAGGAGGACTTCTATAGTTTGAACTCATTTTAATAAAATAAAATAAAAAAATGTTAGGGGCGAGGAAGAAGAAATGACATTGTGCAAATATTGTAAGAAAATTTTAACTTGTAAGAGGACATTTGTGACTGGGCATCTTCAAATGCATGCCAAATTATGCACCAAAAAATATGGTGCATTAGATCATAGGCAAACTCAACTTAGCATGATATTTTTTGATACCGAATCCAGTTCAGTCTCAAAGTTTATCATATTTATATATCATAGTAAGTTGGGTAGAGATGATATGGCCAAATTTATCATTGTGATGAGTCTTCTGATTAGATTTTCGGAAGATTCGATGGTAGTGAACATCATGCAGATATATTTTTAGTATGCTTATCGTAAGATTCCTAGGTCCACATTTAGGAACGACATACTAAAATATTATAAGTTAAAAAAATAATTAATAATTAATGAATTAATGACATATAGTGGAGTGGTGTCCGTGACGTTCGATATCTGGACTAGTCACAATGATGTATCTTATGCATGTCTCATCGCCCACTATGTAGATTCTAAATGAACTATGAATAAAAAAATTTCAAGATTTTCTAAGATTCTTCATCCTCATAATAGCCCTGTTATTTTTGAGTGTATGATGAAGATCTTTAGAAAGTATAAAATTTTTAGTATTACATTCGATAACGCATCTAATAATGGAGTAGCAATTAATATGTTTGTTAGGAATATTAGAGATGCACTATTAGGAAAGATTTTTCACGTCGGATGCATGTGTCACGTGATTAACTTGATTATACGAGTGTGGATGAAGGTGTGTTCCCCTATTTTGGAAAATATACGTAACTTACTTAAAATACATTCGCACGTCTCACGGACAACAGGAGTTCAGTAGTCTCTATTTGTTTGCGAATCTTAAGAAGAATAAATTCCAATTAGAAGTGAGACACCGTTGAAATTACACATACATGATGTTGGATTCATGTGTTAGATATGAACACGTGATATCCAATTACGTCAATAGTAAGAATGACAAACTTTTTATTGATTACACTAACTGAGCTTTGGGAATTTCATTTATGAAATTCCTGAATATTTTTTATGACACGATGAATATGTGTTCGTCGGTTTATACTCCCGTGACTTGCATTGCACTCAGGTACATATGCAACATTAATAGCATGTTTATGAAGTATCGAGCTGATCGACACTTAGCCATATGGTTCCAAAGATGGAAACCAAGTACTTAAAGTACTAGTCTATCATTTCATCTCTTTATTGTCTCGCTGCATATATGTACCTTAGGATTAAGGTGGAAATGGTAGATAATATTTTGACTTACATTTCCTAATGCATGAACCTGTAAGACCCACCTGAAAGATTCATTCACGACAAGTTGATTGATCTTTTCACATACTATAATACTAGGTATTGTGGTAGTAGTAGTGAGACTGTAAGTGTGGATATTGATATCATATTCAGAGATGATAATTTTTTATTCAGTTAACTAGGGGAAATGATGGGGTAGACCGTCAAATAGGAGTAAGCTGTCTCGGTACTTAGATACTGATTACTGCTCATTTCTATCACATTCTGATACTAAAAATCTTGATATATTATAGTAATTGAAATCATGAAATTTGATACGAGGTTTAGTATCAAGTGTCGAGCGTAGCATTGGAGTTTGTTTTTTCTGTTGTAGTGAATTTAATTTTGGATAGGAAATCAAGATTATGTTCAGATATCGGTGAGGCTTTAGCATGCATGAAGGATTGGGAGGATTCAAGGTTTAGTATCAATGATCGTGCTGGGATTGAGATTGAGACTGCAGCGAAAGCAGAGGAGTTGATTGCTGATGATGATTCATATGATAATGATATTGATATTGAGGCTGAGGGTGATAATGATACGCCGATAGATAATTGATGAGGTTGCTACTTGATGCTTGATGGTTGACAATTGCGGGATTGTGACACGCCGATATCGACACTTATGTTACAATTATACTTTTGCTTATGTGTTATGCTTAATTCTGATTTTTGATTTCAATATTTTGTACTTATTTTTATTTACATTGTATTTGTTTTGGTTTGGCCATTTGACATTTGACTTTGTAAGTGTGATTTTGTTATTTTTGTTAAATAAATTTTGTGTTTATTTTATTTTTTTGTTTAATAATTTCATTAAAAATTCTAAAATATAATTCTAATAAATTATAATCTATTTAATACATATTTAAAATAAATAAAATAAAAAAATAAACTTAATAACTATTCAAATATTTATAATTTAAATATTTTTAAGCATTATCTAATTTATATTTTATAATTACATTAATATTATAAACAAAAAATGAAAATAATAACAAAAAATTTAAATTTTTTTAAACAGTCCCGTATGGGCCTGACTCGGCACGGCCTAAAACCGGCCGTGCCGATCGGGCCGTGCCGGACCTTGCCTGGATAAACCGTATCGGGCCAGGCATGACATGGTATAATAACCGTGTCATGCCTGGCCCGGCATGGTAGCATGATTGGGCTCGCAAAAACCGTGCCGGGCCATTTAACACCTTTACTTGGCATGCAACCTAGAAAAGTCCCTATGTAGAATGAAGCAAACTTCTATGTAGTCATAAAAATTTGATACGTATATCTTTCAATTGGGTTTCAAAAGAAGTGAGACAGAATGCTATATATACACAAAGAAGTTAAATAATGATTCTGTGATTGTTGTTCTATATGTGAATGATATGCTTCTAGTTGGAAATAATAAGAGAATAATATGTATTGTGAATAGATAGATGACTTGCAAGAAAGTTAGACATGATTGACCTTGTGGAAATTAAAAATATTTTGGGAATGCAAATTGTAAGAAATAAAGGGAACAAACAATTGTTTTTTGGGCAGCAGGAATTTATTAATGATTCTTTGGAAGTTCAATATGTATGATGATAAAATAATCAACCTTCTCATCTTGGCATGTCTTCAAAATAATAACTCACTTAGAATCAATAACAGATATTACCATAAGATGTTGTAGAAGTTCTCAAGTCCCATTAGAGTAGAATGTCTCCTCTTCCATCCTGGAAGAGACGATGCTTGATAAGTACATCTGGATATCCTTTTATTACCATGAGAAGAAATAAAAATAGTGAAAGAAGGATACATGAGTATGACAAAATATGTAAAATTGAATGTTAAGTAAAATTCATCTGTTTCTTTCAGAAGATAATCCAAATCTCAATATCAAAGGGGATGCTCACAGGATTATCTGGCTCCTTGGTAGACATATCTATGATTTAAATAGGCTAGATATATCCCTTATCGTAGTATGGACTGTAAGTCATGGGTCATCAAGTCCTCCAATTCATAGCTTAACATGAGCTTGTGCTAGTGTTTGCTCATGGATTACATTGTCATTTGGATACATGGGAGTTGTATGTTCTTGGGAAATCTATCTTTTCAAAATTAATATGATTTGGACTTATTAGTATATATGATGGTATCATAAGAATGACATCATGTTGTGTACCAACAAATTCATATAATAGGCAACATTTGACTTTCTCTATCATCTACTAGACTAGATGGAATTATAGGTTAGAAAGGAAAAGCATTGCATCCATGTGTAGTTTTTGAACTTCCTTTTTCTAAGCTCTCTAAAATGAGCCATGCTAAAAAAAAGTCAGTAATACTCACTAATATATTATATTTTGGTGAATAATATATATAATCTTATCTCATCTTGAAGAAATATTGAGAATTAGGTAAGTACTCTAAAAAAATCTTAGGAGACGGGTTGAATAATTATTTTACGATGCAAAATCTAAATGGTCACATGTTAGGAAAGGATAAAAAAAGATAGTTGACTGAATAGATAACTTGTAGTTACAATTATATCTCCACAAAGTTGCCCTAGAACACTCCTTTTGGTTGATGAGAACTAGTTGTTTCAACAAGATATATTATTTTTTTATGTAATCTCATTATGTGTAGATGTGCTGACATAGTAAGTGGTGGATGATCTCTTGATTTATGTCATGAGTATTGAAACTATATGATATATATTGTACTCAATTGTTACTTTTTTATTAATATTATTATTAAATTTAATTTTTTTTTTTTTTTGGAATATTTAAATTAAAGAAGAAAAATATGTGATCTAGAATAAACATGATACACTACGGGTAAAGTGAGAATAATCATCAATAAATTTTTAAAAATATTTTAATATCTACTAGGTATGGCATGCAAAATATAAAACCTTAATATATTTTCCTACCTGGTATACTTCAAACTTTATGGTAAAAATATTTCTCATACTCTGGTAAGAAATTCTCAACTTGCCTAGTAATAACTGATCAAGTTGTGAATATACAAGTAAATGGTTCAACTTACTCAAACATCGAGTAAGAGATTATATTATTGTCATGAAGAGATATAATTCATTATGCTCAATTTTAATGAGAGTGCTCATAATTATTCAATTTTGCTGATAAAAATCAGTAAAACAGAAAATAAAGTCAAAATTAAATTGTATAGATAAATAACTCATAGAAAGAAGATTAACAAGACAATCAAGAATAAATAAAATACGTTGAAGAAATAAAAGATCAGGTTGAAGATTGGTATATTCAATGACTCTCAAATGATCACCATTGGGTACAAAAATAATTTGAGTGTAAGAATAAAAAGTGGTAAAGAATGAGTTATTACTTGTAATATGGATGTTGACTCCTTAGTTAACAATCTAAAAGTGTAAAGGAAAAAGAGTATTCTAAAATAGCTGTGGAAGGATATGTTGTTCCTCTATTTAGGGAAATCCTTGATATCATTTTTTTAGTAAGGATTATGGTGAGAACACTTTGTGAGGATTTCTGGATAGATCTGATTGTTATCTTTTTCAACAATCTATAGTACTCGGTCTTTTTTCTAAAAAAATACCTAAAAATTATCCTTATTGTTGCATAGCCTAATACAATGTGGGCATTAAACTGAGTCTCACCTTCCTTTGTCCATCTACAATGAGTTCTTTCTCAACTTCCAACATGTATAGTATGAGAAATCTCTTCAGTGTCTCCTGGTGTGTCTTATATAAATTAAATTCTTCGATGATGTAACTGTGATCTGATAAGGAACTCTCTTGTCACTCAAAGCTTGGCTGTGAAATGCTGATAAATTATTTCGTAGTGAATATAAGAAAGTCTTGCCCAAAGATTGGCTGCAAATTGTGGAAAAATTATTTCATAATGAATGTAAGAAAATCTCGCCCAACAATATCTCTAGCTGTCTCACTATCTCCATAGCCTCAATCTCTATTGGAAACACCTATAAATTGTATTGTCGATCATATAAATTATATATAATGAGTAGTAACTTGTACTCTTCGATCCTTTCTAGTCTTTGTTGAAGAATTTAAGTATTTGTAGTATATATTTGTGATATATAAGTTAAGTATAATGATACATTGACATAGCAAACTCTCATACATTCTTGCATGTAATGCAAAAAAAAAAAAACTGAAAACCAACTCTAATTTGATGGACTATCACATTGCTACCAAAAGTTAAGAATTTGTTTGTAATTACTTCTTCAAATCATTACTCAGTGGTTCCGTTGTCAGTGGTCTAGTATTCCTTGATCATGGAACCATATCCTAACTCATACGGCTTATTGTAAATAATTTTGATTTTTAGATATTGTGGTTTTTAATTTTATAGTTTTTTTTTTTGTTTTATTATGACATTGATAGTAGCTATAGCACCCAACTTGCAGGCTATGTCAATTAGATTTGCTCATTATATAAGGTGTTTGTATAAGATTTATTATCAAGTGTTATTGGGGTTTATGTAGTTTTTTGATTTAGGATTTCGCATGGTATCAGAAGCAATACCCTAGGGAAAATAAACTCTAGTGTGCACTATACTAGCATAGTGCACATTCATGTGTATGCTACGGTGAATGTGCACACCAGTGGAAGGAGTGGAAGTGCCCATTACTCTTGGTTGTAGGTAATCACCATAACACACATTGGGTCTGTGATGGGCATTGACTCTGTGAAGAGAGTGGCAATGTTTTTCCAATGACATTGCTTGGTTATGATGATGGTAGCAAAACCACTATTTGGTGGTAGATAATTTCTACTAAATATTAATGCTGCAAATTGTGATGCCAAAAATTAAACAATACTTTGCAAAAGATATTGTACGATACAAACTTTTATACAATGAATAAATATGATTGGATAAGCCTATAGGTTGGGCATTTCAATCAAGAATATAAAAAGTAAAATAAAATATGATAATATTATAATAATAACAAAATAAGGAAATTGTAATACCACTCATCAAGTTGGTGCATACTAAGCAATAACATTAAGCTTCAAGGAAATAAAGGTAAGATATTTTCAATTTCTTTGTGAAGATTTTTGCTGATATTAAGTGTTTAAATTACCAAATATTTTTTAATATTTTGATATTTTTAGATGATATAGAAGCAATGGAACATGATATAAATGGATCAATTTGATAATTTTGGAGTTTTGGTGGATTTTGATGAATAATTTTGAAATTTATAGGTTTTTAAAGTTATTTGGTCAATTGATAGATCGTGGATGCAGTGTAGTTTTGATATCCATTTTTAATTAAAATTATATCTAATTAGTCATGATAATCTGTGTAATATATTCTTTGTGATTGTGATATTGTCATAGAGTCGTAATCATATTTATTTTTTAATAATTAAATAATTATGTTATTAATTTTATATCGTAGTAACAATGTGTCCCTTTGATACTAAAAGATATGTTTATTTTTTAGTACTATGATTTTATTTTTAATAAGACTTTATAGTTTTAAGTCAAAGACATAATTTTTTTATAACATCATGATTTTTTGGTTATAGAAATTTATATAGTCAAAATTACTTATGTAAAAATTATGATAATTATTCAGAATCATAATTTTTGAACACAAAATGTTATTGTGGATTTTTATTCGAGTTCATCCATTCCCCAAGTCTATGATTCATGTTTTCAAGAGAATACAAAGTCATGACTTTTATTTAAAGTTAACTGTCAGTGTCGTAACTTTTTTGTAGTGTTATTGCTATAAAATATATGAGAGAAGTCAAGGTTAGTGACACGACCACTTCTAGCGTCGCAACAATTTATACATAAAAAAGATAATTCTTTGTGTCATGATATTTTTTAGCATCGTGGTCATATGATACATATGAGAGATGATTCTTAATGCAATAAGCAATTCTTTCTAGGCTTGTTAAAATGAATTATCATAAAAAAAAATAATATGTATACTTATTAAAATCTTATCAGTTTCTGATGAAAAATGTCTCTTTTTTTGATGTTAGAATATCCAAGAAAAATATATCTCAAGGTCATAAATATTTACTTGTCTTATCCTAGAGAGCTATTGAGGATACAAGTATATCTAAAAATTCTAGGAGATATGCTAAATATCATCTCTCTTGGATGTAAGATCTAAAAGAATATACATTGAGAATTAGCAAAAAAAAAAATTAATTAGTGAGGTAGATTACACTTAAATATCTTGTATCTCCAAAAATATTTTAGAACACTTTTTTGAAGTAATAGTGCCTAATCCATCTCAATTATATATCAATTTTTTTCAGCAATTTCATCTTATTAAAGTGTATCACCGAAGAAAGTCTGATGTATAATCTAATAATCAATCTAATATATACTAAATTAGCATAATATATATTATAATGCATTGTTAATTTTTTATTTTTATTGAATGAGTTTTTTTTTGTAAAAAGTCTACAAAATAAAAAAGAAATTGTGTAATATCACAAAGGTAATATATTTAAGTATATTTGGAGTAGTCATAAAAAAAAAATAATCAGATATCTAAATTCCTCTTTGTTTGCTTCTCTACCAGGTCTCATTACGTAAGAGTGTACAAAATCAAATGCATCCCTATGCAAATGAGTTTGGCATGTATGATAGAAAATTTTATTATACTTTCCTTGCAGATAGACCTTATATTTTAATGATGAAATATTCTTAAAATTAAAATAAATTATTTTAAATTTTGTCATTGATATGTAATCAAGCTAGGTATGCACAACTAATGAGTACGAAATACTCAAATATCTAGAGCAGAATATTATATTTGAAGAGAGAATATATAACTTAGTCTACTATTTACACAATTCTTGTGTGATTGATGTTTGAACTTATGTCTTTTTTTATTGCTTGTATAACCAGTAACCTTGCACAACTATGTTAGATGAAAAATTCTCAACCAATGATGTTTTGGGATCTCATCAACTAAGATAGTTTTGATACTCTTATAAAGTCGTAACAAGTTTTTGACGTGGTACCAATAAATTATTTTATTATAATTTGATTAATTAACTTGAGTTCACATAATTGTACTTGTGAAATCATAGTTTTGTTTCTAATTTTGTAGATGTGATTATTTTTTAGTATTTATATTACATTTATATTTTGTTTATTATTTTTCTTTTTATTCATTTTGTAGTCATTAGCACTTACATGAACAAAACTTCTAGGTCCAAGTTAAAACTTATGGACTCAGAAATTTAGATAGCAAAAAAATTTAGATAAGCTTTTAATTATCATCCTTAAATTTAAACTCATAGAAGTATATTATATGGGAGTTCAGAATAATCATTATAACATGAATATTTGTACTAGACAGACAAATCATCATTAAAGATTGTGTTTTGGCATTATTGATGGGAACAATGAAGAATAATGATGTGGAAAAAGATTGAATAAAATGAATGAAAGCTAAATTTGAAGATATGATGATTTTATAAGCTATTACACCTTAAGTTGTAATAATCTTTGAGGAGGGCATGAAAGAAAATGATGTTTAAAAAAAGATGAACAAATCAATGATAAGGTTCAGGTTAGATTGCAGCAGAGATTCATGACAAATAAAAAAATTGTGATCATCATTACTAGAAATATGAAGAACAAAGCCATAAAAAAAAAAGATAATGCCACAATTTTTTGATATGGCTTCCCAAAGAAAGAAAGGAAGCTTGTACATCTTCTACTTAGTGTTATTGATCGATACAGAGGGTACAAGGAAAAATATGAGGAAAATTTATACTGAAAAAATAGCATAGACATATGAGATTGATAATAATTAAATTCGACCCAAAAAATAAATCTAACTATGGACGTTAAATATAGCACTGCTTGGGAGATAATCTAATATTTTATTTTTCACATGTATAATGTAATAAATAATTTTATATTATATATATATATATATTTGTGAATGTATACACACACCATCAATAATTGTACACAATAAATATTAAAATAAAGTTGCGGCACTAAAACCCTTTTTTTTTTTTTTTGTTAAAAAGTTTGTTTTTATTATTAACCCTCTCTTTTACTAAAGGAATACTGTTTTTGCAACCTAATTACTTGCTACCTATTTCCATTTACACCCTTTCTTTTCTCTTATTTACTGTTTACAAATTAAAAAATTCATTTACATATTCTTGTTCTCTGTTTTTGCTTGCTATTCGAAATAGCGAGATTCTGAAATCCTGAAGGCCTTTTGCTTTGCTTTCTGCCTCCCCATTTCCTCTATTACTACCTTCCTTTAGACTTCAGCTTCTATCATGTACTGCAGCGGCATAAAGCTCTACCTACCCTTTCCCACCCCTTAACACATTGCCATTTGTTCCAAAGTAAGGCAGAAAAGAATAAAACAAAAACACAAATGCCCGCATCCCTCCATGCTCCTGCTCTTCTTTGCTTCCGTCAAAGCTTGTTACTACCCCCTCCTAATACACAACCCCTTACAGACTCAACAAACACTCCTAAAAATAAATTAACAGCATGCCCGAGCACTCCTCTATCTCCTGCCCCTCCTAGCAGCATTCCGCGAAGCTCATTGTCTCTCCTTCATTAAGTGATCTTCCATTCCCGCACCAAAGAGAAAAACACAAGCACAAAAATAACTAACCTTTATCCTCAACCCTTGAGTCCCGTTCCCTTACATTAAAACCACCATTCCCCCTAACTAATACAAATTACATAAGTGAATCTAGGAACTTGGGCCTCCTGCAGAGCTCCTTCCATTGCTTCCAGCTGGACATCATGGGCTTCCTGCAGCTCCCCCTCATTCCTTCCTCGCCTTGCCTGCAACAGCTTTGGTGTCCTGCAGCCTGCAAGTAGCAAACAAGCATTCCTGTCCCATGTCCCACTCAGTCCCCCACCTACCTTCTCCCACCTTCCTCGCATCCACCCCACCAACTCTCTCCTTTCCTCTCATTTTCCTGCTGTGATACAGCAGCCTCCTTACATCTTCTCATTCTGACATACGGATATGCCAGTTTATCTAAATTAACTATTCCTTTAAAGCTAGCCGGAATTGACCTCCCATCGAATTCTTGCTCGCCTTTTCGAATATCCTCCTTTGCTAACCTATCAGCTAGTTCATTAGCCTCCCTGTACGTATGTTTAATTATGAAATTTCGTTTGTTCATTAAATCTCTAATTTTTGCTACATCTTCTTCGTATTTCTACTATTCCAACCTTTTAGAGGCTAGTTCAACTAGAAGATTCGAATCCACTTGAATCTTGATGTTCATAAGTTTATGCCTATAAGGCTTGAATCTCTGCTTACAAAGTCGAGCAGGCCTTACTATTCATTGTGAAAAATAGGATTATATTCCTGCTTGAATCCCTAATTGCCCCCCCGCCCCCCTTGCGATCTAATATTCCTATTAAAACTACTATCTGTATTAAGCGCTACCCAGCCAATAAGCGGTTTCTCCCAGGCAACACTTTTCAAACCCATCCATCTTTTTTTTCCCAAAGTTAAACCCCAGTTATTCCCCAACTCATTGCAAACCCTCTATATTCACATCTCTAACCGGATTAATAGCAGATATTATTGAAATTTCTTTCTTAATATCTTCCAAGATATTCTCCACTTTTATTTTAATGTTATCAAATCTACTCTTGTTTCTATCTATCCATATACTCCACACTATTATTGGATGAAGATTTTCTATAAGCCATTGAGATGCTTTATTTTCGGATTTGAATCTCTCCCAGCACAAATTCTAGGACCTAAGGCTTTTTCATTATGTTGGGAAGGTTCAAGCTGTCTTCATACCTCTTTTTGTTATATCACCTATCGAAAAAAGGTGATATGTGCTCTCAACTGCTAAAAAATAGCATTCGCACCTGGAAGCTATCCTAATGCCTTTTTTCTGAATATTCGTATCTATTGGGATGACTTCCGAGAGCATCTTCTATAAGAGGGTTTTCATTTTTTTTGCAGGGTATCACCTTGCCATATCCTTTTAAATATGAGTTGAGCCTTACTCTTTTTTATTATCAATTCTTTTGCTTACTTGAGAGTAAAATTACATTGTGCATTTAAAGTCCACTTCCAGCCACTTCTATTAAGTCTTGAATGAGATTCTACTAGCTCTTGGTGCTTGTACATAGCCTTCCAGGCGATTGAAGCCTTCTTAGTATTCTTTAAAGACTCTTTTTCCCCACCATACTTACTACGGATGAATTTTGTCCAAATACTCTCGTTCTCTTTCAACCACCACCAACTCTTACAAGCCCATGCACTGGCTGTATATGTTAGACCTGTGAAGCTCGGGTCAGCCTCTTCTTTAGGCCTGCATAAATCCTCTCATTTACGCTAGTATAATTTTGGTTTATCCTCCTTTTTTTCCCACAAGAAATTTGTCATTTCTTTTTTTAAATTCTTTTAGAATCTTCTTTGGCAGATGCATAACTGATAGAATGCGCGCAATAGAACCTTGCAGTACATGCTTGATTAATGTCGCTCTCCCCCCTATGCTTAACAAGTTTTCTTTCCGACCCACTATCTTCTTCCTCAGTTTTCCTACCTGAAAGCTTAAATACTCTGCTTTTAACCTGCCCTCAAATATCGGGCAGCCCAAATACATCAATGCTCTTTTCTTTTGAGTAAAGTCAGTTATGTTTCTAACCCTCTGACTTACCCTATCCGGGTCTTTTGTTGCCAATATGAATTGATATTTGTTCGTGTTTAAGATTTGGCCAGTTTCTTCACCCAAGGTATTTAATAAGCCCATGAGACTTATAAGTGATTTTTTACTTGCATTAGTAAAGATGATCACATCATCTGCACATGCCAAATAGCCAATATGCGGGGTATTCCTCGGCTGCCTAAAGGTCAATATTTTCCTCTCATACATTTTTTCTTTTAAGTTAAGAAGAAATATCTCTGAGTAAATATTAAAGAGATAGGGAGATAGCGGATCCCCTTGCCTCATATCTCTTATTGGCTTAAATTCATCACTTTTTCCCCCGTTTATAATTATTTTGACCCATATGTTAGATATATATCTATATATTAAATCTATCCAAAATTTCGAGTATCCCATTCTCTGCATAATGTAACATAAAGTGGATCATTCAACCTCATCAAAAGCCTTAGACAGGTCTAGCTTAAGAGTAACATTATGGCCTCTAACCTTTGTCCCAATATCCCTCATCAGCTCTGATGCCAAACTTATGTTTTTTGCCATTAATCTATTCCTAACAAAACTAGATTGTTCTTGTGAAATTATATCTAGAATAATATCTTTTAACCTATTTTGCAACAGTTTAGCTAAAATTTTATATATGGCATTACATAAGCTAGTCGGCCAAAAATCCTCGCATCTCTGTGGATTATTAGTTTTCGGAATAAGCACAATAAAAGAATTTGCCCATGATTTTGTAATTTCCGTGCTTGCAAATATCCATTTAATGGCTTGTACTAGCTCTTTCTTGAAAAAATACATTATTCCATCCATCTGGTCCTGCCGTACTATTCTTATTCATGCTAAATACTGCTAACCTTACCTCTTCCTCTTACGGGGGTTCCGTCAATTTGTTATTATCCTCCTTTGAGATTTCATTCCTAATTACCTGCAATAGGTTGTCCTCTACATGCATACTATTTTCACATAAATGTTTTTTTAAATATTATTTTAGATGTGCATTTATATCACTCTTTTAATACCTATTAACCTTCAGAACTTTTAATACCATTAATTCTCCATTTCTCACTTTTAATTTTTGCCATTGAATGAAAAAACCTTGTATTATTATCTCCTTCTTTAAGCCACTTTATTTTTGCTCTTTGCTTCCAGAAGACCTATTCAATGCTTAGTCTCAGTCGTAACTCTGCCTCATCCTTACTCAGATCTTGTCTAGTCTCTTCTTTTTTGTCCCTTTCATATTTTATTTCACACATTTCTACTTTTTCTTCCGCCTGTAAAATCCGTGAGTATATGTTTCCAAAATTCTCTTTATTCTATTTAATTAGACGAAACTTTAACCTATGCAGCTTAAGGGCTAGAACCTGCAGTGGATTCCCTGTCACCGGTTCAGACCACGATTTACTCCCAACCGATTCAAATTTTCCATGCATTCCCCACATATTCTGAAATACAAAGGGGGTTACCGGCTTATGTTTTCCTTTACACGTTAACAAAATTGGGCTATGATCCAACCAGATCCTACTTAAATGTCCACAACATGTAGCTTTTAGAGAAACTACCCATTTTGAATTACACAAGAATTTATCCAGTCTTGCCCAGATGACATCTCTTTTCCTCTGGTTATTAAATTAGGTGAAATTTGCTCCAAGATAATCAATTTCTATTAAATTAGTATTAGTAATTGCCTCATTAAAATGAGACATAGTCTCGGCATCAGGGCTTCTACCTCCTTTCTTCTCGCTGAGGTTCCTGATCACATTGAAGTCTTCCCCAGCCAACCATGGTAGGTCATTAGAAGAGACATTCGATATTTCTCGCCAAAGAGTTTTCCTTTCCTTTGAGTTTTTAGCGTAAACTGCCGTTAATAACAGATCTGAGAGGCCATTTATTTTTAAATGAATCATTTGTTCTGTCTTTTATTACCGTGACATCTAATTTATTATTCCATATTACCCAAACCTTTCCATTAAGGTTTGCTATAATATTATCAAAGCCCATAGACTTTTTATATTTTTCAACCTGATTACTATCTACCATCAGTTCAGCTATCACGACTACTATAGGTTTATGAATTCTAATCAACTTTTTTAACCTAATTAAAGAGGGTGTATTCGCCACCCCTCTTATGTTCCAGTATAAGAGCCTAACCATTAAAAGTTGATTTTGCTTGCGCTCTCGTCATGTATTTCGAATCATATTTCCTTGTTGGGTATTTCTTTTTGTACCTCTGTAGTTTTATGGACAAAGATTCTGCTTCTGTATCTCTGAAACTTTTTCCAAGGTGAAAAGCTATTGTTTTTAGTTCCTCCATCGCTTCCTCTTTGAAACAAGCATCCCACTTTGATATAGTCGTACCTAGATCATCTTTAGGGTTTCGAATTTCTAACCTGTTTGTGTTCCTGTTCGTGTTCCTGTTCTCTTAAATTCTCCTCCCTGATCTTAGTTTTAGCCATCTTCCTCTGCCTATTTTTTCTGTTTAACCTTTTGCATTTTAATTAATAGACGAGACAAGAGCAGCCTCTATCTCTGCTCTAACTTTTTTTAGAACATTAAGCCGCCCTTCCTCTTCCATTACCTCAGTACCTACCCTGTCCTTCTCAATTCCTTCTCTGCACTCACCCTCTGAATTCAGGCTATCAAAGCCTTTTAATGGGGTTCCTTTATTCTGGAACCTCCCCTCTCCTACCCCTTTAACTCCCACTCTTTTTCTATCCTTACTCACCATCTCTTCCTCATTACCTTCCACCACCCTGCCCCATATCCTTCCTAACCCATTTTTGTTTGCTCAATCCTTTTCCCCTATTACCTAGTTCCTCCTCTGCCCTCCCCATACCTAACTTACACTCGGCTAGCTCATGGCCCATTCTGCTACAGCCTTTACAGTAATTGGGGAGGAACTCAAGGACAATGACTTGCCAAAATCCTTTCCCTCCCTCACTGCCTATCCACAATTTTTGTGGAGGCAGTGAAAGTAGGTTAGTCTCGATACAGACTCGAGCACTGCTTGGTCTGGCCATGGAGGTCGTGGCATCATTCCTCATGACAGGCCTTCCCAAACAAGATGCAAGAGAGTAAAGAGCAGATTTATTATAGAAGGGGAGAGGCAAGTTCGGCAGTGAAAATCATACCGGAGAAAATGGTGGCTCCTTCAGAGGGTTAAAATCCATCGTCCACTTGAATACACGCATTGGGAAGCCATTGATGTACCACAGACCTTGCAGTAGAGGTGTCAAATGAGTCAGACTAGGCCGCCCGGCCCATTTTTTTTGGGCACGAGCGTGCCTTCGTGCCGGGCCTGGCACGACAGGCCGTGCTGGGCCCACTCGGCCCTAGCCTGGCCGTACGGACCAGTAAAAATTTTTTTTTTTAATTTTTTTTATTTTATTTATATAAATTATTAAATTATATATAAAATTTTAGATAATGTATAATATTATATATTTATAATATGAAAAATGTTAAAATTTATTAAAATAACAAAGTTTAAAATTTTTTTTATAATGTAATATAAAATTAGTTTAAAATTTATTAGAATTATATAATATAGTTATAAATTTTTAAATGAAAAATTAAAATAAATAAATCAATAAATCAATATATTTTGTTAAAAAAAAAATAAAAATTAAAAAAAACACAAGCAACTCAAATGAAAAATGATCAATCAGCCATTTGATACCGAATGTCCGAACCAAACAAATTACATTTTCAACATAACGTATAAATAAAGCGTACAATCAATAAAAAACAAAACATCGAAATTAAAAAACAGTAGATCATTATAAATCGTCAATCGGCATATCATGAGAATCATCAGCCACAACATCAAGATCAATATCATATGGATCATCATCAGCAATCAACTCATCCGCTATCACAGTGAATGCGGCTGCAGTCATCTGTCCCAGTCTCAGCTCCAGGTTCGATCCCGTGGTCTTTTTTGCGGGAGGGGCGTGGGTCGCTCGCGGGGTCGGGCTCGGGGGACACCCGACACGGGACAAACCCATACCGATGTGCCGTGCCACGGGCTGAACCGTGCCAGGTCAGGCACGGCACGGGCCCGGGCACGGCATTTTTCCGTGCCGGGCCGGCCCAGGCACGGCCGAAACATGCCGTGCCTCGTGCCGGGACGGCCCTGCCCGGTTGACACCTCTACCTCGCAGCCATAGTCTGTTGAAGTCTTTCTCCACCGTGTGTTGCAGCAACACATGCTTGGAGTCGAAGACTCCTATTTTAGTTACTCCCTCAAGCTTCAACGAGGTGATGAAGTCCTGTATTTCGTTTACCTGAGGCTTGCCGTGGGATAATTTCCCTGCAAGCATTTTATTGAAGGGGGCTGCCATTTGGTCGTGCTTGGCCTTTGAAAAAATTACCGACGGGAACTCCTCTTTGTTTCTGAAGGTAGGAGAAACACGGGCGGTCTCTTGCATAATTGAGGCAAATGACTTCTTATTAACAAGGAAGTTATTTTGCCCCATTTTGTGCTTGAATCTGACTTTTTTCAGGCTGAAAATGGAGAAGTCTCTCTCTAGAAATCGAATTTTCTCTCTTTAAAAGTTGAGAGCATTTTTCAGAAGAGCATTTTACGAGTATCAAAATTAATTATTGTGGCACTAAAACCCTATTATGACTTTCTTTTAAGCAAAATAAAGTCATGGTATTTAAACCCAGTCACTTATTTCTTGTAATCAAAATGAAATCCCCACACTCAAATTTAATCGTAATTTTATTTTTAAATGAGAAGTCATAACTGTATGAAAAGTTATGATACTGTTACGACGCAGCTAAGACCTAATTTTTTTAAAATAATATAACTCTAATTTTTGTGATACTTTTAATTTTTCTTCTGTACACTAACTAAAATATTTTGAATGCTAATGATTGAAGATTCAAACTATTATGGAGGATAAAATATTGATTTCAAAGCTAAGAACAAGAAGAGATGAGACTGAGTCGAGTTGAAGGGCAAGAGGCAAATGATAAAGGTAGCTATCGAAGCTTCTCCCAAAGTTGCGGCATCGGAATGTCTTTTCTTATAGAAATATGAAAAAAATGGGTGATCTCAGTCTTGGGCAAGAAAACTTTATAGGAGAGAGTTTAAAATATTTATTGCATCATTTCAAGAATCATTTGAGAGGAGAAAACGAGAAATTTTGCATGCATGTAGAAGGAGAAAATTCTATGATTGTCAAGGAATTTTATTCCAATTTGAAAGATATGAATGACAAATGGTGTTATGAATGAGGAGTTTGAGTATTCTTTGATAAGGATTCTATTAACGACATATTTGGATTGTAAGGAGCCCTATATAGTATGACTTTCTAATCAACAAAGATACAACCAAACTATGAAGAGATCGCCACACAATTGACGAGTAGAAAAAGAAAATGGAATTTTGTTGAAAAGTGGATATAGATAATTGGTGTGGTGAGAACTCATAGAGGAGAGCAAAATTTGGTTATATTTTATATTTTCTTTTTTGCAGCCATCTCTCCATACCTTCATTATCACGTAAGATATGCAATATTATTTTCTTTTTTATATGCCTTCACGAATTCATCATTCTTTAATGATGATTTTGTGCTGAGCTAAGGGAGTCTTGACATATGAAGATAAAAAAGAAATGTGTCCATAAATATCTCGATTGACATTGGTGGGTATTAAAAGATAGTTTGAAGGAGGTAAAAAGAAAAAATGAAACTTTTTTAAGGTGAAAAGTCAACTAAAATTGGGCAAGATGTGCTACCCTTCCACAAAATTGGGGTAGAAATGGTGAAAAGAAGTGAAGGGGGATATAATGAAGAGTCGCCGAACCATGTTGGAAAAGATAAAATTTGATGTCAATTATATAGATGAGCATTTGAAAGTGGAGATAAAGTATTTGGATGACACCCTAATAGAAAAATTGGAGAAAAGAAACAAGTAGAAAGGATATGTGAAAAGCATAGAAGTGGAAAATAAAGTAAAAGCAAAGAAAAGAGATACACTATAAGAGATGCATCTCAAAAAGAAATAGTTTCTGAATCTATTGCAAGTGAATGAAGATTATATTATAAAAAATTTTGGAGAATGTAATAAAATGAATGAAGATTAGAGTGATAAAAAGTATCAATTTGAATGGAAAATTCTGAGTCTATCGCAAGTGAGTAAAAAAAAATAATTGCATATTAAGATTCAATAATGAAGAAAAACATGCATTATAGGGAAAAGTAAAGGATCAAAGATGTGAGAAATTTTAGTGAGAATCAAAAGCAAATATATTTTGCTTTTGTTTCACTTAAAAATTTTATTAACTCCTTTGAAAAATGACAAGGTGTGCAATGTGATATGAGTGTGCAAATAATGAAATGGATTGTAATGAAATGAGATTTAGAGAAGTATTTCATATCTATACTCCCAATTAAGTCTTTCAAAGTGAAAATTTCATTTAAAGATTTTGTTTCTAGTTGCTGATCAGACTACCCTCCATTTTTATCGTGTTGAGATATATATATATATATATATATATGTTATTCTTAATGATTTTGTAATGTGTTTCTTCTTGTGATATTGATGTTATGATATTTTTTTATAGAATGTGATTAATTGCTTAGATAAGAATAATATTTTTAGTGTGTGAATTTGTTTGATACTCTATGTATTGCCTTTTTTGGGATATTTAGTGAGTTTTTCTTGTTATATGTGCATTTATTCTTGTATTTATTAAAAAAATTTAATTAAATCCTTGCTTGAAGAGAATTTGATAAATATTAGTGAAGTCATAATGATTTTATGTAAAATTGGTTGAATTGGTGGAGCAAAAGCTTGGAGATGAGAGAATTGATAAAGTCATGATAATTCCCTTATAACGACTTGGGTACATGCCCCACACTATTTCTTGACTAGTTGTAATATTTTTTCTTAATCATAACTTAATATAGAATAATCTTGATATTTTTTATATGATGCAAATTTATCACCTAGGTGACATAATATTTTTATTGTGCAACACATTTATCATGATCATGATATTTTTTTAGAGTCATGATCTTATTATCATCTAAAATATTTCATGAATATTATATTATTTTATTGTCATGACAATCAAGTTCTCAACTAATATAAATAGTCATGATAATTTTTATAGTTATAACTTATTTGATAAAGAGCCAAAGTATCAAGTATTTTGAGATGCAATATTATTTTTTTGTCATTATTTTTGTCATTATTTTTTGTTCCGGAGAATAAACTCAGGTTATTATTTTTTGAGCAGTATGATTTTGTGCTCAATAGAGAAACACCAAATTTATGATTAATTTTAGAGCCAAAACTTTGTGTTAGAGATTAATTATCTTATTCATGATAATTTCACTGTCGCGACACTTTCAAAACTAAAGACACAATCAATTTCATTGTTGTCTTGATGTTACAGAGGTCAACTGTCTCGGTTAAGGTAATCATAATGTTGTAATACTTTGCTAAGAAAATCAAATTCAATGTCATGACTAATTCTAGCACCGTAATTTTATGTCATACATATCAAATGCATCTAGAGATAACTCCCGGAGCTACAATATTAGTGCATGGTAAAGAATTCGAAGAGATGATTAAGCTATGACCTTAAGTACATGTCGTGATTTCTAACTTAAATTATCATGCGGATCACCAAAGTATAAAAACTACATTTAAAAGAATTGAGAGAGAGAGAGAGAGAGAGAGAGAGAGAACAAGGGGAAATACAAATTGATAATGCCAGAACACTAAGCGGCCCTCAATTAGGACAAATCATAGGTAAACACAAGTTATATTCATTTGGGATTAAGATTTTTTACTTAAATTTTTACTTTATCATTCATTGAGAATCTTAGAATTCACAAGATGCCTCTCAATACATCTATGATTTTCTAGTCAATATTTAGCTAAATTGAGATATAGGGTTGATGAATACTCTTGAATTGTGATGAATTAATGAATTTATAAGTTTATATTTGTATATAAATATTAATAGAAATTGATGTAAATTAGAATTATTATTTAGGATTTTCATGAATATGTAAGTTATTGCATGTCGACCGTGGTTGATAGTGACATGTATATTACAAGACGCACTCACCTGGTATGTTAAGAATGAAGTGGTATTCCTTTTCATCTTAATGTATGAGGTAAATTAAAATGTGAATATTTAAAGTTTAGGTAAGTTTAATTTATTATGAGTATGATATCTAGTATAAATGTCTATTTTCTCATGACTTTTATAAAGTTTAATTTATTAAAATGTAAATATTAATGCACGTATTATACAAAATTGAAAGTACATATATATTTAAGATCAATGTGTTGTCTATTTTCTAAAAAAATTAACCTTCAAGTAGTATGAGGATTAAGTATAATATCTAGTATAAATGTTTCATCATAGTACGTGAGTTGTGGATCATATTAATGCACGTATTAAGTATAATATGTCATGTGATATATGCTAATAGGTGAGATTAATATTTCTCTCTTATATGACTTTATTAAGTGAGATTCGTAAAAAAAGATGTATGTTAATTATCATGAGTATGATTCTCATAAAGTCAAAAGTACAAATATGTTTAATATTATTTCATATCTTTAAGATAACTAAAAGTGAGAATATAAATGAATATTCAAAGTAATCATCAATAGTTGTTAGTGTATTGCCTAAGAGGTATAGATGTGAGATTAATTTTCGTGCAGAACAATGTGTTGTTTTGGTATTGAAATATTAGAGGATAATTACGAGATGATCATTCTTAGTAGTATAGTCTAAGGATGATGAACTACCTTATATGACAAAAGGATAGTTGAGTATTTTGACATAAATCTATCATCCCTTTAATAACCAGACATAATATTGATTAAATATTAGTGAAATATAATCACACACACACACAGAGTGTCAAACAGGCCGTATCGTGTTGGTATAGCCCATTTTTTCACGACACGGCTGTGTCATCATGCCGTGCATGGCATGGTGATGTGGTCCACCGGCCAAACATGGCATGGTAGGCACGGCTAAGTGCACGGGCATGTTTGACCGTGCCGAATGGAGAATAATGGCATGGTCGTGCCTGACCGTGTCGAATAGTTGTGTCTGATCATGCCAAACGGCCAATGGTGGAATGCTGTGAGTGCACGGTCGATGGGTGGCCGGCTTACGAGACAACCAATTACAATCTGTCACGTGATCATTTGTTTTTCAAAAAAATATTTGCCCTGTGATGGGGCAGGCGGTCACCCCTGATCGGCTAACCATGCTGTCTGGCCAGCCACATGGATCGTGTTTGGCCCGGCACAAGGCACAACTCATGCCGGCCCAGCACGGCATGAACCATGCCATGGGGTGGCATAGCCAGGCTCGAGGCATTGTTCTAGACTGTGTCGTGCTGAGCTATGCACCGTTGAACCTGGCCAGGCCATGGGTCATCTCCGGGCCGCCTGTCTTGTTTGATACCTCTACATACAAACGTGAGCTAACACTACAGCCTGGATATCTTTTTGAAGAACAAATAGGTTTATTTAACTCGAACAACTATTAGTTTACTGTTGATCTATTCAACTATCTACATAATTGCCGTTTGATTGATAATTGGATTTATACCTCTTTTATTACTTATACGATTCATTAACTTGCGGAATAATGTTGGTAGAGAGGTACTTGTCTAATGAAGTTTTGGGATTATTTCAACTATGATAATTTTGACATTCTCACAAAATCACAATAATAACGTGTCTCTCTTAATTGCTTATAGTAATTAGATCTTTTTTCTAAAAATAATTTCAACAACTTTTCTTGGTGTAGCTCAATAATGAGCGACTAGAGTCATTTAGAATCGTATTTTTTAAGATTTATTAATTTTAGTATCACGTCGTGTACTTAATTATCATGAACATAATTGACTATTCATAGAATTAATTATTATTAAAATGATAATAAAATACATATTTCAGTTAATAAAGTATATAATAATAATAATTACATGATTGGCTTGTGTTACATTACTAATATATGAGTCACATGATGTACATGACTTGATAATAAAATTCTTAACCTTAAAAGAGTATTATTTTGAATGTATTTGTTGCTAATTATTTATGGATTAATAATGAATTAAAAATTAGTATGATATTTGATTGATTCTTATGTTTTAATTATCATAAATATGTGATACTAAGTCAGCTCGTAGTTATTTTTTGAAGAATAATATATTGGATCAACTCATCATAAGAATACTACATAGATTAAATATTATTAATTTTCATATGATAATATTTTTAATTCTTAAATCTGGATTCACAATTATTAATATATGAGAAATTTTTTATTTTAACGCAACTCAACGTCACTCATAGCATGATGATAACACATATTGTGATTGAACATAGATTGCATCATTTAGGGGAATAAATATAAATAAGATGAAATTATTTGTTTTTTTGAAAAATGATATCTTTAAGTCTCTTGATAAATGAGATTGAAAAATATATAATCAGTCTCAAATGAATTAGCAATGGGTTATTAATATTATTTGTTTTGATAATTTATTTTAGATTAAGAAATACAATTTAAACCATATAAGAATGACTTAATTTTTGTCTTATGTTCGATTAAAATATCGTATAACAAAATGACTATAACATTAATTATGAGTTAGGTTTTTTTTAATAATCACTTAATTTGGGTTTGAGTTTTAGGCTCACTATTAATATTATGCTCACCTACGTGAATTCACACTAAAAATAGTTTGAAAAATAATTGTTGAGTTATATTCAAGATAAACATAGTATTAAGATATGATTTTGATTTTATGTTAAATATAATTTGTTTTTAATATAATCGTGAGATTATTTACTTAATGAATGAGATTTTACTAAATGATAATTATTTTTAGAAAAATAATGAAATGGGTTGTTTTAATAAATTGTGATTTTATTAAATAAGATTTATTTTTTGAAATCATATGACGGTTTATAAAATATGTAAAATATTTTAATAAGTGTGTGAAAATATAAGAATATTTTTTATTGTCATGCTAAATAGTTTTTGTAAAATTCAAGGTACTGACGCACCAGATTTTGGTTTTAAGAATATTGATACACATTCATCTTTGTATATTACTTGTAGAGGATATTAGCAGACCAATTGTACCTTAGCGCACAAGAAGTAGATTTCTAGAAAATTTAATAATTTTCTGTTACATAATTAATTAATTCATGAATCATTTATTAGGTTAGTGAAATTTGCTGAGTTATAAATCCTAGACTATCAAGCATTAATTCTTGATGTGATTAGGATCTATTTACAGCTTATGTATGAGATAAATCTGTTGTTAAGTGTATTTTTTATATTTAGTAAACCCTAACAATGGTATCAAAGGAACTTGTTATTTTATTAAATATGATTTTTTGTTACTTTACGAAAATTGAATATATGATTTATATATGGATAAATGAGATGTATATAAATGGTTTTAATTTGTTAATCACATGAATAAAAAAAATAAAAAAATAAAAAAAAATGGTAATCACAAAATTTTTATGTACAGCTTATACGAGGTTATTAAAAATCTGTATAATTTAATTTGATTAAGTAAAAAATATGATTATTAGTAATTTATAATATTTAATTTGATTAAATTTGAAATTATTATTATATGATTAATGAATTAACAAATATTTGTGTATTCTTTTGAAAAAAGTATGATGTAGTATGAAACTCTCATTATGCCATTATGATTAATTGAACAAATATGATTAGCCCGTGGTTGCACGCATGGTGGTGCCCATAGTTGTGCGCATGGTAGTACTGGTAGTTGTGCGCATGGTGATACATGTGGTCGGCCAGGAACCCTAACTTGCAAAAAACTTTGTTCTAGATTAGTGTTAAATCAAAAATCAAAACAAAAAACAAAGAGGAAAGAGAATTAAATGCATTTGTTTTTTGGAGGAGCTACGATTGTGTAGTACATATGGATTATTCTAGTAGAGATAAATGTATGAGAGTCACCATCTAGTATGCTCATTCCAAGAAGATAGGACACATCATAAATAGAAACATATGGTAATTTTCAAAGTCATTTAGAGGTTCTAATAGAGTCTATTGACTATGACACTTACTAAGTAAGGAGTGACTAAAATTCTTTCCTAATGCTTCAACAAATTTTTTCTTTTTCTCAAATATCATTAGTTATTTAACTCGTATTCTTATTATATACATATGGATTATTGACACGGGTGTAAATATTTATATTATTAGTAATTATATTTTATTCTTTAGGTTTTTTTTTTTGTAGAATATTATTGTCACCAATAAAAAATTCTTAAAAGTTATTAACTATGGTACTATTCAGTTTGAATCCGTATTTTTTTGTAGAATATTTTTGTAGAATATTAAATTTTTTTTGAGATATTTTTATAGGCAACTCAATTTGAATTTTGACTTTACGTTAGCTAATACTTATTTATGTGATCAATAGACTCTAAGAAAACTCTATTTAAGGTTGAATAGATTGGATTATATATATATTTTTTCTTTTAAGTAAGATCTCTTTTTAGATATATAAGTATTTTGGACTCGTTACTTGTATATTTTCATCTTAGGAGTTTAATACTGATCAAGTTGAGAATATTTTATCTTAATTTTAAAGATAATATTGATCATAGAGTATGAGGCATGTTAACTAGAAAAAGTTATCAAAATTTGTTATCATATATTTTAGTATGATTTGAGTGGGAATTCATTTGATATGATACTCACATATGTGTGGAGACCTAGTTGAGAAATAATTAGAGATGGATTTAGATATTTGATCATATTTGTTGATGATTATTCGATATAAACTTAAATATATCTTTTTCTTGACAAATTAAAGTCTTGTCTATTTTTTAGATTTTTTTAAAAATAATAAAAATTCAATTTGATAAAAATATTAGAAAATTTATAAGTGACAATGTATTAGAATATATATATAATAGACCAATTATGCATATATTACATGGACTATAAGATTATATATTTGATTTCTTACGTTGGTATATTCCAACAAATTGGGGTGGTTGAAAGGTAGAATAAACATCTAATAAAGATAGTTCGGATATTTCTATTTGAAAAAAATATTATAAAATATTTTTGAAAAAATATATTTTTAGTTGTAATTGATCTCATCAATTGAATATTATTTTTTTATCTTTCTCAGTATATATCTTTATAGATCATATATCATGGAAAGAGATTATTTAGCTTGTCTTTTAGAGTTTTTGAATTTTGTTTTATCTTCATTCACTTTCCGAGATAGAACAAACGGATAATTAGGATCTTGAATTAATTTTTTTTTAGATATTTTAATACTCAAAGAAAATGTATAAGTATTTCTTACCAATTATTGGTAAGAATTTAGAGGGTGCCAATATTATTTTTTTTATCATGACTTGTTATTTAACGAGTATATAAATAATTTGAATTCAGTTGTTCATCTTAATCCATTATCTTCATCTTTTACTTATAGGCTTACCTTGAATATTAGTTGGTAGAGAATTATCTATTGACTTCATTTGATTATTTTGGTACTAAGTATGATCTTATTTTCATGTAGTCTTTATATATATCAATAAATTCAGATTATATTGAGTCTATAGAAAGTGAGAGTTTCCGAATAAGTAGATTTCATTCGATTCTTAATGATGTAGTATTGCTAGAGATTCCAATAATATAAAATCATATGGAGTCGACAACTAGGATACTTGACTACCTCGGACTTATAGCTTATACTAGGAGAGAGTGACATATTCAGTCTGATCAGACCAAAGAGAAACCTACAAAGGAGCCACATGATTCTGTAGTTTGACTCTCTTATCTAGATTTATCTAATTGCTATCCAGAAGTTGAAGTTATACTTAACACTTAATTTCATATATTTTATCATACCATCATCTTATTATCACCTACCAATATGTTTATGATACTAGTATGTTTAAGTCTCCTTTTAAGATATTATCTTATTTAATTTTGATATCAAACTATGATAGATGTGATGCATACCTGCTACTCTTATAAAATCTTGGAATAAGTATCATGACTTTTGGGAATATCTATTGTTAGATGTATGTAGGTATTCACTATAAAGACACACACACACACACACACACACACACACACACACACACATATATATATATATAAGAAAGTAGATTGATTAAGATGTTACTTATAGCAATGAGATACACTTGGATAATTAGTGTGTACTATCAAGATATTTACTTTTTAGTAGTCAAGATGATTTCAATATATATTCAAATTTTTCTTATAATATCTCATAGTTGGTGGATTTATCAATTAGATATAAATAATGTATTTTTTCATATTGACCTTTAAGAGGAGATATATATAAAGTAGTCATCGTGGTTTTGAGTACCATAATTAGGTATAGTTTGTAGATTATGAAAGATATTGTATGACCTGAAGCTGTCACTGAGAGTATAATTTGTAAGATTTTAATAGATTGTCACTTCATTTTGGTTATACAGATACGTTATTAATTTTTTTTGTTTATTTGAATGATTTTTGATAGTATTTTGAATATAGTATTTATTTATGTGGATGATATTTTGATTATGAGATATGATGAGTTAGGAATCATCAAACTCAATGAATACTTTTATATACAAATTTAGATGAATCTTAAATTACTCAAATATTTATTTGAAATAACGATAACTTATTCTATAAGGAGTATTATCTTCTAGTAGAGGAGGTATTGGTATGGACTCCACTTTTAATATACTTCTAGTTGACTATACTATTTATAATAAAATTATAGGAAAAGTTAATTATCTTACTATGACCAAATCATATATAGCATACGTTATTGGTATAGTTATTCATTTTTAAAATTCTTTTTGGTCAATTTATTTTGATGTAGCTCTTTGTATATTGAGGTATGTGAAAAAAATTTCAGGCTCCAAGATCTCTTTTAGTGATAATTAATACTTGTAGTCAATCAAATTTTCATAATCGTATGGAGTATCAGGACATGCCAAGATGAGATTTTTGATATGATTTTATATTTTTATTGGATGTAACTTTGTCTTCTATAAAAATAAAAGAAAAATAATTATTTTATGATTTAGTATAAAAGTATAGTTCATAGCAATACTGATAATTATTTGTAAGATATGTTGGATGTGACATCTACTCAAGAAGATCATGTATGCTCTTTCTTTTTCTATTAATTTTTATTGTAATAGTTAGGCAATGAAACATGTAATCTCTAATTTAGTATTTCATGAGCAATTAAAATATATCAAAGTGTACTACTTTTTTTAGGGACAAGATTTAGGATGGGACTATTATAATAATATAAATTTAGACAGTAAATCAGCCAACATATATCTTCATAAAAATTTTATAAACCTTTAACTTATATATATATTTTTTCTCTCTAAATTGAATATTGTAGGCTTGTATGCCCTAGTAATTGCATTTTTATTTAATTTTTACTTTTTATTTTATGTTATTTGATGAAAGAGCTGAACATGTAAAATGTCCCAATAGTTTTTGCCATACCTCAAATCTTTTATATGAGGCTTAGTTTATAAAAAAACAATTTTAGTTAAGAATACTTAGTTGATCATTACTAGTAATAAAAATATCATTAATTTATATCACTAATATGATATATTATTTTTGCAAGCTAATCGATAAGAATAGAAATGATTTAATATAGATTTTCTATGAGATCATTTAAGGTTATAAAGGGTATTTTGTATTCTAAAATTACATGTTACATGTACTTCCTAAAATAATAAAATACGGTGATTATTGTATTAATATTTTATCTTCAATAATATTATAATGATTATCTTGGCAGTAAGAAAAAAATATATATAAATAATTTATATCATAAATTTGTATTAATTTTTTCTTGTAACTAATTTTGGCCTCAAGTCAATTACTTTGTATTAGCTTTACTTTATGTATCTATTTATATGCTACTAAAAACTTGCATGACTAAGTAACTTGAAGATAATATTTGGGATTCTGCAAATATATATAAAAGATAAAAAGTTAGAATTTGTAGTATCAAAATAAGAGTGAGAAAGGATGCTAAACCCTCTGCAAGGATGCTAAACCCTCTGCACCATGGTTTAACCCACCGTGCCATAGTTGACCCACTGCACCATAGTTGAACCCACTCTGCCATGGCTGAACCCACTGCACCATGATTGCACCCACGGCTGCATCATGTTGCACAGCCACATGCCTATGATTGCAGTCTGCCCTCATGTAGCCACGCAAGTCCACTGTACCACTCACACACTATACTGTGGTGCGCGTTGCTGCACAGCCACGCCCTGCTTGCCGCCTGCGCAGCCATTCCATGCACATCCATTTCACCATATATGCCTATATTAGCCATGCCATGCCATGCCATGTGGCTAGTTCCACGTGATGGGAGATCCCATGCAATGAGAGAAAAACAATAAAATAAAATAGAAATTAAATATGAAATAATAAATATCAACAAACATAAAATATATTAATATATTAATATATTAATATAATGGTTTTATTCATCGGTGAAAATTTCCTGGAGCACTCGGATAACTCCTAGAGATGAACCTCGTTACATAATCCAACAACTAACATATTAATAAAATGATTGCATCTACGGCCATAAACGATTTGAAAATTTTATAGTGCGTGCTATTGTTCAACTTTTCTTCATTATTTTTTTTGCTGGAATTTAAATTGTCATTTTTTTTTTTTTGAAGAGGCGACGAGCAGTGGTGTCGATGATGTGGAATGCATACGGCACATATCACAGAATGAAAGGCCATCGCTAGTAGCTGTGGTTGAAAAGATTGTTGAGAATTGGAATGGGGAGAGAATGTTGTTTCACCAACAAACAGGACCCGAACGACATCCATGCGAACAGAAGGACGAAGACCCTGGTGATACTTTTCTTAGAGAATTGGAGTCCAAATTACTTGAAAATTGTTAAGAGTGTTATTGTTTTAATATATCTTTTCCATATTTTTGTAGTATTATGTAGTAGATCATCGTAAAGGTGCAAAATAGGTGCTTGCTAGGGTGGATTTGTTGTAAAATTTTGATTTTTAATGTAAATCATATTTTTGTTGTTTGTGGGTGGTTTATAGCTTAGGGACAAGTTAATGATGCTTGATGTAGAGGTGTCAAACGGGCCGGACCTGCCTGGGCCCGGTACGGCACGGTACATTGTCCTGCCCCGGCCTGTCGTGCCGTGCCAAGCTTTTGGGCACGGCACGCGTGACCACGCACTGAACGTGGTCAATACGAGTCGATGCCTGACAAGCGAGGCTCACCGAGCCGCGAAAGTATGAAGATGCACGGCGGCGTGCCGTCGAAAGCCTAATTTTTTTAAAAAATTAGGGTTTTGTCTGATCTGAACTGGGCCGGACCTGGTAGTTTTTTAGCCATGGGCTTGTGCTGGGCCAGGCCCTGCATGGCAGCCCAGTTGGGCGGCCTAAAACCGAGCCAGAGCTGGGCTGGGCCGGCCTGTTTGACCCATATAGCTTGATGGCTTATTTGTGTTTTCTTTAGCATTGCCTTGACTTATTTTTGTTTTTAGAAGGAAAATTTTGTTTAATTATGTGTTTTTGGTGATTGGAGATTTCTCTCCAATCAAGAATCTTTTTTAGTTTTCACTCATCAAGAATCTTAATTTTGTTTGATTTCTCTCCGATCGGCCATCTTATTTTTGTTTTATATGATTAATTATTTAATGACTCATCAAGAATCTTATTTTCAAGTTTCTCAATATTTCAAATTATTTAATGACTGCAATCTTTAGACACATAATATAAGTTCACAGATTTAAATTATTTAATGACCCAATGTTATCTTCACACACACACATATTTATTTATTTATACTTATATGTGTGTGTTTCATATTTTTTTTATTTATATATAAGTATTTCAATTTGCTTGTATAATTGTGACTGAGTGATTTGCTCGGGTTTTGGCAAGTATAAGATGTGGGTTTGAGTCCCACGTTGCCTCTACTACTATAGGGTTAAATATTTTTACGCTTTTCAATGTTAGTAAACCAAATAATTAAATTTTATTTTTTTTTCAAATTTTGAAAGGTAAAATCAAGTTAATGAATTTTAGTGTATCAAAACTTAATTATTTTAAAATCTGATGTATTTTTTTTAATTATAAAAAAATTAGTGCAACAAAGCTTATATATTTTAGAATCTGAAGAATTTTTTTAATTATGAAAATTTTGGTATGCCAAAGCACAAATATTATGTATTTGTGGACGAAATCACAATTTTACCTCTTTTATTTCACGAGGATCATTACATCGATCTTTTTTTTTTTTTTTAAATCTACATATTCCACAAAAAAGCTTCAAACAAAAATGCTTCGAGATAGACATATGCAGTGGAACCAAATACCCTTGGCTCAATTTTTGGAAGGCTTGCCACTATTACAACTATTTTGGACTCATTACTTGTGTATTTCTTAGCTTATACATCCATCACTTGTCAAGTTAAGAATATAATATCCTGGTCTTTAGGATATTTCTTATCATATATACTAGCATGGTTTGAGTAGTGACTCATTTGATTTGATACATTCAGGCATATGAAAATCTAGTTGAGATATGATCAAAAAGGAATTTAGGCACCTGATCTTGTTTGTTGATGACTACTTAAGGTATACTTGGATATATCTTTTTCATGATAAAATATAGGTTTTGTTATTTTTCAATAAAAATATTATAAAATTAATAAGAAGTAATGTATTAGAATATATATATTAGACCAATTTTATACATATTGTATGAACCATGATATTATATACCAAAGTTTTATACTTGTACACTCCAACAAATTAGGGTGGTTAATAAGAAAGAATAGATATTTGAAGAGATAACTCGAACTCTTCTACTTGAAGAGTATTGTAGAATATTTTTTGGAAGATACACTTTTTAATGTAATCTATGTTATCAATTGGATGTTATATTATGTGATTTCTCAGCACGTATCTTTTTAGATCCTACATCCTGGTAAATAATTATTTAGCTTTCCTTTCAGTTTTTTTAGATATATTTATTTTATCCTCAATCACTCTCCAAGATAGAGCAAGCTAGTACAAAGGGTCTTGAGTTATATTTTTCTTGGATACTTTAATACCCAAAGATGATATAAGTATCTCTTACTAGAGAATGGTAAGAATTTATTGAGTGTCAATATTATATTTTTTTTTGACTATGACTCATTCTTTTATGAGCATATGAAGAGTGTGAATCCAAATACTTCACATTTATTTTGTCCTCAACCAATCTCCAAGATAGGGTAAATTAGTACCTAGGGTTTTGAATTATGTTTTCTTGGATACTCTAATACTCAATGAGGATATAAGTATTTCTTACTAGAGACTGATAAGAATTTATTAAGTGTCAATATTATATTTTTTTGACCATGATCACTAGGGTCATCAATTGGCTACATCTAATCAAGTTGGTACTAGATATAATATTACTTTCATATAGTTATCATCCCTACTAACAAATTCAGATCACATTGAGTCTAGAGAAAGTAGAATTCATGAGCAGGGTAATCTCATTTAGAACCAAATAACATTTTATAACAAAAGTTTGCACCAATATAGACTCATATTGAGTTGATAACTAGAACACTTGATCATCTGTACTTAAAAAAGATAGAGACATGTTTAGCCTAATCAAACCAAAAATGAGCTCACCGAGGAGCTAGATGATCCTACAATTATTCTCTCTGATCTTGACCTTCCAATTACTCTCCAAAATATATAGAGAAGTTGTGCTCAACACTTGATTTTAAAGGTTTTATTGTATTCTCATCATATTCTTTTCTTTTTTTATTTCTTTTATTACTCCTCTTAATGGTAACCTAATTCTTTTTTTGAGATATTATCTCATCTAGGATGACATTAGGCCATGATAGATGAGATGCATACTATTCACTCTAATGAAATTTGAGAACTAGTATCATAACCTTTGGGAATGTCTATTTTTGGATGCATATGGTTGTTCTCTATCAAGATAGATCCAGATGGAAAAGTAGATTGTCTTAAGGTTATACTTGTAGCAAGGGGATACACTAAAATATTTAGTATGCACTATTTAAACACTTAATCCTCAATGAGCAAGATGACCTCATTACATATTTTTATATTTTTTATAGTATATCATAGTTGAAGGGTACACCAACTAGATATAAAGAATGTATGTCTTCATGCTAACCTTGATGAGGTTATATAGAGCAGCCATTATGGTTTTGAGCAGTATAGTTAAGTTTAGTTAATATTTTGAGAGAAATGTATTGTATGACCTAAAGTAGTCACATCATTTGAGTTATACAGGTGCATTACTATTTTTTTCCTCTGGAGGATTCTTGATGGCATGATGATTTTGCTAATCATCAATATAGATAATATTTTGATTTTGGAGATGATGCATTAGGAATCACCAAACTAAAGAAGTATCTTTAGACATAGTTTTGGATGACAGACCTTGGGAGGCTAAAATATTTTGTTTGCATCGAGATGGATTGTTCTATGAGGGGTATTACCTTATAATATATGAGTTATGTATTTGATATTCCTGTAGAGGTTGATCTTTTGAGTTATGCTCCTGCATATACTCTTATTGATCCAGGTACAAACTTCATTTCTATATGAAACCTCTGGTTTACTCTACTACTTATAGTAGAATCATATGAAAAATTAACTACCTATCTATGACTAGACTAGATATAGCATACATAATCAGTATAGGTAGTCATTTCCTAAATTCTTCTCAACATGTTCATTTTTGACATAACTCTTCATATATTGAGATATGTGAAGAAGCCTTCAGTACTTGATATCTATTTTAGTGATCATGGGTACTCATAGTTAGTCGAATATTCATAGTTGAGTGGAACACTAAGATGTGCTGATAGGTAATCTATGATATGATTTTATATTTTTTTTGGAAGCAAAATTGTCTTCTAGAAAAATAAAAGTCATACACTTTGTGGGTAACTTCCCATTAAGTACTTGGTTTTTAGTGATCAAACTGATTGATTACTTGGTTTATAGCTTCTCATAAGGTACACTTTGTTGTCCATTTACTATAAACTTTTCTCCTGACTGATTATTTTGGAGTTCTATAATTCTATGTGGATGAATATCTAAGATGATGAAATGATTAGACCATCTTGAATTTATTTTTATAGGAAAAGGTTTTTACCTTGAATCAAATAGCAATATTTTCTTTCCATGGTTGAAATTCTCTTTTTTGGATCTTTTTATCATTTCATTTTTTTTTTTGCTTACAACTATGAGTCGTAAATCAAAATTTAGCTTCTTCAAAGATCATTATGCTTTATGTTCAAGCTCTAAAGGTGGATGATAATTTTCTCGAAAGACTAACATATATGGAGATATTCTCAATGAGATTTTAAACATTATTCTATAAGCCCACAATGCATCATCTAGTCTCAAAAACCAATATTTTACTAGAAACTTAAAGTTGGAGTGGCTACTTTTCCTAGAATCCTTTTGACTTCTCTATTGAAGAGTTTAATCTATCCACTGGTCATGGGGTGGTATGCCATAGCAATCCTATGATACACTTCATATTTGACTTATGCTCTTTAAAACAACTTATCATTGAAATGTGTTACCTCATCACTAACGATTGCTTGAAATGTACCAAGATGTGTGAAGTTATTCTTGTGTAGGAACTTAATCATAGTTTCAAGGTCATTGGTTAGACATGGTAAGGCTTCTATCCATTTTAATACATAATTGATAACTACTAGAATGTATAGGTTCAATAGGGATAGATGAAATGGTCTCATAATGTCTATGTCATATTAATGCAGCTTTGCTGTGATATCAAAAACTTAATGATTCTCAGCACAATAACAAAAGCTTATTAGATGTGTATTTATATCCAATGGAATTACACTAGTATATGGGTCATACAAGTAATATAGTAAATGCAAGTCCATATATTAATTCAATAGGGATTATAATGGCAATATGATTAAGTGACAGTGAATTAACTAACTACTCAAGTTGAGAAGATATATTTGGGACATCGATACCTAGCCTCAAGTGTTAGTTTATTTTCATGAGTATAATAAAGTTTTTTTTTTTTTTTTGTGTTCTTGCAATGTAGGAGAATGTAGGATCTATCATACCTTGTTAGCATTCAAGAGGTTGTCATGAATAGGCCATCACCAACATGGATGGTCCTCTTGTGATTATACATTTGTTATACTTGTCAAGCATCCAAAAGCTCTACATTTACCTATCGATTGGCCATCCCAAAATCTTATACCTTTTACACAATACGCCAAATACCCTTGATGATTGTTTCAATTATGTATCTCTAATCTCTAGCCTCGCCTATCATAAAAAGACATGGTTGCGTGGTCATGATTAAGTGTATACTTTCGACTTTGTTAGCAATATACTCGCATCAATTAATATACGTCACCCTAGTAATTTTACCCATAGAAATCATACAAGAGGAAAATGATTACCAGGTTGTCACTAGTTAACAAGTCATGTCCTCTTATGTGTGTCCTATGACTTACATATCATCATTTATTATATCCAACACATGACTTCCAAGAATTAGTGAAATAATAGATTAAACTTTCTATATAATTCCACACCATTTTAGGGTTAGTACTTCTAGAAGATACAAAATGATAGTCATAATGATATATGTACCCACCTTATGCATGTGTCTCATAACTTGCTTATCTCTATCCACAATGATTAGCATGTAGTGATATATATGGATAGTAATATTATAATAAACCCTCATATCCACTAATATTCATTCCATAACTAATCATAAATATTCATTACAAAATCATATTTATTATACATAATTACATAAATTAACCCTAAGTTCCAAATTGCATGATATTAGGCAAGAATTCCAATGAGGAAATTAGAGAATGATTTCATTGTATCGAGTATCATATTCCCAAGGATAGCCGTTATTAGGATCTAAGTTTTAGATCTAGTTTCCAATCTTGTTTCTTTCACATTCGGCTTGAAATTGTTATCCTAATCAAGGGAAACATTTCACTGTGATGCTCTTGATTTCATCATTTTTCCACTCCTTTATTCTTTCAAATATCGTTAAGTCTAGCTTTTATATTCTTAGGTCTCCTTGTTTACGATAGTGTTCAATAAATTTAATTTTCTCGCTAGGTTGAAGTTGTAGGAAAGAATACCATCAAATCACTCCTGGATCATAATGTCATAGAATATAATGAAAAATCTCACTTCAGCATACCATCGTGAGGATTGAGTCATGGTGTTAAAAAAATGTAATGACTTAGAATTTTTCTCTATGGATGTCAAAAAAATGTCATGATACAAAATTACTTAGCATAATATAATTTTGGTTCTATAATGATTATGATGTGACGCAAAAAATATGTCATGACAACTAGGCATAGGCCATCTATCATCATGACATGGAAATTATGTGATTTTCAGAGATATGTTTAGAGTAAATATGGCTATGACTCCAAATAATATCATGATTATGATGAATATGTTATACAGTAAAAAATATTATAACTTAGTGGTAGAGTCATGACAAGCATTGAAGTCCTCCACTTATTTATAATGTTGTGGCCTAGAAAGACTGTCAAGCCTTCTTCATAAGCATATGCTACTATATAAAATGTCATGATATTAAAAACCTCATGACTTCTCCTTGATTCTTTGCCTTCCATTTCTATTTTTCACAAGTTCACAATTTATACTTGATTTATAGTTGATTTCACTATTTTTCATCAAAATCTATCAAAAACATAATTACATAAAATAATTTTCTAAGACATATTTCCCATACAAACATATTATGAAAAAGGTTGAAAATAACTTTACAAACATAGTAATATGAGTGCCAAATAAGCTCACACACTTAAATATTTACTCATCTTTAAGCAAAGAATCGCTCTCTCTCTTTCGCTTGGAGGTACTTTCTATAATTAAAGTGTTGACAATATTATCAACTTATATACTGATGTCGTGACCAGGTTTTAGTGTCATGATATTTTTTTGGTGGATAAGATGTCTCAAATTAGTTGATTTATGCATATGAATTAGAGGATGCATAAAAATTTATTTCATTTGCAGAAGTGAGAACAAATATATGGGTTGCCTCCCAAGAAGTACCATGTTTAATATCTTTAGTTATATTAATTTTTTGATCTAGTTTTTTCATTGTCCACTTTAGCTATCCAAATTTATCTTCTCATTATAATATTTTACTTCCTTTCATCTTGTATCCTTTATATCTTTTATGGATAATTTAGGATGAAAGATCATTTCCATCTTTTAATTTCCTAGCTCAGCATAACCTACAAATATTTTTTTCAAACTCTAGCCATTAGTCCTCTTCTTTTTTTTTTTTTGGATATACTTCTTTGGATGTTGCAACTTTATTAAAAGTATTGACTTCATTGCATGTAGTCTATAGTGATTGCATAGTAATTTTAGAAAATATCATGAAATCTTTTTTCATAGTCATGACTTTAGAAAATGTCGTGATATCATCTTGTGCTCTCTATAGTGATTATTATGTGACTTTAGAAAATATAGTAGCATATTCATGTAGCTGTTGTTCTGCTAATGTCATAACTTTTTCAGCTTGTGTCATGACTTACTCCTTCATTAATCCAGTCTTGGTAGTAATGACTTTTTCTAATATCATAACTTATTTCAACATGGTAACCTTGGCATTTTTTTTTCCTTTCAATCTTCATTAATAGTTGTCTATGCTTGGTCTCTTTCCCAAGTATATCATCGATCAGTAGTGAAGCTTCTTTAATTTGTATTAATTCTATCATTTGAGGTCCCTATATTGGTTTCTCCATTATCTACACATAGAAATGTCATGGCATCTATATGTTGCAACATAAGTATAGCTTGTCTTCCCTTCTATTTTTGTCATGATTTTGAGAAATATTATGACATCATAGTATGTGTCTTCTTCAAGGCCTAACGCGACTTGCTCTTGTTCTAGAACTTCTTCTAATCCTATGGCTTGTTCCATTTCTTGAGACCAATAATCATCTAGAAAATCCTTCAATCTAAAATATTATTTCTAGTTTTCAGCTATGTGGATGAGATTATTTATTTTGTAGTAGTAGTATATCTCATCATCATCTAGAAATAGTATATTTTTATAAAGGTTAAACTTTATTTGCTCTTCGCCCGCATGAGGTATGAATTCTTCCTTCTTAGTGTCGATCAATACTTATCTAGTTTTCAAAAAAATGTCATCCAAAAATCAATGTAGATGTGTCAAACGGGACGTGCCGGACCGGCCCGGCACGTTTTTTTCAGGCCCGACCATGCTTTCGTGCCGGGCCAGGCACGACATGGTTACTGTACCGTGTCGTGCCTGGCCCGGCATGGTTTTTGTAGGGTTCAGCCTGCATAGGCCCGCGGCACGATCGGGCCAAACCCTAAATTTAAAAAAAATTAGGGTTTCGGTGCACCCGAAACCCTAAATTTAAAAAAATTAGGATTTCGGCACGCCCGAAACCCTAATTTTTAAAAAAAAATTGATTTGGGAACGGTACCGTGCCGAGCCAGGCACGACACGGTATGATTGTGCAATGGTCGGGCACGACACGAGCCTGGGCACGGAAAATTTTTGTACCGGGCCGGCTGACACCTCTAAATCAATGGCATATATGAGTCTTCTTTTATGTCCAACACCACAAAGTTAATATGGAAGAAATATTTACAACCTTTGACCAGCACATCTTGAATAATTCCCCTAAAAACTTGAATGATCTATCAGCCATCTATTGAGAAATAAAAGTGATATAATCTCACCTAGATATATCTTCTATACTGTGGACAATGACAATAAGTTAACACTTATTTTCAAGTCACATAAGGCCTTCTGGAAGGTATATTCTCCAATAATACATAGAATGATAAAACTTCTAAAATGTTTGAGTTTTCTCGAAAGTTTTCATTTGATTGTTGAGTTATACTTATTGGTCATACTCAATATTCCATACATCTTTAATTTCTTCTTTTTGCTCATCTTTTCTTTCTTAAACTTCACATATATTGTAGTATTTGAGATAGGGCATCTGCAAAGGGTATATTAATTTTCACATTTCTAAAAATGTTTAAAAAAATTACCAAACTTTTCATCCATCTTTCCTTTTCTAAATTATTGAGGAAAAGAAAAAAGATTATGGTGAAGAAATTTTGGACCATTTGCATTATCTTTATTCTCTGGACTGTCTTTATGTTTGTTATAATAGTTCATTTGCACCTCCTCTAATTTTACTTTGTGTTGAGTATAAGCTAGTGGGATAAATAGGGCAAGGAGGTCATGATGTGTCATGACATTGGATGTCATGACTTCAAATGTGGCAACATTGGATATTGTGACATTGGATGTCATGATTTTAGATGTGACATGTCTCTGATAAAATCTTCATCTACATCACCTACCCCTTTTGATGTTTCAAATGTTTTCTATCCTTTTATTTCTTTACTACTCCTCAATATTATGGGCATGCATCTCTTTGGGCTTGTCTTAGTTTTGCTAGGTGAGCCATTGATAGTACTCTCTTTTATTGTGAGTGCAAATTATTTAATTTGATTTTCAATCATTTTCATTATCATGTTTATGTGATTTAGCCTTGTTTCCATCTATCCCTTTTAATTTTCTTGTCTATTATTTCTTCTCTTTATTTATATAAATAACACATGGATGTTATCTTCAAATGATGAATTTCTTACCACATTCTATTAGTTATAATTGGAATTTGAAATTTCTTGTATTTGATATTCCATCTCATTACTTCTAAAATTTTTCTAATATTTGCCAATATTTTACTACGGATTTCCTTGGCTTCCATATTCTAGATTTTTATGATTCCTCACATTTGTATGATATTGTATAAGGTTATTGTTGGTCTGAAAATATACTCTCTATTATGTAGTATGTTGACTTCTTCAACTTGATAATCCAAGCCAAAACTACTCACCACATGTTGTTGCAAGGGTACCATTTCTCTCATAGTTAGTCTTTTGTAATGTTGGGTGCAAACTTGTTGAAAATGCACTCATCTTTGTCTTAATCATTATCAATCTATTTTACTCTAAAATTCTAGCATATTTTCTTTCACATGTTCTTTTATTTAGAGTTTGATAATTATATTTGGTCCGCTCTTCAAATAAGTAATATGTTTTTTTGGGTGATTTATTCATTATGAAACCACCCGAGGCACTATCTACTATGCATCTCATCAATGTTTATCATATAATTTCAAGAAGTTGAAAGAAGCTCATCTCTCTCTCTCTCTCTCTCTCTCTCCTTCACCCTTCTCTATCCCTCACAAAAAAAAAATCCATCCCTATTGAACTTTTGAATGTCAAAATTCATTGGATTCTTGATTTGATGCATGGATCTATCACTTGGATGAATTGCATGTGATTTTCTAAAATATCAAATGAAGCAAGTGGACCAATTACCAAATAACCATGGCTTCCAAATCATGTCTCCAAATATCCGAAATGTTCCACGGGCTCTCTCCCAATCTAGACACAATAAACGGATTTCAAAGACTTGCTAGCAATTTATTCCTCTATACCAAAGAAGAAGATTAATAATATGCTTAGAATTTGATTTTGATGCAACTAAATTCATAATCAAAGACAACATGACACTAAGAGTAATTTTTGAAAAGATTTCTTTAGAATCAAACCAATGAAGCTTGCACATTAAGGCACGGGATAGAAAAGTCATGGAATCGAGAGAAGAAAATCAATGGGCTCAACTCCCTGAAGATGCGAATGGGAAGAACATCCTCAATTTTGAGCTTCCCCCTTCATTCTCTAAACTACCCAGCTCATCAGAGCATTCCATCATGAATGGTATTATCTTTGAACAATCATATTCTCCAATTCATTCTGGATCTATCTAGTTAAATAATTTTATTACAAACAATAAGAAATCTAAAACTGAATGAGTGGGGAATTACCATGAATCTTAGAAAAACCCTATTTCACATTCCCCTCCCAAGCCAACCAAAAATTTTGGGAATCATAAAGTGTCTTAAAGTAGCCACTTCTAAGGTAATAGTACATTAGAAATGCAACAAAGGTACCTTATTTCCCCACTTTAATGCCTTTTAATGCTTTTTATGAAAATTCAAACTTAGAATAGAGCCTTGATCACTAGAAAAATTGCTTGGTGAGTCACTTCGTGTCAAAGTATCTATAAGGCAAGCTCTCTTAAAGGAATTTATGGATGAGAAATGAAAACTTGAAGTACAAGCAACCCAACACTCTAGCATATGGATTTTCTTTAGGTTTAAAAACTCAGAAGTAATGGAGAATCTTTTAAACTCTGGCTCATATCTTGTATTTGGAAAATCTCTCTATGTAAAACCCCTCCCTGTGGATTTTCATTATGGAATTAATGAGATGACAAAATTCCCATGATGGGTAAAACTATCAATTTATCTCATTCACCTATGAAATCCATAGGGTTGGGCAAGGAAACAAATTTCATTGAAAAACCATTGCACATAGATAAACATACCACAAACAACTCAAAAATTTTCATATATGAAAATTGTAATTGAAGTTGATTAAAATGGAGAATTACCTAGAAAGATTGTTATGAATTTCTCAAATGGTTCCAAAGTGAATCTATCGATTAATTATGAATATCTTCCTCCATTTTATATATATTTCTCTATATTTAACCATGAACTAAATAAATATAAAATAATGATGATGATGATGATGATAACACATACACTCCCCCCCCCCCCCCCCCCCCCCCCCCCCCTTCAGAGTCTATAGTTCTAGCCCAACCAAAGCCAATAATAATTCAGAGCAACTTCACTCCCCAAATAAAAGAAATGACCTTTATTAAGAAAGAGACTAAAACAATTATTTTGGCCATTTGGAAGCAAGGAACAAAAGGCTTGAGAAAAAATCTTTCCCAAGAGTAGAAGGAAGACCTTAGCATGGATGATTTAGAGAAATTTGGGGCTACTAAAGAGAAAATGAAAATGAAGGAAACTAACTCCTCAAGAGAAGACCTTTCTTTAAATACGAGGAACAAATGTGAGATGAAAGCAAAGCACAACAAAGTCTTTCAGCCAAATGATCTAGTTTAAGATGGATATGGAAGCCATCAGCTCCCATAAAACTGAGAAAGTTTTGTTTCTTTTTTTATTTATATCCATGAGAGCTATTTTTTTTAAGCTTTGGACGTTGGAATATTGTGTGCCATGGTGGGAACACAAACATGACTATTTCATGGGTCACTCTGGGAGAGGTGGAAGGCATCTCTCAAGGTGGTTATGCTTATGATGGATGGATGCATGGTGTGCTAGATGTATGGATTTTCTCATTAACCCAATGTTATGGGAATTAAGAGAAGAAATGGTATGATTTTAATCTTTTTTCATCCATCAAAGATCTCTAATGTTCATGCTAACTTCTCGGTATATTATTTTACCTTTTTTTTATTTATTTCTTCTTTTGGTCATGCTTCAGCTACATTTATTCCTTGGGCCTTATCTTTATTGGATGATATGATTTTAATGAATATCATGGCTTCTTTTGTTTTGGCTTGACCTTTTTCTTCATGGATCTCCAAACGTTGTAGTATTGAGTATAGTCATAGCTTTGTGTTTAAGGTTTTCCTTACCCTTTTCTTCTTGGATTCCCAAAGTCCTAGTGATGCGTACAACCACAGCTTTGACTTGAAACTTTTTCTTGCCATTTTCATTGTATAACTCCAAAGTCATGGTATTATGCATAGTCAAGACTTTGTCTTTAAGGTTATGATGAAATAATTCATTTTGTATCTACAACATTATGGCATTAGGCACAACCATAGTTTTGTTTTCAAGCTTTTCTTAGTCATTTTCATTATGTAATACCAAAGGCATATGTGTTTGGTGTTTAAACTACCAAATATTCTTGAGTATTTTGGTGATTTATAATGATGTATAGATGTAGAAATATTAATAATATGGGTTGATTTCACAACTTTGGTGTATTGGAGAGTTTTGATAAATAGTCATAAAATCATTAGATTTTTGGAGGTATTTAGTAGAGAAGATAGATAATTAAGCCTAGTATAATTTCATTATCTATCTTATTTAAAACTATACCTAATTAGTTGGGGCAATTGATGTATACTATGACCCTATCAACTATTTAGCACAATCATTCCACTATGTAACACATTCTTAATAGTTGTGATATTATTATATAGTCACAATCATACTTAACAAAGAAAATTTAAATGATTATGACATTAATTCTTCATCACAGTTAGAGTTGTATACTTTTTATAAAGCTATGCCTTTTGAGCTACATAAAATTACAAAATCATAACTACTGATGTCAAAGCCACAATAATTCTATAAAGCCATGACATTTGGGAAACTGAATGTTATAGAGGGATATTATTCAAGTATGGTCATTTCCAAGGTCAAGACTCTTGTCCTCAAAGGAATGCTTAGCTATGACATGTATGCTCAAGCTAATTACCAATTTTATGGCATATTAGCAAGGCCATAAATAACATGATATATATATATATATATATATATATATATATATATATATATATAAGAGAAGAGAAGGTTGTGTTGTGGTCACCCACAACATTACAAATACTTGATAGAATGAAGGGGAACTTTTGCTTCATAACCATTTTCCAGTGGCATGGCAACATCCAACACATGAAAGTCCTCAGTGTCATGCCTATTTCTTAGTGTCATAATCATATAAAACTCAAGAATGACTATTACCAATATCATGGCCTTAATACAACTTCATAATTACATATTAAATGATAAGCTATCACCACTTCATAGTCACTTCCATGTGTTGTGACCCTTTATGGATTACAAATGGACAAATGTAAAAAGTCATATTCATTTTATAGTATCACAACTTTGTGTTATAGTGATATTAGGTTCAAGTCATGGTCGTTAATAACATAACAACTATGTATTGCAAAAAGATCAAGATGCAGATTAGAGTTATGATCATTTTCTAGAATCATGATCTCAAGATGACGACATGGAGGCCAAAGTTGGAACCTTCTTCTGAAAGCAGATACTTCTTAGAGTAATGCAATGTCACCCAACTATAAAAGTGAAAGATAGAGATATTTTGAAAATCTCTTATTCTCTTTTTCTTCCTTCTCTTATAACAAGCAAGATCACAATAACTACTAAATCCTATGGGCAAATTTTTTACTCCGTAGGTGTTCCACAAGAAAATAATGGATGCAAGATTAATACTAATCTTTAAAGTTTGGAGCATGAATCTCAAACCCCTCTCTTATAGGGAATAATTTGTGTCAAATTAGTATAGGTATAGGGTTTATGTAAATTGAGATATATGTTGTACATTAGTTTTATTTGTTAGTTAATGAATAATATTTGTTTTATTTTATATATGGATATTGATATATAATGATTAAATAGAATTTGAACTATGGCTTTGATTATTGGAAGGTTTGAGCAATTTGTCATTGTGAAATGATAGCTCTTCCAATGATGATGCATGAGATAAATCTAGAGGTGTCGCACGAGCCGAGTTGGGTCGGGCCGGTCCATTTTTTGGGCCCAACTGGGCTAGTATTATGTGCTTGGCACAACATGGTGTCTTGGAGGATAGGCCCGTCATGGCCCGTGGCCCAAAATCAACCCAGGTTTGGGCATGTTCAGGTCGGGTCATGCCTTTTTTAGGAATTTCAGGGTTTCAAGCACTATGCCATTGTGCCACCATCACTCGTCGTATATACCAAGCCATCACCCAACTGGCATCACCACGTTGTCCCCCCATCGGGTGTCGTTCAATGAGTAGTCACCCATGTCGTGCCCAGGTGCTAGGCACTCATGCCATGCCTAGCACGACACATGGGCTAAATGCCCTCGGCATGGAATGGCATGATTCGTGCTGAGGGTCCGCTCGACACGGGCCCGGGCATGGTACTATAGCATGTCATGTCGGGCCAGACATGGCTCAACAGTGTCGGACTTCATGCCAGGCTTGGGCCACCCAGCTAATTTGATACCTTTAGATAAACTTATACATTAAAACTTGAAATTTGAGAATGTGAATGATTATGAGTATAGTATTTATGAAGTTAAAAGTATATATACTTTTATCTATCATTATATTATACACATTTTAAAAAAACTAGTTCTTGATTAAGATAAATATTCTCCAAAAAGGTTCATCTTTAGTGTCAGAGTCACATTATTATTGAGAAGGATAGTGATAGCTAATCCTCATAATGTATGAAGAGTATAATGTGACTCGTAAGGTGGTGATAACCTTTATGAGTTATTTGTACTTATATGGTTCCTACTGATAAATCATAAAGAAAATATATGTTAATTGTTTGAGTAAGGTGCTTATGAAATCAATAGTAAAAATGATTACAAACTATATCAATTTGTGATCGTTATGTTATTTGAGATTAGACAATAAAGGTGTACATACAAAGTAACTATAAAGGCCAATCGATGAAGTAGTTAAAAGGTATGAGGTTGTAAATAATTATTAAGAAAAGATGAAGTATTATCTTGGTGATGATGTATCCAAGGGATAGTTATGAGAGGACCACTATTGGGATGAGCTCAATGGTGAAAACTATCTTATATGTCTTTTAAGCAATGAGTCATTACATAATATACTAACCTTTGTTATGTATCCAAAATTATACAAACTGAGTGACTTAAATAGTATCACATAGAATAAATGGATAAACCATAGACCTAGGATTATCTAATAATCTATGTATCTATTTTACTAAAATTGAGTTGTATCATTGTTGAATTAATAAACTTTTGATACATTCTTTATGTGATCGATATATGGACAAAAGTTTATCTTACTACTTGTACGAGCACTTGTGGATCATAGTTATTAAGACACTCTCATTAATGAGCTATTAAGATATCGCCTAACTGATTAAATAAGGTAGCATAACAAAGTTGCAATATTATGTATAGCTACAACTTTATTTACAAAGCTTTCTTGGTTATTTTTATTATGTAACACCAAAGTCACAATATTGTGCATAGTCATAGCCTTGTCTTTGATTGGCTCTTCCATTATTTATGCCTTAGTCTTTTCGTTATCTGTTATTCTCGTAGATACCTTGGAGTTTCCAACATAATATTTCTTAGTTGCAACTTTGAAGAAAGCCATGACCTCATAGCAGGAATCTTTCTCTATTTTCTCATTTTTTTTCAACTCTAAAATAATTTATCCTTTTCATAATTTTCCTCTTTATCACTATCATAGCTCTAAAGTTGATCTAGCTTATAGTCTTTTATAAAATCACTCCATTAGAAATCCACTTTTGTTGTATTATAGTATGGAAGAGATTGTTTATTCTAAAATACCTTATTTGATCATCATATAAACCTCACAAGTCATTGGAAAGATAAAAATTTATATTCTCTTCAATGACACATAGAGTGAACTACACTTTCTTGACTTCAATAAGGACCTGTCTCATGGCTAAAAATGTTATCATAATATTAGTAGTGCAAAATCTTCTTTTCCATATCCAGTATAAAAAAAATCCACTAAAAAAATAAAGATATCCACCTTAACAAATACATCTTTTATAATTCCATTCGATCGCTTGAAAGTCTAATCCATCATTTGGAGTGAGAGAGACCTAGGAGTAATTTTGGTGAGATCCAATTCTTGTGTAATTGGCAAGGGTGTCAAATTGACACTTAATCCAAAATTACACAATGCTTTCTAAAAGGTGTGATCTCTAATAATGCAAGGTATTGTAAAACATAAGAAGTCCTTCAATTTCCTCAGAAGTTTTTTTTATTTTTTGCACTATACTTCTTGGTCATATCCATGGTCTTGTACATCTCCAACTTTCTCTTACTACTTATTATATCTTTCATAAACTTTACATAATTTAGCACTTTGGCTAGAGCTTCATCAAATAATATATTCACTTCTAACTTTGAAATATATTGAGAAATTTCTCAGTGTTTGACTAATTTTCCTTTCTAAATCATTATTGAAATGGAAGATTTATTAGAAACCTACTCTTATCTTCATTATGATTCAAAGTTTTATCTCCATAGCTTTGAGTAATCTCTATTCGCTCATTTATTTCTTCTATCTTTTTTTGCATCTTAGGGTGAAATTTGGACTTACCTTTCTTATAGAGTCATGGCTTGTTAGGTGTTACAATATCAACTTTTTTATTCTTATAGTTCTCTTTAATAAAAAATATATCTTCTTGAAAATTTTCTATCAGGGTCGTAACTTTTGGAAAAGTTGTAGTGATATCACCCTAAAGCCTTTATAGCTATTTTTTGATTCTAAGTAATGTAGAGGAGAAATTCTTTGGATTTACTTCAATATCATTTGGTAGTTTGTTTACTCCTCATCCCTTCATGGATAATGATAATTATATAATTTAATTCTTTATATTTCTCATCAATAAATTTGTTTGATCTTGTTGTATATAATTTGTTTTGATAAACTATTTGTATAACCAAAATAAATTTCTGTTTTAATATTTTCATGTAAGTACATGAAATAAAATATTAAGAGGATGGGAATGCAGCAATAACACAATAATGGAAGGTCTCGATGTCCAGTCAATGAGCCGAAGAATTTTTAGAGTAGAATCTGGCCAGTCTGAGTGATCCGACCCGCTCTGGTTAATTAAACCAAAAAATTATATTAATATAAATTATTTTTATTTTTATTTTTTTGGCTGCTATAATTTTGGTGTGAAACTATTCATCTTCGTCTTTTCTCCTCTCTAAACGATTTTCATCTTGCCTGCTTTTACTCACAAACTATAAAAACATTTTGATTTGATTATAATCTATAAATACATAAACATTTTTCTGGTGGATGTAGCTAGTCGTGTTGAACGACTAGTGAACCACGTTATTTCATGTTTTTCTATTGTGGTTTTGATTCTGCCATGTTTGTATTGGATTGTGGTTGTGGATATATATATTGTTTGCTATTTTTATTGTTCTCTTCAACTGAATCTATGAAATCACAAATGTGGAATCGAAATTGCCTAACAAATCTAGTATTGCTTTAAGCACCCACATACAATATTTTTTGGTATCATTCTTCAATCTCAATATGCTTACCTTTTTTCAAATTTGACTTTTCTTTTTCTTCATGATTATTGATATTTAAACTTTAACTTTCTTGATTATTGTATCTCATCATATTATTTTCAATACTTCTTGAAGATTATTCAGTATTCTATAGTTCACTCCCATATCATCCATATTAGAAGTGTCAAATAGGCCGGGGCAGCCTGGGCCTAGCCCAGGAGCCCGACATGGTTCAGGCATACCTGGCCTAGCAGGGCACAATACAGTAGCATGCCCAAGCCCGTGCTGGGCAAACCCTCAGTATAAATTATGTCGTGTAGTGCTGAGGGTCTTTGGCCCATGTGCCTTGCTAGACACTACACGGGTGCATGGCACGGGCTATGATGCACTGACCAACGCAGCGATGCCCAACAGGTGACGACAGCGCAATGACATAGTGGTGAAACACTAATTTAATCTTGACCTAGAACGGCCCGACCTAACCCAAACCAGCCCGTATCGGGCTATGGGCCATGTCGGGCTTGCCCTTCAGTGAGCCGTGCCATGCCTAGCATGGCACATGAGCCCAGTTGGGCCAAAAAAATGGGCCAGGCCATTTGACACCTACACTCCATATTGATAATTCTCATAATTTCTATCATTCTGATTGTAATGTATTGAGATATTATTATTGGATCAAAACATGTACCCATTGCTTTGTAGTTTGTTTGCTTCTTTCATTTGATAAGTGAAATCCAAATCAACCAATTAATGTGAATGTAAAATGGCGATATCTCTCAATACTCTTTCCTTTTCCTCATGTGAATCAAGATTCCTTAAAAAAATTTTCATATTCACTTCAATTGTGTGAAACAATTCAACTCTAATATTCTAACTTATCTTCTCTCAAATGAATACTCTATTAGAATTTAGTGGTTATTTTTTGCATGGTCTTCAAACAAATAATATGTCTCTCAAGTGTTTTATTCATAATTGACTCTCTAGCAACCATATCACCCAAGAACCTTGTCGTTGAGTTCAACACATTATATAAGGTTTGGATTTAAAACTACAACTCAAATATACATTGAGGGAATCTCCTCAATAACTCCTTAAAATAGTACCCTAGAGTCACATAGAGTATCATGCTCATCTTATCAAAATTAGTGTATCTTACTCCATAAATGAAATATAATTTGAGGTTTGAATAATTTAGTGAGAAAGACCCTCACTAGCTCATTTCAACTGTCAAAAAAATTCAAGGTAGACATTGTAGCAAACTCTATGCATTATCACTTAATCAAAATAAAACCAAATATAACCATATTACATTAAGTCTAACTCCATTCATTTTTATAGTGGCACATAGCTTCAAAAACATTGAGAGATATCCAATAGGATCCTCTAAATCCCTTCCATAGTACTAGTATTATTGAACAATAGCTATAAGACTTAGCTTCCACTCATAGTGGTTGGATTTTAGTGATTACAACCAAATACCTGAATAATTAATTATCTATCATCATGGGCTAATAGTCTCTCCAAGGTATGATGATGGATGGGATGTTGGATAGCTTTCCCATTACCATCTTAGGGCTCTAGGTTACTTCTAGTGATATCTAAAAGGTCTTTATTACCTCTTTATTTGATAGTCCCTCTTCTAATTCTTTATATTTCTAGGTCCAAAAAGATTAGCTCAGTCTTAGAGCTTCATCTCAAAGAATGATGCTTAAAAAGAAATAAATAAAAATGATACAAGAAAAAACTAAAATATAACTTTCTACTTTCCAAACAAGTGAACAAGACCTAGCATTTATATTTGGGAATATTTATTTAACTCAATGCTATCAAAATTACTAAAATTTTTTTTATATAGATAATTATTTCAACTAATATAGACAAGTCAAACTAAATAATCTTTAGTAATGGTGCCAAAAATATGTTGCGACTTTATTACACCACCTAATTTTTTAAATTAGATGATGTCCCAAAACTTCACTAATGAGAATATAATTGTTAACATATATCCACGAGTACATGGGTCATACAAGTAGTAAAGAATACTTTAATCTATATATCAATCCCACTTGGATTGTATCGTTTGTTCGATTATTTAATAGTAAAATGACTCATTTCTAGTAATATGAACATCCAGATTTTGAGAGAATCTTAGATCCATGATTTATTCATTTAATGTATCTGATATATGTTAAAATATGATCAAATTAAATTTTGTTTGGACTTAGAATAAAGGTTGTGATATTGTGCAATGGCTCCTTACGCTAACGACATACAAGGTGATTGTCACTATTGAGCTCATCCTAATGATGGTTCTCTCATAATTGTCTCATCTGTATGTTACCACTTAGACAATAAAAAATCTCTGATTGAGAGTCATTCACAATCTCAAAGCCTTTAGGTTAATTTATCAACTAGCCTTGATAGTTTCTTTATATATACACTCTTATTATCCGATCTCAGGTATCATACATACTAAGGATTGGTATGGTTTGTAAGTATTTATATTTTTGGCTTTGTAAGAACCATACTAACATAATTAATATACACTTCTCTGAAATCTCACTAATGAGAACTATATGAGGCAAATCAACTCGAAGGATTATCACTTCAGCAGATATGGTTATGTCTACTTAATGAGACATAAATCTGAATCATTTGAAATGTTCAAATCTTTTCAAAATGAAGTACAAACCTAACTTGGCAAGACAATCAAGACACTTCGATCTGATCGAGGTGGAAAATATTAGAGCTAAGAATTTGATGGTCATATTAGAACTTGTGAAATTATTTTACAATTAACTCCACCTGGAACACCACAATGAAATGGTATGTCTGAGAAAATGAATCAAACTTTATTATATATGGTTCGATCTATGATGATTCTAATAGATCTTCCATTTAACTTTTGGGGTTATGCATTTGAAACAGTTGCGTTCACACTAAATCAAGTTCCATCCAAAATGGTTGAAAAGATACCATATGAGACGTGGATTGATAAAAGACCTATTTTGTCTTTTCTTAAGATTTGAGATTGTGAGACTTATGTAAAATGTCAAGTTTCAAATAAGCTGGAGCTCAAATCTAATAAATGTCTTTTTGTGGGGTATCCTAAGAAAACTAAGGTATACTACTTTTACAATCCCATAAAGAACAAAGTGTTTGTTGCTCGAAATGGTGTCTTTCTAAAAAGAGAATTTATTTCTAAAGAAACTAGTGAGAGTAAGGTACAACTTGAAAAAGTTTGAGAACTACAAGATAATATTGAACTACATGTGGATACTCATAGTTAACAAACTATTTCTGACACACCTCCTATAGCACAAAATTCACATTGTTCTGATAGGATACGTCATGAGCCCTGAGAGATATAGATTTCTTGTGGTTGATAACAATGATGTATTGTTAGTGGATCAAAATGAACCCACTACCTATCAAGAGACTATGTTGGATCTAGAATCTAAGAAATGGTTAGAGGCCATGAAATTTAAAATTCAATCCATGTATAATAATCAGGTATGGACCTTGTTTGACCCACCTGAAGGTACAAAGACCAATGCGTGTAAATAGGTTTTTAAAAAGAAAACTGACATGGATGATAAAGTGCATACTTACAAAGCAAGGCTAGTTGTAAAAGGTTTTAAAAAAACTCATGGTATAGACTATGATACAACTTTTTTACCTATAACTATGCTTAAGTCTATCAGAATTCTTATTGTCATTACTGCATATCATGATTATGAGATTTGGCAAATATATGTTAAAACTACATTTCTTAATGGAAACTTACTTGAGGATGTGTACATGATACAACTTAACGGTTTTATATAACCTAAGAAATATGGTAAAGTATGCAAGCTTCAAAGATCCATTTATGGTTTTAAGCAGGCGTCTTGAAGTTGGAATCTTCATTTTGATGAATCAATCAAGGGGTTTGGATTTGTCAAAAAAGAAGATGAGCCTTGTGTTTATTAGAAAATTTGTGGGAGCATAATTATATTTTTAGTCTTATATGTTGATGATATTTTACTTATTGAGAATGATATCCCTACCTTGAAGAATGTCAATTCTTGGTTAGGAAAATATTTCTCAATGAAAGACTTAGGCAAAGATACCTATATCCAACGAATAAAGATCTATAGAGATAGATCTAAGAGGCTAATTTGTTTAAGTCAAAGTACTTATATAGACAAGGTATTGAAATAATTTAGTATGCAAGATTCTAAGAGAGGACACTTGCCCATGTCTCATGGTATTCCTCTTAGAAAATCTTAGTGTCCTAATACTAAATATGAGCGAGAGCAGATGAGTAAGATTCATTATGCCTCAGTAATATGATCTATCATGTATGCTATGTTGTGCACTAGCCTAGATGTATCATAGTGCTTTAAGCATAACAACTAGATACCCGTTAGATTTTAGTGAGAGTCACTGGATAGCTTTCAAAAATATTCTTAAGTATTTGAGAAAGTCTAAAGATATGTTCTTGGTGTATGGTGGATTAGAAGATGATCTAGTTGTAAATAGTTACATAGATGCAAGCTTCCAATCTGACAAAGATGATTTATGATCGTAGTTGGGATATGTGTTTTGCTTAAATGATGGTGCAATTAGCTAGAATAGTTCAAAGCAAAGCACTGTTGTTGATTCTACAATTAAAGTTGAATACATTGCAACATCTGATGTAGTAAAGAAAGTAGTTTGGATTAAGAAGTTCATAACGAACCTTGAAGTGGTTCTTAGTAATACAAATCTTGTTGATATTTATTGTGACAATAATGGTGCTATTGCACAAGTAAAGGAACTTAGATCATGTCAGTGATCCCAACACATTTAGGCGTTATCATCTCATTCAAGAAATCATTGAGAGAGGTGATGTTAAGATATGTAGAGTTCCAATAAATGACAATATTTCTAATCCATTGACTAAGCCTCTACCACAAATAATGCATGATCATCATGTCAGGTTCATAGGTATTAGATAAATTGATAAATCGGCCTAGCACAAGGGGGAGATTGTTAGTAATAGTGCTCTAGGCCTATCATATGGACATGGTATTTTGACTATTTGTGAGAATTAATTATTATTATTATTTACATGTTAATTATATATAATATTCTTGAATAATATTATTAATTATTCTAATGTCCCTAATTAGTTATTATTCTGGGAATAAAAATGAATTAAGATTAGTATAAAGTTTGATTAATACATGGATCAAAGTCATAAGTTAAGCTATAATAGTTATGTTATTAAATCCTTTGACTTGAGATCACTATAGTTCTCAACATAAAGAATATTATGGTTTGATATAATCAAACATTGTCATTAATCAGATGACTATAAAGGTTTTACTTGAACATAATAAGAATTATATAGTGAGATATGAGCAATTAAGAAGGAATTTATCACTCTTATTATTAGAGATATATCTCTGGGTCTCCTCAACAATTGAGACTGAGAAAGGCATGGTCATTCTCAAATAAATTGATGGAGATCGATATTATTTGTTTAGTCAGTCTAATTGGGTTTCAAGTAATCAAAGATAGAATGATATAAAGTTGACTTTGTCTATACATTATATTCTATCAAGATATCATGAGACAAAAAGATTATGTCATTAGCTATATTAAGGTTATATTGGATCATGAGCTTTTCATTTAACTTGGGTAGTCATAATGTCTTGCTAGAAGTTGCTTATGACTTATAGGTTTAAAAAATGACTTAGGCCTACTACCAATGTTAATTGAACATATAGGGTCACACATTAAGAATGAATAATAACAGTTATATTGAACTTGAGTTTTAATGAATAAATTCATTTAAAAGGGGGTTTTAAGGATTTGAATTTAAGTTGTTATAATATTAAATTTATTTATGACTAAACCCCTAACAAACTTATGTGTGTGTGTGTGTGTGTGTGTGTGACATATTTGATGTAAGCTGTCATCTTTTATAAATTAGATATTAACTCTTTCATTTTGAGAAGATAAATCTGAATTAGCATTCAACAAAATTATTCATTATTTGTTTGTGTATGGATACTTGTAGAGGGTGACCATTTTTCAGAAAGGCGGCACCTTTGATGATTCGAATAAACCAATATGCACATTTTGAAGGCTTGACGGATCGATCTATAAGTGATAAGTTTTGTTTACCCTTCCTTCATATTTTTATAAAACTTATGTGATCCTTGGTGGGTTAAGGGATAAAAATTATAAATTCCATTGTATTTATGTTCCAATTAGATTGGATATTCTGCCCGAAACTCCAACAATCAAAATACTTATAAATGATAGTCAAGCCTTAGCATTACAAGTCAAATGGCTCCATCTTAGGAGGGACATAAATTCAAAAAAGGGAGCTAAACAAGGTTATGGAAAGAAAGGCATGCTATTTAAATGGGAATTAGGAAAGATATAGGCATCGAGGCAAAAGAGACAAGGCAACTAGCAAGGCACAAGTGTTTCAACACACATGGGATAAATTAAACATGCAATTAGAGATGGAAAGGGTCAAAAGGGTAAGGAACATTGACTTTCATCTTGAAGATATATCATGGTTTCACAAAGAGCTTAGCAAGAAAATTTGGCAAAGTAGGGATTACTTTTTAATGAAGAAAATAAAAGGAACTAATCTCTCGAAATTGAAGAATCAAAAAAAGACGTTATCTTCCTTTAATGAAGCCTCCAAAAGCATACAAAAAAGATTGAAGGTTTATACTCCTCCGAGCTATCAAGAAGGACGGGTATTCTATGAAGGAAGCTCAAGGAATAAGGGAGAAGCACTAAGAATGGTGAAAAAAAAATATCAAAGAATGATATACATGCTTGGGAAAGGATGTATCACAAGAGCTCCGCCAAATACATCAAAATGACTAACACGGACAATTGGAATATTAGGTGTGATGCCAACACGCCAACGATGAGAAGATCAAAAGACTAGTAAAGATGCACAAACCTAAAATCCTTGCCATATTGGAACCCATGGTGGATAATGCTCAACTACTAATACTCAAAGGAAGGCTCAAGTATGAGGAAGGATTTTCAAATAAAGCTGGAAATATATGGGTTATTTGGAAAGAAGACATTAAAGCCTTCATAAGCAAAAAGTTGTGCCAAATGGTAAGCTTAAATATACAAAATAAAGATTTTGAAGAGGTGGTAGTTTCTTTTGTTTATGCTAGAAACAACAAAGATGAAAATGAGTTTCTTTGGATTGAAATGGATAAAATAATAAGAGAAGGCAAAGTATGGCTCGTAGGTGGTGATTTCAATGTGGTTTCCAACTCTATGGAAAGAAAATAAGGTAAAGGCTTAGAAAAGAGGGCAATTCAATAATTCAATGAGGATATTGACACATGCAAGCTCCTTGATCTTGGATATATTGAACCAAACTTCACATTGTTTAATAATGGGAAGAGAGATTAAAAATGGGCAAGACTTGATAAAATTATTCACAATGATAAATGGATAGATGTCATTCCTGCCACAACTATCACCCACTTAATTAGAACTTGCTATGACCATAATCCACTTTTCATCACTATCAACCAGCCCAAACCCAACACCCAACCCCACTTTGTCTTCCAAAATATGTGGCTTCTACATGAAGAATTCTATTAAGTCACACAAAACTCTTGACAAAAGGAGGAGAAAGGGAATCCATTCCAAATAATCACCAATAAAATCAAGAAGCTAAAAACCAAGCTCAAGGAGTGGAACAAAGTAAAGTTTAGGAATGTATATGACAAAGTAAAGGAGGCTAAAATCATAGTGATTGAAAGGGAGAAGGCTTTGAAGGATGATGGCTCCAAGGAGAATCTTGAAGAACGAAACACAGCCCAAGCGAGACTCAAGTTAAGGCTAAAATGGAGAAATATTTGCTCAATTAAAAGTAAGAATTAAATGGTTGAAAGAAGGGGATCGCAACAAAGTTTTATTATAAAGCGATCCAATTACAAAGAGGTAAAAGACAAATTTATAGAATTAAAGATAAAAATAGAGAATGGAAGTATAAAGAAGATGAAATAAGTGGAATTCTGCTGAAAAATTTTCAGCAGCACCTTATGGGGGCTTCCCCAACAAGCCCGGATTAGATTCTTGAACAAATCGGATGACTAATTAATGAAGAACAAAACAAGGTCCTAAGAGTAATGCCCAGGGAGGAGGAGGAGGTGAGGAAAGTCATTTCAGCTTGGAAGGAAAAGCGTGGGAGGATTGGATGGAATGATAACTTTTTTTTTTCTAAAAAAGCTAGGATATTATTAAGAAGGATATCATCCAAGCTGTAAATTTTTTCTTCTATGGTTTTGACCTACCCAAATCATGGACAAGTACGCTCATTGTTCTAATCCAGAAGAAAGATAACTCCCAAAGAAGTGATGACTACATGCTAGCTAATTAGCCTTTGCAATGTCACTTATAAAATCATTGCTAAGATTCTAGCTAAAAGATTGGAAATTATACTCAACCTCATCATCTCACCAAAACAAGTCACATATTTCAAAGGAAGAAATATTATGGAGAACATCTCACTTGCACAAGATATGTTACAATATATCCAGAAAAAGAGAAGAGATCACAATGTCTTGCTCAAATTGGACATGGCCAAAGCCTTCGATAATGTTTCTTAGAACATTTTGTTCCATGTCATAAGAAGATTTGAATTTGTGAAATAATAGATTGACATGGAGTTAGATGCACCCCTAACGATTGTTTTTCCATTATTATAAATGAGAACACAAATGGATTCTTCAAGGCTTTCAAGGGAGTCTGGCAAGGTGGTCCTATCTCTCCCCCACTCTTTATTATTTTTGCGGAGATTTTTTTCTAGGAATCTAGCCAAACAAATGGAAGAAAAAGATGAGCTATTTTATTTTTTTTACTTATGTGATAATAATATTTTATATACATCTCACCAACTCATACACAAAAATTGATAGACTAAATGATTTTATGATGTCAAACCAAATCATGATTATGAGAGGTAAGTCATGTTATATTATGATTTTGTGATATATTGAATATTCATAGATATGAGAGTGTCTAAGAATGCCTAACATAGGGTTTCATTATTCTAATGGAACTATTGTGTAGGATGTGATAAATAATGACAAGTAAATTGTGAGACACAAAGTAATGGGCATGCATCAATCAGAAATGATTGCTCTCGGCAAACTTCCTTTTGTGATGATTTTCATGGGTGGAATTACTAGGTTAGCATAAATTATATGATATGAGTGTGGTGTTAAGTGCTAATGAAGTCAAAAGTATGGATATTATTATGACCATATCATTGTGTATTCGCTATAAGTATCGACCAAAGAATAGAGATAAGCATAATCAAAAACAACCATCCGAGGAGAGCTGATATATTGATGAATAGCCTAAAAGGAGTTGAAATTATGGAGTTGCTAATTATTGTGTCAATGTGAAACTTCAATAGATGGTGACAACTATATTGAATGCAATACCACAAAAAGATCATCCATGGTGATGATAGTCTATGATTGATTAACTCTTGAAGCCTAAAAAGTCAATTAGAGATATCATAGAATTTTAAACATGCATATCAGAATAATCACATTTTAAAATTATCTAGCCAATCCATCAATCTTGATTTTTGACATCATTTACAAATAACCATACATCATTTTCTTATTTTTAGAAAAATAATTTCTCTAAAAAATACATGAATAAATGAGTTTCTAAATGTGTTAAAAATTATTTATTGGTGTCAAAGTTTTTATTTTACATCAATTAATCATATATATAAATTAATTGAATTAATTTTCATGAAACTCATTTCAAATAATCCAAAATAAAAGATTTATAACCACATACATAAAATCAAAATCAAAAGTATATGTAATTAATAATAGAAAATATGAAATTTCACTTGAGTTTCTATTAATTTCCTACCTTAAAAAACTTTTCCAAGTCTTTAACCTCAAACCCTAGCTCTAATATTATAATACAAACTTTATTAATCATAATTCAAACTCGATATAAAATAAAAGAAAAAAAATGGTTAGTAATTTGTGCAATTTCAATCCTAATCTAATAAATCTAGCAAGAAAATAAAAAAATATTAATTAAAATAAAATCTAACATTCATTGTCAAGATTACAGACCTTTCATGGCTGTTTTTATTTTAAAAGATGGGGTTCTTAAGCTTAACTACTTCATCGGATGAAATTTTACCAATAAATATAAAATTTATGTTTTATTTCAATGATTTTGGTAAATAAATAAGGTCGACAAGAAAGGAGTAGATAAATAAAAAGTGAAATAGAAGATAAGTCATAATATATAATGAAATAATAGTGAAATGGAAAGATAAATGAAATAATATATAATGTTATCTTTCATTCAATAGTAAAATGATCAATCTGCTCATATGAGTTCAAACTAGTCTATCTTTCTCTCTAAAATTTCAAATCTAGTAAATTTAAAAGTATTCTTCACCATTTTATATCTATAATTAATTTTTAAACATAAAAATACTTTTTAACAACTTTATCTATATGTATTTAATGAAATAATATATAATGAAACTAACTTGTCAATTCATATTAATAGATAAAATGGAGAAAATTTATTTTTTTCCTAGGTCTCATAGAAAACATCATTATACATAAGCAAGTAAACTAACTCTTAAGTCTAAGTGTCTCTCCGAGACTTAGACTCAAAACCCTTTTTTGTCATCTTAAGTAATTTAGTTAATTCATTGTAACTTAATCAAAATACTATTAATTCTCTCTACATGATATCTATACTTATATTCACTTTATTACTTATATCACCTATATACTTGTAGAAATTAGTTAGTTTGCATAAATATGTCTTACAAGATTTTGGTGTCAGGCCAAGAATCATTAAGTTATTGACATCATAGCAAAGTTGCAATAAGGATGTTGATCGACATCAATTATTCCTAAATTTTAGGGTTCATAATTCTTATAATTTTGATACATACATTTTATTATATGTTAATTATGCACATTTCACCTAAAACTGAATTTTTATATAACTTTATGTAAAACAAATAAATCATGAAGGAAGAGAAGTGGGAAAGATCTAGAAATGAGATGTGACTCCAAAGCCAATATCACATCACTCTATGTAGAGTAGGAGGAAAAGTTGTTGTTGTACAACAAGTTAGAACCACAACATCACATTTATGAGTCACAACATTCGTATGTTGTGGCATCATTTCTCACGGCTGCAGCTTAGTCACTCAGTTGTGACTCTACTACACAATCGTGATATTATATTAATATATCATGACTCTACTTAATGGTCATGACACCATCTCAATAATTATGATATTAATTGGTTAGTCTTCACATCATAGGAGACACAACAACACATTATTAGTCATGACTTTTCATGGTTCACAATTATTTTACAATAGGTCATGACATTACTTATTGATCACAATAATATTTTTTCTATCATGAAATCATATGTCAATTCATACATTAATATTTTGTCATAATGCTAACATACGTAGAAATAGGCATTATTTAGTCATGTTAATATTTACTCAGTCATAACATATTATTAGTCATAGCTCATCCTGCTTAGTTTTGATGGGAATCAGAAGAAGACCTAAATCAATAATACATGACAATTGGAGTAGAAACTATTTTCTAATTTTTTAGAGTCCAAAAGTGAAGAATAAAAAAGTGAATAGGATACCAAAAAAAGATATAGAATAAAGAGATGAGGTCAAGAACAAAAGGTGATAAACATGACAAATTTCTAACAAAGAATATATTAGAAAAAGAAAAGAAGTTCAAGGGAAACTCTAGCAATCATGCTTTGACAATGTAAACCAATAGTAGAAGCATTTCTCAAAACTAATAGTAGAGAGTCAACTCCTAGAGAAGTTCTAATAGCATAAGTAACTTGTGACAAGAGGATTCAATATGAGTTTTCATTTTTAATTAGTTGTATTCATGAATAAATATTGCATCAAATATTTCATTTCTTTCTCCATGATAAGCTAAAACTTTGTTAGGATTGATTTATGAAATATGAATGATGACAGCAAGATATAATCTAAGGAATTCTATGGAATTGTAGTGTAGATTTTGTTGATACCTTTGGAACATATTTTGACATCTTAGTGTTAGCCAAGATGTATGCATATTACCATCATAGCTAGTCATGTGGGTTTCACAATGATTAATGATCATCCAATAATAATGCTCATGTGTGTTTTTTAGTATAAAAACAAATAATAAGAACATATATGTGTGATTTATGGAAGCGTGACATGCAATAAGAGCACATGTATGGGTAACTCTCTATATGGAATACTAGAACTAGATAAAGACTCTAGATATTCATCGTATGGATTGTGCCAAGTAACTAATAAAATGTTCTGAGTGTCAACCAAGTATTTGGCTACCTAAGGGGATTATGTGATTCTTATAATGACTATGATAAAAGAATAAGAACACATGCGTGAGGCACTCACCATGACAAGGTGACTATAGGTGCCTCTAATCTAGTTGTGTTGGTCTGTGGCAAGCACACAAAGTCATTTTTACCCTAATTGTTTTAAGATGAATTATTGGGGAAATAATCTCATTGAAGTCAATATTTTTTTTCTAAACATATCCATTTACCTCCAATCTTGCACAATACCATTCTACTTAATCATTTCTATCCTACTTAATCTTGTAAGCCCATTTGTTACCAATGGGTTTTCTTCTTAGTGGTAATAGTACTAGTTTCCAAGATTTGTTCTTATGTAGAGCTTCAATTTCTTCCTTTATGTTTTTCATTTATAGAGATGTATCTAAACTATTCGTAGCTTCGTGAATATTTTCTATCCTCTTTAGAAGATAATATGCAATAACGCTCTCCATAACAAACTCAGAGTGCCAAGCTGGCGACCTTCTATCACATGTTAGCTAACTAACTTTTTGAGCCTCAGACTCAACTTGCTTTTATGTTTCATGCTTTGGTTGTTCCTCTATAGATATTGGATTTTGAAATATACTTTCAGGATTTTGAATCCAACTTTATTCTTTCTTGAGTGTTTTATATCACATATGCAAAACATCCAAAAAAGTATAAAATAGAGTAGTTGATGGCATTGTTAAGCTCTACATATGTTTCAGAATTTTGAAATATAATATACTTTCATGTGTTTTATATCACATATGAAAGTATAATATACTTTCAGGATTTTGAAATATACTCTGGTTGTTCCTCTATAGACTCAACTTTCAGGATTTTGAAGATGTAGACTGGTAAGTTAATAAGCTTACCAGTCTGCATCTTCATCAATGTCTTCAAATCAATCGTAGTTGATGGCAATCAATATATTACATAATATGCAGTGTAGGCTGCTTCCTCCCAAAAAAAGTTGGGTAGACTTGTGGCCCTCAACATTGTTATCACTCATTCTATGAGAGTTATGTTCAACCATTCTTTTAATCCATTTTGTTTTGGCATATATGTGATTGTGAATTATTATTTGATACCTTTTTTCTTACAAAAAGTAGAAATCACCATCTATATACTCTCTTTTATTATTTGTCCAAAAATACTTAATCTTTTTCCCGGTTTCATGTTCTACCCATACTTCAAAGTCTTTAAAATTTTATAACATATATAACTTTTTCTTAATTGAATACACCCAATATCTTTTTGAGTAATCATCAATAAAAGATACAAAATATTTTGCTCCTCCTTGGGATATTTCAAGTAATTCTAATATATCATAATGTATCAAGTCTAGAATACTTTTACTTATTACAATTAATCCACTAAATATCAATCTATCCTACTTGCTTATTACCCAATGCTCACAAAAAGGTAAATTTGCTAATTTGAGCATCAGACGTATCATTTTGTTAGAAAAAATCTTTAAACCTTATTATGATATGTGGCTTATTTTGAGATGACACATCATTATTGATTCTTCTCCTTTGCTAATTGATATAATACATGCATCTACTTTCTATATTGTTTCTCTTTTAAGCATGAATAAGTTTATCGTAATTTTTTCTCCCTTCATGACCACAAGTGCACCTCTTATAAAATTTTTATCATCTCATTCTCAATTTGAGTTTTACTTCCAAGACTATCTATTTTTCCTAGAGATAATAAGTTTTTCTTCAAGTTCATCACTTGTCGTACCTCTTGAATGGTATGAACCATATCATCAAATATTTTTATTTTGATATTACCGATTCCAAAAATCTTCAAAGCAAGATCATTACTCATGTCCACAAAACCTTCCGAAATTAATTGATATCTATTAAACCAATCATTTCAAGATGTCATGTTCCATGAAGCTCCCGAGTCTAGTAAAAACACATTACCAAACTACTTTCTAATTTCAATTATTCTTGTCACCTTACTATATAAGATGTCATCATCATTGATACTTACAATATTTTCTTGAGTATTTGATAACTCATCATTCCTACTTTTTGTTCTTAAACCAACAATCTTTTTTGAAGTGCCCTTTCTTACCATAGTTGTAGCACTAAATATTTTTCTTACTTCTTAATTTTGATCTACCATATATCTAACTCCCACTAGAGTCATGTACCATTGATCTCTCTCATATTATCATCAAGGCATCTTTTTGTTGTGCATTTGTATTTCTATGCTCCTTATTTTTGTATCTACTTTTTTCTTCGAAGATGATAGAGACAATATCATTGAAGATTAGACTATCTATTAGAATACTATTTGTCAGATTAATAACGTGTTGATCATATGAATTAGGTAAACTTTGGAGTAAAATTTTAGCACATTCAACTTCTTCTATTTTATGACCCAACATAGAAAATTGAGAAAATAAAGTATTCAAAGTATTGATATGATTAGTTACAATAATAGATTTCATCATTCACAAAGTGTGAAATCTTCTCTTTAAAAAGATATTATTATGAAGTAACTTCTCGAATAATCTTGTGAGAGTATTTAAAATTTTTTTTGTGGTATTTTTTTCTATCACACTCGATAATACTCTATCAGCTAATGTAAATACAGATCAAAAATCACATTACCATACATCTCATTCTACTTATCTTCAGAAATATCGATGGGCCTTTTTTCAATTGCATCTAAGCAATTATTCTTCCTTGATGAGCATCTAAGCAAAGGGTATATTAGTCATTTTGAGGGGTAAGAAGGTGAATATTTTGTATGTTATCCAGGCAAGAGTACCTAGAGATCGGGCAAATATTGTTCATCATAAGAGTAACATTAATCTTTAGCATAAGAGACTTCGTCACATGAGTGAGAATAGCTTCTAGCTAAAAAATATCTTACTATTTGAATCTTCTCTTGATGAGCATATGGACTACATGGCTAGAAAAATCCAATGATCACCTTTCCATTCTCATCCACACTAGATGAGATTGAATATTCATTGATGTCTACCCTATGTAGAGCTGAACACACAGTGAGACCCTTTATTTTGTCATATTAATTGATGATCACTCTAAGAAGGTGCAAGCATATACACTACAAATAAAAGATCTAGTTTTTCATGTCTTTCAAGATTTTTCATGCTAGATTTGAGAGAGATGCCGGTATAAAATTGATCTTCATATATTCTAATAATGAGGTAGAATATCGAGATCAATTTGATAGTTATTATATGTCCCATAGTATTAGTCATGAAAAAATACCAACCAAGATGTCGCAATTAAATAGTATTGCTGAGATGATGAACAAGACTATTGGGGAGAGAGTTCAACGCATACTTTTTCATGCACATCTTTCTAAGGAATTTTTGGGAGAAGCTATGCATATGGTTATTAAGGTAATCAACATGTACCTTATTGTCACCTTGGATGGATATGTTCCTAATAAGATCTAGACTAGGAAAGATTTCTCATATGATTACTCATGAGTTTTTGGCTACAAACCCTTTGTTAATATTCTAAAAGATGAACGATCTAAAATCGATGATACTACACATCCATGTATCTCTATTGGTTGTAGATATGAGAAGTTTGGGTATAAAATATGGGACCCAATTACCAAGAAGCTTATTCAAAGTAGAGATGTGATTTTTCTAGAGAATCAGTTTATAGATAACAGTCATTTGAGCAGAGATGATAATGATACCACTTAGATTCCTATTTGCACAAATTTGATGCTAGTTCCTTCTAAAGATCAATGAAGAAATTGACAACCACCTAATATCTCTGAGCCTCAAAATACTTGTGATATTTTATAAGCTACATGATATACATGATATCATCAAGCTTCAAGATATACCTATTTAGGAGATGAGAGACCATATTCAATATGAAACTGAGTAGAACCTAGTTTTTCATCTTGATACATCTCAAATTTGAACTGAAAAGATCATCTAGGTCTCACCAAATACTCTATAGACTCAGAGATTACATATTACTCATAAGATGTAGGTGAGCCCGAGACCTATAAAGAGGTCATCTCTTCTTAGAATAAAGAGGAATGACTTTGGGCTATGCAGAAAGTGATGAAGTTTCTTCACATTAACCAAACTTATGACCTAGTACCCTTACCAAAAGATAAGTTTTCTTTAAAAAATATATATCTTTTTAAATTAAAACCTAGTGACGATGACTCTCAACCGAGATACAAGGCTCAGTTAGTATCAAAGGGTTTAGTCAAAAGAAAGAAATTGATTTTAATGAGATATTTTCTATGGTAGTAAAGATGTTTTCTATTCGAGTAGTTATGAGTTTGGCAGCTAGCTTTAACTTAGAAATTGATTAACTCGATGTGAAGACTATATTTCTTCATGGTGAGCTTCACGAGACTCTCTACATGGATCAGCCTAAGGAATTCATTGTAGACGGAAAGGAAGGTATCATATCCAATTGAACAAGAGCTTTTATGGTCTTAAACAAGCTCCTAAACAGTGGTACAATAAATTTTATTAGTTCACGGAGATTTTTAGCACACATCTTGTGATCACTATATATTTTTAATCATTAGTTGGGACATGATAGTCTTATACCATTATTATATATTGATGACATATTTATAATTGGCCATAATAGAGTACTAATTGATAGACTTAAGGGGGAGCTGGGAAAAGTATTTTTTTATGAAAGATTTAGGCCTAGTCAGGTATATTTTAGGGATAAGTATCATCTAAGATATGCCTTCTAGGCATATCTGGTTGTCTTGATAATGATACATTAGTAAAATTCTTGAGAGGTTTTTCATGAATGAGGTCAATCCAGTCTCAATTCTTTTAACTATATATTTTAAGCCGAATACCTAGCATAGTCTCAAAATCGATGAGAAAAGGAGAGACATGAGTCATGTTTCCTATACCTTAGTAGTTTGTAGTCTTATCTATGTTATGGTCTACACTAGACTAGATATAGCATATGTTATATGTATTGATAGTTATTTTCTCATGAACCTAGGAAGATATCACTAGCCTACAGTGAAATCTATCCCAAGATACTTAAGAGAGATTTCTCAGCTATCTTTGTCCTTTGGTAGGTTAAAACCAATACTTCTTAGATATACTAATTTTGATATGACCAGTAATATAGATATACATAGATCCACCTTTGGTTGACTTATAACCTTTGGAGGAGAAGTTATATCTTGGCAATCCAAGCTACAGAAGTGCATAATACTATCTAGCACTGAGGCTAAGTTCATTGTAGCTAATGGAAGCTTGCAAATAAACTCTATTGATGAAAAGATTTTTTGGAACTTGGATGTGTGAAAAGATACACATATTATATGATGCGATAGTCAAAGTCTTATACATCTCTCTAAGAATTTAATATTTTAGAGTAGGTCAAAGAACATTGATATATGATATCACTAGATATGAGATGCATTAGACGAAAAGCCAGTTCTATTTGAAAAGGTACACATGAATAAAGTGTCGCCAATATGTTCTTGAAATTATTATCATCGGTAAAGTTTAATTTTTTAAAGTTATGTCTTGGTATGTGTCTAGTCTCATAGAGCAGAAGAGGAGATTTGTCATGTATGCATGAGTTGGAGAGATCAGTTTATTAATTTTGTTTGTTTTGTTTTTTCTAAAGGCTGAAGTATGGTAGACCAAACACGTGGAATAAAATCCCATGTGTTTAAAAAACTAGAAAAAAATTTGTGAAACCTAGATTCTTCCCATTTTCACAAATATGGCACGTGTGGTGCCCTCTTGGATGGGGGAGTGTGCCCATTTGATTCCTCAATAAAAACAAAGAGAACCTCATTTTTTGAGGTGATTCATGCATGATAAACAAAGATGTGCGGGATATTTTTTTTATTCCATAATATGAGCTAGTGTGGCAGAAGTATTTATTCAACATATTTTGTGAGTTATTGTTTCTACCTCTTTTTTAATTATGGTCCCCCCTCTCTTTCTCCTCCATACATTAATCTTAATATTACAATTTAGGTATTTATGTGATTGTGTTTAAATTGTAATATGTGTTCATCGATGTGATTTATATTTTTTGTGCAATGCATGTGCATATTATATATATAATCATGACATGTTATAATTTTAGTGTATATAGTGTAGATACTATTAGTTTCTATTTTTGTGTGTAGGAGTGTATGTCGTAAGGAATTGGAGCTTGGATAAATTTAAAGAATTAAAAGCTTCAAACATAATATCCTCTTCGGTCTAGAAATAACTATACTATTATGTTGTTGAGTAAGAGCCATAAATCTAACAAACTTATCCTATCACTCAAAGAATAATGCAGAAAGAGATCCAAAGCATTCACCTAAAAATCTCAAGTTTATGTGTGTATAATGGATTTCTAATCTCTATGATTTTACATCCTAGAAAATACTTTTGGTCTAAAACATAATTTTGGGTGTATTGTGCTTCACAGACTTCTAGTACGTGTAAATAAGTATTTAGTATTTATCATTCGATTTAGCATTATTATTATGTAAACTTCATTTTCATTAGTTGTATCTTTTAGACTTTTTTTAATTGAGGTTTTTTCTTAATTTAGGGTTTTTAATTATTTGGTTTTGTATTTAAATCAATCATTATTCACGAAACTTTGTGGATTACAATAAATCACAGTTCAAATGTCCAACCTCAATACAAACTACATGCATCAAGTAGTATCATTGGCAAATATATATATATATATATACACACACACACACACACACACACATATATAAATATGTGTGTGTATAAACATACATAATTATATAAACATAAACTTATATAAATATATAAATATATAAATAAATATAAATAAATATAAATAAATATAAATACATATAAATAAATATAAATAAATATAAATAAATATAAATAAATATAAATAAATATAAATAAATATAAATATAAATATATATATGCACAAACACATGCATATATACGTGTGTATATATATATACACATGTATATATGTATCTACACACACACACACATGTGTGTGTGTGTTTATAGATTTATATATTTATGTAGCTTTATTATAGGCTAGCTTGGTCGATTTTAAGCTATCCTAGTTCATTCTAGGCTTGGATGGATTCATACTAGCTAGCCTACATTAGGACCAAGCTAGTTTGGTGAGGCCATTCGGGCTAAAAATTGGCATGTATGGTATGGGCTAGCCAAGTCGGGTCATGTTGTGTTGCATCTCCTGAGGGCCAGAAAGACTATCTTGGCACGACCATGATCTAAACACAATATTTTCGTGTCATGCCTCATGTCATGCTCGGATCAGCCAGCCTAGTTGACACACACACACACACACAGTGTGTGTGTGTGTGTGTGTGTGTGTGTGTGTTTATTTTTTTTTTAAACAAAAATAGTTTTCATTTTTTTTTTGGAAATTACTTTTTGAATTAAAAAGTAATTTTTATTTTTTTTTTGGGAAATCAATTTCTTAATAGAAATACAGCTTCGAAATTTGAAAGAGTAGTTTTCGAATTTAAAAATCATTATTTTTGATTAAAAAAAATTAAATGGGACAAAGAAAAATTAGGTTTATAATTTTGAATGCACAAAACAATAAATATTTTTATGTCTTGGTATACTTTTTTTAAATATTAAAAACTTATTTTTTTTTTTTGTAAATATGTTGAGTATACCAAAACATAATTTATCCTTTTAATTAGTACGAAACTAAAAATTATGTCTTTCTATATTAAATAAAACAAATTACTATTTAAGTATCTTCCTTTTTAAAAAAATACACTCAAGCAAAATTTAATTAAGTTTTTGTGGACTTTCACTTAACTTTAACATTATGTCACATTCCTATCAGTTTCACCAATTAAAATCTTCACACGAACATTTTAAAAGAATAAAAAAAATAAACAAATATTTTTAAAAAACATAATGTTTAAACTATTTTCAAAAATATGAAACCTATATATACCTTTAGAAAGGTATATATGCATTTCAAAACAAATATATACTATTGGAAAAATGTATATATATATTTTGGGAATGTATATATATGTATTGGAAAACAATATAAGTTACAAAATGTTTTTAGCTTTACCCTTTAAAATCTGGATATATGTTGCTAATATATGCATTTAAGTTCAAAACATACAAGTTATAATATTGTGTGTGTGTGTGTGTGTGTGTGTGTGTGTGTGTGTGTGTGTGTGGTTTTCATAATTTATAAAACAACTCTTGCACAACTTTCATTGTACAAGAGTTACAAATAGCTAAAGAATAGAATTCATGTAATTCATCCAAAATAATTTTTAGCTTTGTAAAATAACTAACATATTAATGTCCATGGTTCGAATTGGACAACAACAATTTTAAGTGGGGGGCATCTGAATTGTTACTTCAATGATATCTATCATAAAAATATTTCCACATTTTAAATGCGAGGTCAATATTCAAAATCCAATATTCTTTGGATACAATACTTCAAAATCCAAAAAATCACCATATAATTGCTTCTTCTCCATGAATTACGGAGACTATGTAAATCAAGATGAGAACGACAAAATTAATCTAGGATTATTTGAATTGATAATAAAAAAAAGATTGCTCAAATAATTAAATGTAACATTAATGTGATCAAAATAATTATTTCCATTAGCATGAAAAATAAGAAATTGACTAGCCGAATCATTTAAAGCAACATCTCTCTTCCTTACCATGATATTTGGTAACTTACAAAGATCAAAGAAAGGAACAAGGGCGCACCTAAGGTCTAGAGAAAATATATATGTTTATTCACACGCACATATAGACACACACACACACACACATTATGATGTTCAATTGCACAATTTTTATTTTAATATATATTTCATAAATATTTCATGACTATGTAATTATATGTTAATAATATATTTTAACATATTTCACAACTCTATAATTGTTTAAGTCCCATTTTTTTTGCTTCATTTTTTTCATGTTGTGATTTGTCAATATTTTTCATGATAAATAGTCAAAATACGATAGTAAATAATTGTGAATTTCTAGTGATAGCACCTATTTACTATTTCTAGATTGATAATATCACATAGTTAAGACTCCACAGAAGTAATTTTGATTGATATTGAAAATCATATAAAAATATCGAAAAATGTTGATTCCTTCCAGTAAAATAGATAATAATGATAATATAATACTTTTCTTGAAAGTATTAATCTCACCATCCACTATTAGTCTCTTACACACATAGTGGCAATGTTTATAATGAAAGTTAGCAACATACATAAATAAAAAATTTGAACTTCTTTTGGGAAGAAGAAAGAGGCAATCTTTATAAATTCAATTTTTAATGGGGACAAAGTGATTTCAGATGATACTTTTGATGATATTATAGTGTCGAGGGCTAGTAAAAAATATTAATACCAACCAATAGTTCTCTAGATTTCATATTTGTAGATATTTTAGATTATAAATTAGTCATATCATCTAGTGAAATATTCATTGTTCTCTTGATGTGAATTGGAAGGATCATCAATAAGAAGCATTATGGATTATTTGACAAGCCATGACAAATATGAAACTGATCTTCCCAAATTCTTTGCTCTTGATATAATAAAACATACATATCAACATTATGATATTTATGTGACATTAAAAAAATTGAAGTATAAATAAAAGATTTTACCCATGTAAATGACGCACCCAATAGATACTTTCAAATTTTATCATTCTATTTAGTTGCATGATAAAAAAAAATTGAGAATCATTATTTTTGTTAAATCAACATGTTGTAGAAGTTCAATTATTTTTTTTCACGTATCCTAGAGTATTTATTGAATTTGAAGATGTGTATCCCCTTTTATGTGCATATGCATTTTTTGTTAACTCAGGTTTTGGCTTTAATTCCTCTTAAGCTTAAATAATTGAATTCTAAAATTTTTAATTTTATTGTTTTTCTTTTTTAAAAAAATGGGTTTTGGAAGAAAAAAAATATATTATTGTGAATAAAAGAGTTACAACATTTTATTATTTAACTCATATGGCATTTTCCTATTCTAAAGTTTGCTAATGCATATATATTTATTTTATATGTCACATAGTTATATTCTAATTTCACTTCCCATTCCAAAATCTTTTTGTAAGCCCATTTAGTTTCTACAAGATAATTCTCAAATAATTAAAGTTATACATTTTTATTTATTTAAATTTGGTCAAGTTCATCCAAAATTCACATTTCATTATATTTCATAAAATGTATCGATATTACCTGATCATTAATATAGAGATGTTTAGGATTTTAGGAAACTAAGAGTCCCAACCATTTACTTAGATATCAAATGTTGAGAAATTACACTTGGCTAATACTAAATGTTGTGAATATAGTGATGGTTATGATTTTAGGATTATATAGAACTCTCTTAGATGAAACATACAACACACAATGAGATGTATATGTCATGGTTTCATTCATATCATAGATGAAGCACACATGCACACTAGAAGAGAAGACGGAAGAGAGAAGAGAAAGAATAGGAGAAAAGAGGAAAATCTCTCTATTATTATACCTTGCTCAAAATGCAAACAATACACATCAATTTTTAATTCTCTCAATCTCTTCATACATTTATCTTAGGATTTATATAGTGAGCGAAAACAAAAAAAAAATATCTAACTTAACCTATGAGTCACATCATTACATAATATGTCATGGTTTCATTCATATCACAATACCAAAGAATCGGTTATGACTTGAATCATTATATCACCAATCGCATTATCACAAAACATGTGACTTCTGTTCAGTATGCTAAATACCAAATACTACTAATTATTTTAGTAATTATACATGAAGTATTTATATAGGAAAAAGTTTGATAAAATAATTTTACTAATATATAGTTTTGATGAATTATAATAAAAAGTAGTGAAATTGAGTAGTTTTTATGTGAAATATGAAACATGGTGAATTTTTTGGGAAAGATGCGAGCAAAAAGTTATGTAAAATCATAGTATTCCTTGTGTTATGTCTTTGTTACAACTTATTTAACTTATATGATAGTTTTGATATTTATTCTTGGCCGAAGCTCTACATAAATAGTTGTGATCATTTTTTAATATCAAGACTTTATCATCTCATTGACACAATAATTTTACTATGCAACACATTCTTTTTGGAAAATAAAAATTTTCTCAGAGTTACAGTTATACTAGCTCATAACATTTTTGTGATTGTGACATTAATTTTGTCATAGCAACTAAGCACTCTACTAATACTAAAGCTATGGTATCCTCCAACACCATGACTTTCTCATTATAGTGCCACCAATATTAAGAGAAAAGTTGTGGCACCTATATAGTGTCATAGCATTTAGATATAGAGAAATCCTAAGAACATTTACCCAAGTCATAGCCATTTCTAGGACATTGACTTTTTGCTATTGAAAAATGACTAAATCCGTGGCTAATTCCCAACACAATAACTTTAGGTTATATAGATGAAATGCATAACCATGGTCATTCCCATCACTATGATAATTCATAGTGTCATGACAATCTAATGAAAGAGAAAGACTAAATCCAATGCTCATTCTCAATATTGTGACATTATGTATAGAGATGAAATATATAATCATGGTTATTCTTATCACTACAATAATCTAAGAAATAAAGAGATCAAATGCATAGCTTTTTCATAGTATTATGACTTTGTATTATAGAGTTGAAAAGTCAAAGTCACGAAATTCCTAAAAATCAAGTCTTTTCACTTAGAATTTTCACCTAGCCATCTGAATATAAAAGTGCAAAATAAAGAGATTTTGAAAAGGGGCAACACAAGGCATGAGCACAAACCCTAAGGGGGGCATGAATTTTAATTCTATCTAGGGAAAAATATGAGGCACATGAATAAGTATAGTGAGTTTAAGGTTTAATTTCTAGATTTTCTTGAGTGCTATCATTAAGAACCCAAAATACTATTAAAAAAATTTTAAATTATCTCATGTGAATTCCTCCTTAGTGTTGGAATAAATTGAGGTCTAGGGTTGATATATTTGATTTCATATGATAGATACTTGATAAATAGTTTTTATGTTTGGATTGTATTATGATTTGATTATTAATTAATATAGTATTTATGTAGAACTCAAGTAAGGGTTTTACTGTTAGTAAGTTTGTATGTGGTATCATGATGGATGATGATATGTAGGATATGAAGCATACTCATACATAATAGTAAGAAGAAAGTGATAGCCCTTCTGATCATGACATGTGAGACAAACATATATGTCAAAACTTAACATTGAATAAGTTAATAATGTGAGTATAGTGCTTATGAAGTTGAAAATATGAAAATTGTATAAGTCAATACATTATGCATATCTGAGATAATCTGACCATTGATTGATGTGAAAGTTTTATAGAATATTGTTTCTAAGGATTTCACCTTTAGTGTGTGAGTCACATATCATCATAGTGGATAATGATAAGTGAGACACGATACACATGCAACTATAAATGACTTGTAATCCGGTGATAGTCCTATGAGTTACTTTCTATCATATGAATACTACTCATAAGATTTGAATAAAATTATATATTAATTATATGAGCATGGTTCTTATGAATCTAAAAGTTCAAATACTTTTAATAACACACTAATTCGTATCTTTATAATACATGAGGATAGAGAATAAGAATGCATGTATGAAGTAACTATCAAAAGTAGTTGATGAGTTACCTAAAAGGTATGAACTTATGCAGAACTATTGATCAGAGATGATTCGCCATTTTAATAGTAAATTACTAAAAGTCAACTATGTGGAGACCATCATCATCAATAGGGAGAGCACAATATTTGATTATTACCTTAATAAATGCTATTATGATATTGGCCATCTTTATAATAATTATATATTCATTCATAACCAAACATAATAACAAATTAACAATTTAGATAGAACATCATCCATAATAAAATATGCCCATCAAAGAATCTAATAGTCTTACTAGAAACTTAATTTTATCATTTCAACTAGAATAATAGGTTTAATAAGAGTTGGTTGAATGAACTGCCTATACAATTCCTATGGGATCAATATCTCTATTGCGACTTTATTATAATACCTAATTTGTAGGATTTAATAATGTCCAAATATTTCATTGGGTGAGGGTCTCACTTTCAATCAGTCCAACAAATATATAACTTATATAAAGTATATTTCATCTAGATATCAATCTCATATGAATTTTTTAAGTAGTTCGATCAACCAACTCTTAATCAACTAATACTCTAATTGAAAGATTAAATTATGTTTTTTGTAAGACTCTTAGATTCTATGGGTAGTACATTTCATTATGAATGATGGCATATCTAAATTCTATGATTGTTATTATGTTTAGTTATAGAGTAAAGGTAAGATTATTATAACAATTATATAGTACTCTAATGGCATACAAGATGATTATCAACTATTAGGCCCTCCATAATTATGATTCTCTCATCAATTATACCAAAATAATAAATTATACCTATTCGAGGGTCATTCACAAGTTCACACTCTTAAGCAACTCATCATTTGCCCATTATTACTTCATATATATATTCTTATTCTATGACATTATGTATCATAAAGATATGAATTGCTATGGTATTAAAAATATTTATATTTTTTGTTTCTTAAGTTTTATATCCACATAATTAACATATACTTTCTTCAAATCTTATCGGTATAGTTATATGATAGAGAAGTTACTCAAAGAACTATTAAAACCTTATGAGTCACATTTGATTGTAAATGTTTCATAGCTTACATGTCACTATCAATCATGAAAATATGCAACTCATACTAAAGGTAAACCCTTAAGACAATATTATATAAAACCCCACATCAATCAAGGATTAGTTCATTTAAAGATATACATAATGAATTAGCTTATAAAAGTGTTAGTGCTTTCAACTTCATAAGCACCATAGTCACATGATTAACTTACCTCAATAATGGTTATAATGTAAATGTTTTTCTCACACATCATGATCAAAAAAGTTGATACTTCCTTCCTATCATTTTGTACTAGCATGTTTCATGACTTACATGTCATCATTACTATGATAGGACATACAAGTCCAATAATAGTAAAACCTTAATTTGAGTTCTACGAAAATAGTACATCCATTAATAACTAAATCATAACACAATCTAAACATGAAATCAAATACACTAATCATAAATATCAATTTAGCCTAAAATTAGGGAGGAATTCACATGAGATAATTTAAAATATATCTCATGGAATTTTGGATTCCTAATGATAGTTCTCAAGAGTATCTAGGAATCAAACATTAAACCAACAATACTCATTAGTGCACCTTAGATTTTCTCCTAGGTAGAGTAAAAAATAACTTTCTCATTTAGGGTTTATGTTTGTGCCATACATCACCCTATTGTTTATAAATCTCACCTAGGTATGACTAAAATTGTGCTCCCCAAATCCTAGTTTTTGAAACTTTATTTGTGATTAAGAATTCTTTTTGAAATCTTCTCATTTTGTGTATTTATACTCAAATAGTTGGGGGTGAATTTTAATTGGAAAGTCATTAATTTTAGAAATGCAATGGCTTTAGCTTTTCATCTCTATCACATAAAGACATGCTATTGGGAATAAGCCATAACTTTTGTCTCTATCATACTTTAGATTGTCATGACACTAGAAATGATTATGATTACATATTTTATTTCTATGATACAAAGTTGTGGCACTATGAATTAGTCATGACTTTGATTTCTTTCTTTCATCATATTATCATAAGATTGAGAATGATATTTATCCTGCGTATCCTAAGATATTTTAGTGAATTTCTTATATTTTTTAATATCGGAGAAATAATATTTATCCCTACTTATACTATTAGGTTGATTATGTGACACATATACCTATTATAAAAAATTTCTACCATGAGTTTGACTTTAATAGGTCTAGAAAACATATTAATTATGATAATATTATTTGAAGCATTATCAACTATAAAACTAAATATTTTATTTTGAATATCGTATTTCATAAATATTTTTGTCAAGCACTTATATATGATGGGTTATCATGCGGATGGGGTATCTCATGAAATCCTAAAATTTTTTTATTTAGTTTATATTTTGAATCAACATAGTGGACATTATGGCATGTGAATGAAGTATTTTTTGACTAGCCTAGATGTTGGACATCAAGGACACTATTCTATTATGTTTCCTATGTTCATTAATTACTAATTATATTTATAATTTAAAATATTTTATTGTATCATTTATATTGGTCAAAATAGGAATTCTATTTTAACTAGGCTGAAAATAGATTTGCATAATATTAAACTCTAAAATCATATAAAAATATAATCAAAAGGCTTATACTAGTAATTAACTTCATTATGTCTTTTCTCCCAAAGTTTTTGTGATAAAAAAAATGAAACTGATCAATGAACCTTGAGTTAATCCAACTTGAAAGACTTTGCTAGTAAGTTAAGTTTACTTAGAATCAATTATACCATATTTTTTGATATATTGATTATAATATCTTTTAAGATGGTCATTTCCATAAGTTTTCATGTGTGTGTGTGTGTGTGTGTATATATATATATATATATATATATATACACTATGTCGAATTTTTTTCAACACCCCTAATTTTTTTATTTTTAATTATCTTAAAGTACATCTAGACTATTAAATTATTTTTTTTTTTAGTTTTTTGACAAGTATGTAGAGACTAAGAAAACAAATCTAGTTTTAGCCTTTAACCTTCTAGCTGCATTATTATTATCTATTTCTAGGTTTAATTCTTTTTTACTAAATTCATTATTTATTATTTTTTTAAATGAGACTCAACTAGAAGTAGGAGAATGAGAGCAATAGTTCTAAATTTGTTGCTTTGTTTAATTTATTTATTAATCTAAAAATTTTTAAAATTAAATTAATTAATTTAAATATTATCATAATGTATACCTTAACTTTATAAGTGCAATAGATATTTTTGGATGTTACAACTTATACATCATATTCTCACACTTGGAAGTCATGGCTCATAATGAAACTAACATTAATGCTCTTCCAAATTAAAATTAGAATTTTTTTTAAAAAATTTTGTACAAATAAATCATAATATCTATTTTAGAGTGATGAGAGGACATGATAAAAAGAGATGAAAGAAACTTAAAGATTAATAATGAAGATAAAAATATATTTTTAAATTCTTTAATATTTTTTATGTTAGAAATATTATAACCATTAGATATCTACAAATGAGCTATTGAATATAATCTGATGGCTCAAAATTTTATTTTTATAGTTTTTTTATTACAATTGACAGGACAAAAAGAACTGTTGTCTTGTTGACTATTGCTGTCTACCTAGAATAGGTGGAAATAATATAACATTCATTTAAAAAAAGACCACTTAGAAAAAACCATGCCAATGGGTCATGCCACCATGCTATGAATGTATGCCATGCCTAGCACAACACGAGGCATATGCTGCCATGGCCTAGCACGGCATGAGGTGTACACACTACAACAAATAGCAAATTAATGATCCTTTATATCTTGACACTTTCAGAAAATATCATTATACTATTTGTAATTAGACATTTAATGACACTTTTCTAAAAGCATCATTATTTGGAAAATGTATTAAGTTTTTATGACACTTACTAGAAGTGTCATTGTTACTACGACAAAACTTAAAATTAATGATGCTTTATATCTTGATGCTTTTATAAAATGTCATTATTATATTTATAAGTAGACATTTAATGACACTTACTAGATGCGTCATTGTTAAGACTAAGAGGTTAGGAAAATTGCTTAACTCCTTAAAAATTTCCAAGGAAAAAAGGGATGAAAATTTCTTATTTATTTTGAATTTATAGATTTGTAACTTTTATTAGTGTGTACTTTTATTAGTGTCATGGATGTGTCATGGATGTGAAAAAAAGGGCTGCAAATAAAAACATTGTTTCTTTTATTAGTGTCATGGATGTGAAAAAATTAATTTTGAAATTATAGATTTGTAACAAATTTCTTATTTATTTTTTTTATGAGTAATAATATTTTTATTTTTACTCTAGATTAATAAAAAAAATTATCAAATTTTAGTTCAAAATTATTTATTAAAAATAAATAGAAACTTATGATAAAATTAAAAAAATATCTAAATATTAATACATTCAAAATTGCGATTTTTATCTATAAAATAAGTAATAATATTTAATTTTAAAATATAATTTGTTAATATTTATTTTATCCCTAAGAGAAATAAAAATAAAATGTAAATATAAGGTGATTTAATATAGTTATGTGAAAATTTTAATATTATTTTTAACTTATTTATATTGAATAATCTATCGCTAGAAAGAGTTGCGCTTCTTCTTCATCACGTTCGGACATTTCCAATAGCTCGGGTTCAAGCTCGTGTCTTCGAAATCATTGGTCATATTTGCAGCATCCTGCAAGTTTCTCCATTAAGTTTATAATTGTATCAGCTCTTCGCTATCGTTAACCTAATTAATGAATGTGAATGCGTTCCAAGTAATTTAGCATAAAACGTAGTATTATAAACACAGTATTATAAGATCTATTTGTCGGGAGCAATCGGCGAGAACAACGGAAGAGTTGGGCTGAACTGACATAATAAGCACTGTTTTTTTTGGAAACCTTTTCCTTCACCGGAGAATACCAATCCACGGTGTCGAGGCCATTTGTTAGTTTGATACCAGTCATTTCTGGGATTCCGTCTCGAGGAAAGTGATGATTTGAAAATTCTTATTTCTATCTCTGATTTAATGCAAACTTCTTCTCCAATTTATTTTACTTATGACAATTCGAGTGCTCTTGAGTACCTAAACATTAAAAATTCTGACTTATGACCATTCTGCCTTATGACAGATAAATATATTTTACTTATGACAATTCTGCCTTATGTCATATTCTTATATTGTAAAAAACAAACAAACATTAAAAATTATAGAACATCAATTGAACTTGGGCCTAAACATAATGCTGAGCTTAGCTTGGATATTCTAGAATCTTCTAGAATCTTCTAGAATCAACATTATTGTGGCACTGGACATTGTGTAACTCCCTTATGTCATAATCTTTCAGAATCTTTCCTTCAATGACATATTATATCAATGAAATAGAAATTAAATCTTGGAGTAGTCTTGTTTGATATGTTCTTTTTGTAGATATTGAAGCTTATTGATTACATCAAGCTCAATCTCATGGCTTAGTTCATCAGCTACCATGTTAGCCTTTTCTAACTTATAATTCAACACAGTAAACTTTTACTAGAAACTCCAATCATTGAGCTTTTTTAAAGTGATTTTTTATTGTGTTTGAAAATAAATTAATTGTATATTATTCATGCTCACCAAGAAAAGAGAACCTATATGGTAATGTCCCCATGCAAGTAAGTAGTGAATTATAATGATTATTTCTTTTTCTTGAATTATTATTTGACATTTTATTTACTAACTTTTTTGAGATATTTTGTATGTATTCACTATTGTGTTATGCATATTTGAGTATTTTTTTATAGAGATTTTTATAAATATATATTTTGAGCAAATTTGTTGAATATTAGTGAAATTCGAGTTATCTTTAGTGACATTTGTAGACTTGATGGAGTGAAGACATTTCCCATTATATGAGAGAATTACCTAATTTCTTTCTTTTATACTTGGATATTTGAGAGCAATGTAAACTTTCAATTGCTCTCCAATGATTACTTTTTGGCTTCTTTCAACTCTAAACTTCAATTGGAGTGAGATTCATTAAGATTGTGGTTGGACTTCTATTTAACAAATAAATAGAAGTGTCGATTATTTGGCTTATAAGTATATTGGAAGACTCTTTAGAGGTATCATGGGCCTAGGGCATCTTTATTATCACATGATTTTTTTTCTTTACAACATCATCATTATAGTGAGAAATTTATGGAGTTGTGAATTATCTATGAATCAATGGAACTATGGTACTTGAATGTAGTGCTAACTTCCTTGTTACTGTGGATGTTTCTTATGATCCAAATGCATTACTTCTTGTACCTATTCCAAGCCAAATTATCACTATTGGAGATGCTATTGGGCATCAAATTTTATGGCATGCCCAATTTGTCATTCCTACTACTCTTCACATCCAGGTATGTGTTTTTTTTAATAAAATATATCTTAATAATAATAATAATACTAGTTTATCTAGGACAATTCTAATTTATACAATGATATTTTATGTTTGATAGGATTCAAAGAAATTTAAGAAACAGAGTAATAGAGAGAGAACACTAAGTTTCAATAATGAGAATCCGGTAAATATCAAGAACTTTGCTACATTAGTTGGATGCTTGTTAAAGGATGAGATCATACATGCAGTAGAAATCATAGAGGAGGTTTTTAGACAGTCATTTAAGACCTTCCTCATGAAAGAAGACATGAATATCATTATATCATCAACAGGTGTGTCATCTAATTGTCTTTTGTTCTATATATGGTAAGATAAAAATTTAAAATGTTTTTCATTTATTTTAACTATCTTATTTATGCTTTAATTTTTCATAATGAGAATTGTATTTAATGTTAGTTAAATTAAATTATTAAAATTTTTAAATATTGCGTGAAATTAAATCAGGCACTTGCATACAAAGATGGTTGATGCTAAAGAGGCAGAGCGATTTATTTTTGTAAATCCAACCTTGGTTTTCAAAGCTGAATTGGGAGAAGCAAGCAAGAAAAATAGGTCAAGGGTTATAGCTAATCGATTGATGAATGCAAATAATGCAGATTTTGTTTTTATTCCATATAACCCAGGGTAAGTTATTTAACATAAGTATGCATATTTATCAAATTATAAATATTATGTTGTTACACTAATGTTAATTTTGTAGTTGTCATTGGGTATTGGTGGTACTTGACATAAGAACTTTGATCACCTATTACCTTAATTCTTTGCATCATCAACCTCCAGATGATCATAAAGACATTATTAATATGTAAGTTTTTCCCTTCTTATTATAGAATGAAGCATTTGGTGGCAACATAAATTTTTTTTCTTAATGCAGGGCTCAAAGAAATCTTCACTTTAAAAAACATATATCATCAAAAAGAGAGCCTAATTGGGTTGTACTAGGGGTACATAACTCATTAACTGAGTAATATAATATTTAGTGTCTTCTGCTTAATTTTAAACTTTTTACAATATAACTTGCAAGTAACTCCAAATATATATATATATTGATTTTATTTTACATTCAGTGCCCAAGACAACAAGGTAGTGTTGAATGTGGATACTATGTGATGAGATATATGAGAGATATCATTCTTGATCAGGGATGTCTAACATCAAAGGTATGTGTTGATTTGTTGTTTCTCAATATATCAGTTATTTTTAGTTTTCCAATTTTATTGATTAAGATAATACTTTACTTTTCAATAGTTTGATGGGAAGGAATCATACAACAAAGATGAGTTGGATGAAGTACGATCTAAATGGGTGATGTTGGTAACTCAATTAATACTTTCATCGGTTTGAAAAGCATGGGGGACACCTTTTTGTATTGCAGCATGAATAAATTTTGGGATTTACAACATTAACTTTTGATGAGGTTCGTAATTTATATCTCTTTTGACCCAAACTATGACTGAAGGTAAATTGTTCGACATAATCATTTGAAGACATTTTAGTATTTTCCTTACACATTCATTATATTTCTATAATTTTCATATGTTGAATTACGTTAGTATATTGTATGCATGATTCTTAGATGTTTAAAGGTAAACTTTTTTTTGGTCAAGTTAGGAGATCTACCAACTTTGGAATGGTCCATGAACTATTGTGATAATAAAGGTATTTTTTTAATGAGATCAAAGTTATTGCTTCTTACTTTCAATTAAATATTCAAAACTCGAATATATAATTAGAATTTTTTTTGTTTTCATACTATCTTTTATTTATGTTGTCAACCATAGATTTTTTGTTGTAGATTGACAATAGAAAAAATTGTGATTTCGACTTTTAGCTTCGATACTTTACCACAACAGTGTAAATTACCTTTTCACCCTTATAAAACACAATAATTATTTCAAGGCACAATTTTTTTTTTCATGCAACCAATATTTTATTAATGAATCTAAAACTATAAGTTGATTGGATTACTATATTTGTGTAATCAAATAGAACTTAAAATTACATTACATAGCATCTCATCGAGTTTTTTTGATGTGTTGGGAAGATGACAAGTAATTTAACTTTTTATTTTATGATATTTAATTGGTTTTTGTAGTGTTTTTTCAAGTTGTTTGTGAGATCTTTAAACTCACTACACACCTTTAGGTTTTAAATGAATTATTATTGTTTTGTATTTTAAAAAATTTTATCAACTTTTATGCCATAATTAATAAATCTCCTGCTTTATATTTTATCCATTACTACTAACTTTATTTTTATTGTTGTTAAATTTGTTTAATCGTATATGTTAATTGTTATATAAATTATTTTTATGATATGTTGTTATCATTCCTGTTTTTTTTCCAATGCTCAGTAATATTTTTTTTTCTGCAAGTGTGAGTATTTATTGTTCATCTTTTTGTATGCAGGTTACCTTATTTGGAAATTAACTCTCAACTTTGTCAGGCTAGCAGGAATTTGTTTTATGGAGTTAAGGCACAATTGGGTTGCATATATCAGAAATTTTGAATTGAATTTAAGAAATGAATGTTGAAATTGTGTTATATATATTTTTTGATTTGTAAGAAGTCCGAGTTCCCCATTGTACTTGAAAACTGTATTCTTGGTATGGATTGTAAAGAATGTTGTTCTTATGTGCATGCAGTATTACAATAACAGGTGAAAATATATTTACAATAATTATTAAATTTAAATTTATTTAAATCATAATCTTCTTTGATGCTTTTACTAAGTGTCATAGTATTAAAAAAATTTACAATAGCTACAACATATAATGATGTTTTTTTCCAGTGTCGTTGAATCATACCTTGACGCTAAAATAAAGCATCATTGTTAATAAAAATGACACTTTATTTTAGCATCAAGGTATGATTTAGCGACACTGCAAAAAAAATATCATTATATGTATAGACTTTTTATGTCACGCTAGCGGATGACGCTATCGATAAGCGACATTATATATATATAATGATGCTTTTTAAGCGTCATTGATTATGGTTTTTGTAGTAGTGTACATTTAATTTATATTTGGAATAGTTGAATGTTAAAACTATATTTTTTTCATGGAGAAATTGAATATGCAATTTATATGTTCAAGCTTGAAAGATTATTAAAAACTAGTAAGGATTACTTGGTTTGTTAGTTGAATAAATCTTTATATGGTCTAAAACAGACGAGGTCATGGTATAAGAGATTTGATTCCTTAAATAATAGTCTTGGATACAATAGACTTAGTTCAGACTATACATATTACAATAAGTTTGAGGATGAAAAGAATTTCATCATTTTATTATTGTACGTAGATGACATGTTGGTAGCAGACCCTAACAAATATTGAATCCAAGAATTGAAGGTATAGTTGGCTAGAGAGTTTGATATGAAAGACTTGGGAATAATAAATAAGATCTTAAGGATGTAGATTTACTTGAGACTGAAATAATAGAAAGATTTGATTTTCTAAAGAAAACTACTTTAACAAGATATTATGTTGCTTCAACATGCAAGGAAGTAAGCCAATTTCTATTATACTTCTTATTAATTTTAAATTATCCTCTAGTATGCATCATAGTTCAAAATAAGAGAGGAGGAAGATGTCTAAAGTACTGTATGCATCAGTAGTGATAAGTTTAATGTTTATAATGATTTATATAAGACCAAATCTTACATAAGTAGTGTGAGTGGTTAGTATATTCATAACAAATCTTGACATAGAATATTGGAGTAGTGTGAAGAGGATTCTCATATATATTAGAGGAATCTCAAATGCTGCATGTTATGGATATTCGGACCTTATTGTCATAGGCTATGATGATGTAGACTTTACTGAAGTTATTGATAATAGCAAGCCTACTATGAGTTATATTTTTACTCTTGCTAGAGGAGCTGTAAGTTGAATTTCAATGTTATAGTCTATTATATCTACTTCCATGATAGAAGCAGAGTATATTACAGCTACATAAGCTAATAATGAAACAATTTGGATTTAGATACTATTGGAATAGCTTGGACATAAACAAATTAAAATTACTTTATTTTATGATAGAGTACTCTACACTTAGCAAAAAATCTAGTATTTCATTCAAAGATAAAATATATTAGAGTATAATATCATTTTGTACGAAAGAAAGTTGAATAAAGCAGTGTGAATATACAAAAGATTCATACCAATGAGAACATAACATATATTTTGACCAAACCGATGAATACTGACAAGTTTGAATAATAAATAATTTCATGTGGCTTAGTAAGAATGTAAATAATCATCGATAAATGAGAAAAGTGATTTTCAAGTGAGAGAATATAATGATGAGATTTCGTGAAAATTCATCTAGTCCACATCAAGATTTTCATTATAATTTTTGATTTTATTCTCAATAAAAGAAGTTTTCTCTCCTACAAAATGTATCTCAATCCTAATTCTCATTTTACTTATATTTATTTTATTATTTGTTTATTTATTATATTATTGTGGGTTTTATTTATTATATTTATTTTTAAATTATCTATTATTATTATTATATTTACTTATATTTATTATATTATATTAAAGTTGAATTATCTATTTTTTAAATTATTATCGTGGGTTTTATTTTTAAATTATTATTAAAGATTCTATTTTTAAATTATTGTTGTGGGTTTTATTTTTTAATTATTGTTGTGAGTTCTATTTATAAATTATTGTTGCAGCTTCTATTTTTAAATTATCATTGTGGGTTATATTTATAAATTATTGTTGCACATTCTTTTTTTTTAACATATTATTATATACATATTTGATACACTAAATAAAAAAAAGTTTGTATGTGAGGTTTTTCTTTCAAATTGTCCTTAACAACAAATATTGTTTGAAGTAGAAATATCAAATAGGATGGGTGGCCCGGGTTTGACCTAAAGCTCGGCATGCTACAGTATAGTGCACGGGCACATGCCAGGTGGACCCTCGTCACGAATTGTGCCGTGCCATGCTGAGGATATTTGGGCCACGTGCCGTGCTAGGCACGACAAGGGTGCCTGACACGTATGCATGGTGCGAGTGACTACACACCGAGCAACCCCCCAACGGGGGGACGACGTGGTGCACCAAAACCTAATTCCCAACTCGACCCGAACTAATTCAACCCAACCCGAACTAACCCAACAACCGACCTGAATTGACCTGAACTAGGGTAGATTTTGGGCCACGGGCTATGCCAGGCCCGTCCTCCAAGAAACTGTGGCAGGCAGGCCTGTTGGGCCCGAAAAAAAATGGGATGGTCCGGACCATCCTAATCCGTTTTTACACCCCCTAGTCAAATGTAGCTTAAGTGTTTAAGTAACAGCAAGTTACAAAAATGATCAATAATCTAAATATAGAGTTTTGTACAGAAATAATTCATTTGAAATATAAAATTTAAAAAATAATGCGTGTTTCAAAAGTATGCCCAAACTAGTACATTTGGAAATAGTGTGACAATGGACGTTATTGTGAACGACAGCCATTGCTACGCTGTTGAATTTTAAAAATCAGAAGTCAGCGGTCTGAATGCCAATTATTCAAAACATTGTGGAGATCTCCCATTACGGCTCACTCGTTACCCCTCTACCCTTGCCCGTCTTTCCTCACCTCTTTATCATCGTCCGTCTGTTCTCACCTCTTTATCATCGTCCGTCTGTTCTCACCTCTTTATCATCGTACGTCTGTTCTCACCTCTCGCCCCTCTCTTCCCAAATATAAGCACATAACGAATTACCATCCCACCCCTTACTTTAAATGAATATCGACATTGAGTCTATCTGGTTCAGTATTCAGTGACGACTTAAACGCGAACTCAAACAATGCAGTCCTACACGGTCGGTGTATTATTGCAATCTATTTTCGCTCGCAATTGTTTGCTACCTTTTCCTTATAATCAGGCGATATTCTCTCATTATCTTTTATTTTGGTGGCTAGCTATTCGCATAATTCTGGAGAGAAAACTATCTGAATCTTATCTTCTTCACTTATGGGAGCCACAATGCTGACAGATCTCGGCGCTGAGATTTTGATCACGGTTTGTGCCGTTATCGGAATAACCTTTGCTTTGATTCAGTGGAGACTTGTCTCCAAGTCGAAACTCGTGCCTGGAAGGAGAGACCTGGCCGTTAATGACGGAGGTAAAATTGGATACTCTGATTATCTTATTGAAGAGGAAGAGGGAATCGACGATAGCTGCTTAGTTCAGAAGGTTGCTGATATACAAGACGCTATTTCTGAAGGTCTAATTTTTCTTTTGATGTGACCTCTGATCTATGAGTTAAGTTGTTTCATTCATTTTTGCGTTAATTCTTTTGGAAACATATATATAACACACACATATATATATATATATATATATAGATTATATAAGCATATATATGTTGGTTGAGCATAAACACATATATTTTGTTCACGTATTTTAAACAACTATTTTGCGATGGTACAAGCCTTTTTTAGTTGATGTTGGTTGAGCCTGGGAGGCCGGAAGGAGGTTTCGATACGTATCTTCCAGACCCCACCAGTATCTCTCAGCTAAGAATATCCACTGCAACCATCTCAACTAACATTATAGTAGGTGGCATTGTGCCTCCTCCAGCCCACAAGCTAGTAGTTCCCTATTGTTTTTTTTTTTTTTTTTTTTCATAATTAAGCACTGGCAATATTAGAAATGTGGAGTTCATGATTAAGCAATTGCAAGTCATTTGCTTAATCCAAAAAATTGTCATTTTTTGACTTCTCAAATTGGCTCTATTTCATTTCCCCAATCAATCATTTATTTCATTTACTCTTATCAATACGTTTCTATTTTTTAGATTTTCGTTCCAATTTTACACTTTTTTCTTCCATTTTTAATGGTGATATTAATGAGTCGTCAAATTTTGAACAATTGATTTGGGTCCTCTTGGATTGATTTCTATTTGGCAATATTACTGTGAATTGTTCTGCATATGGTGAAAATACCAAGTTTTGTTTTGAAAACTGTCATATTATTGTAGCTGTCAGCTTTGTGTGCACTCTGACTAATCTTTTGGGGGAGTCGGTTAAAATATTTAGTTGATTATACTAATAATCAGCTTCACTTGTACTAATTTTCAATGTGAATAATCCAGGTGCCACCTCATTCCTATTCACCGAGTATCAGTATGTTGGAATTTTCATGGTTGCTTTTGCAATCTTAATTTTTATTTTCCTTGGCTCTGTTGATGGGTTCACAACAAAGAGTCAGCCGTGTACCTCCAACCCATCTAAGATGTGCAAGCCTGCCCTTGCAACTGCTGCCTTCACTGCAATATCCTTTCTTCTCGGTGCTTTTACATCTCTGCTTTCAGGATTTTTGGGGATGAAAATTGCTACCTATGCTAATGCACGAACCACCATGGAGGCAAGAATAGGAGTTGGAAAGGGGTTTATCATTGCTTTTAGATCTGGTGCAGTCATGGGCTTTCTTTTAGCTGCTAATGGCCTCCTGGTCCTTTTCATCGCCATTCTTTTCTTCAGGTTGTATTATGGTAATGACTGGGTAAATCTTTTTGAGGCAATAACTGGTTATGGCCTTGGAGGATCCTCCATGGCACTTTTTGGTCGAATTGCCGGAGGCATATATACTAAAGCTGCTGATGTTGGTGCTGATCTTGTTGGAAAGATTGAAAAGAATATTCCTGAAGATGACCCAAGAAATCCAGCTGTAAGAAACATTAATTGGGTTTTTAATTAAGCATGTTGCAAAACGAAGTGATTTGTTCCAGGGAGAATTAAAGTTTATACTATTTCTGTGTGCTCTTAGGTTATTGCTGACAATGTGGGTGATAATGTTGGTGATATCGCTGGCATGGGTTCTGATCTATTTGGCTCTTTTTCTGAATCTTCTTGTGCGGCCCTTGTAATTGCGTCTCTCTCTTCGTTTGGCATTAACCATGAGCTTGCCCCAATGCTATATCCTCTCATTGTCAGTTCAGTTGGTATTCTCGTATGTTTGATTACCACTTTATTTGCTACTGATGTCTTTGAAATCAAATCTGTTAAAGAAATTGAACCAACACTGAAAAGGCAGCTCATTATCTCTACTGTTCTCATGACGGTTGCCATTGCTATTGTTAGCTGGGTTGCTCTGCCATCTTCTTTCACCATCTTCAACTTTGGAGCACAGAAAGCTGTCAAAAACTGGTAACATGTTTTCCTTTAGTGCACGACATATTTCTGATGCGATTAACTTCGCTGAGTGCAATGGCATATGGTAGACCTTGAGCAAAAATCATGAATATGGCAGCATTGTGCAGGCAACTTTTTTTTTGTGTTTCTGTTGGTCTCTGGGCTGGGCTTATTATTGGATTCACAACTGAGTATTACACAAGCAATGCATACAGGTATACCTGAATGATCTGTTTTCTCTCCTTCCAAGTGGCATTTCATGTAGGAATCATCTTTTTTTGTTAACATCAGTTATTCTATTTCTAACTGAATAAGCTGAAATTAAAATTAATTATTATTGTCAGATCTAGTTTGGTTTTCTCATAAGTTTGACCTGTACTCCCTTTGATATTTTTTTTTGAACCCTGTTTGTGATACTAATTGTTATTTTTTTTATCTGGTCTCAGTCCTGTTCAAGATGTTGCTGATTCCTGTCGTACTGGAGCTGCCACAAATGTGATATTTGGGCTTGCTCTGGGCTACAAATCAGTCATTATTCCTATTTTTTCCATTGCCATCAGTATCTTTGTTAGCTTCAGTTTTGCTGCCATTTATGGTGTTGCTGTAGCTGCCCTTGGAATGCTAAGCACGATAGCTACTGGATTGGCCATTGATGCATATGGTCCTATTAGTGACAATGCTGGAGGTATTGCTGAGATGGCCGGCATGAACCCTAGAGTCCGTGAAAGAACTGATGCTTTAGATGCTGCTGGAAACACCACTGCTGCTATTGGAAAGGTTGTCTTTTTTATATGGAGATAATTGTGCTCATACCATTCTACACTCCATGTTATGTTGCCAATTATAAAAATTTATCAAAACTTAGTAATGGAAAATAAAGTTTTTTTTTGAAGCATGTAGCAGCCTATCGTAAAAATCGCATGAGAATCTCTAGGCTTTCAGCCAATCATAATAATGAAATTCCATGGAAAAATCACATTTTTTGGAGAATTAAAATTTAGATTATAGGTGTCAAGGAGGCTGGGAGGCATGGGCATCGCTTTTGTCATGGCCTGATTTTGCCAGGCCTGGCACTGTGCAGTCCTGGTCCATGGCTGGGCTGGCCCGGTACCATGTTGTGCTGTGCTGGGACTGCACGAGCCATGTGCCATGCCAGGCACACTGGCAAGAAACAGTGGCATGGGCCACATAACACTGCTTGACTGCCCAGTGCCAGCCAGCAGCCACCGGCTATTGCCAGTGCCATGGTCAAGCCTCTGGCAGCTTGGCCCTTCACCAACCCTGCACTGCATGCTGAGGAAGCTGGGCCATGCTAGGCCTATCTCCCCCATGTTGCTTTGCTGGCACCGCACGGTGGCTCACCTAATTTAGATGTTGATCATGATTATATTGAAAATGTATTTTGATGATGATAGTGATGATACTAATATGAACCCTCATTCTAATGCGTGCTAACTACTTTTTTTTTTCTTTTGGATAAATTACTTATATTTCAAATGTGTTGATTTATTTTTTTCCAGGGTTTTGCAATTGGGTCTGCAGCTCTTGTGTCACTGGCCCTCTTTGGTGCATTTGTTAGTCGTGCATCAATTTCAACCGTTGATGTGTTGTCGCCAAAGGTTTTTCTTGGCTTGATAGTTGGTGCAATGCTCCCATACTGGTTCTCTGCCATGACAATGAAGAGTGTTGGGGGTGCTGCTCTGAAGATGGTCGAGGAAGTTCGCAGGCAATTCAACACTATCCCAGGACTAATGGAGGGCACTACCAGTCCTGACTATGCCAACTGTGTTAAAATCTCCACAGATGCTGCAATCAGAGAGATGATTCCTCCTGGTGCTCTTGTGATACTCACGCCTCTTGTTGTTGGAATATTCTTTGGAGTAGAAACTCTATCTGGAATCCTTGTTGGTTCTCTTGTTTCAGGAATACAGGTAACAGGATAAAAATATATCATACTTATTTACTCTGCCAGACTCCACAAGTTATATGTAGGGCCATGTAGGATATAGTATTTTTTTTTTGAGCTTTCAGCAGCATTATGCATTGTTTAAATTAATTAAATGTCTTTTTTTTAAATTAATTAATTTACTATTTTATTAATTTATCTTGCAAAAAAAAAAAAAAGCACATTTGATTGAGAAGCATTAAGATTAGCATCAAACTATTATTAGGGGTGTAACCGAGCCTAGTCGAGCTGAGTTTTAGGCATGCTCGGCTTGGTTTTAAAGGAGTAGGCTCGAGCTTGTTCATGAGCCTGTTCACGAGCTGATGAGCCGAGTTTGAGGGTGCTCGGGCTCGGCTAGTTTAACTTACGAGCATCAAAATGATGTTCGGGAATTAATGAAAATATTCATTTAAAATAGCCAACATACAATTAAATTAAAAAAATAAGATAATAAAAGTTCAATTAACTTGATTGAAGTTCAAGAGTTAAAATATTTATCATGTTTATTTGTAGAAAAAATTTGTTGTGCATCAAGCCTTCTCCATGTTCACGAGCTTGGTTCACGAGCCCGTTCACGAGCTTGGTTCATGAGCTAGTTCACAAGCATGGTTAACGAGCTTGCTCACGAGCCTATTCATGAGTCTATTTATGAGCTGACGAGCTGAGTTTGAGGGTGTTTGGGTTCGGCTCATTTAACTTACGAGCCTCAAAATGATGTTCGGGCTCGGCTTGTTTAACTTAATAAACGAGTTTGAGCGAGCTTCTAACGAGCTGAACGCCGAGCAGCTCGCGAACAGCTCGGCTCGGTTACAGCCCTAACTATCATAGCCACAATGATGTACTGAATCCCTACTCATGCTAAAAGTTAATTTTTATCCAAAAGTTATAATTTTCTCCCATAAGCACAAACTGTTATGATATCATTGATAATTACAAATGCAATGGCTCCACTGGACTAAGCTATCTGGAGGAGTGATCTTTAGCTATATCCATCCATCAAAGGTTTGTTCCTGTTTTACCTGCACAGATTGCTATCTCTTCTTCAAACACAGGTGGTGCTTGGGATAATGCTAAAAAGTATATTGAGGTACAATCTAATTAAGCCAGCAGAGTTGCCTCTGCCTGACCCCCAATTTTCTTTTAATAGTGATGCATTCTTTTGTGATTGGGCAATGTGTGACAGGCTGGTGCTTCTGATCATGCAAGACTTCTTGGGCCTAAAGGTTCAGATGCGTACAAAGCTGCTGTTATTGGTGACACAATTGGGGATCCACTGAAAGATACATCTGGTCCATCACTTAATATTCTCATCAAACTTATGGCAGTTGAATCCCTAGTATTCGCACCTTTCTTTGCTATGCAAGGAGGCTTGCTCTTTAAAATATTCTAAGTGAAGTTTTTTTTTTTTTGTTTCATTGCTCATTCTCCAGAAGTTACATGCTTGTTTAAAACATTTTAAAAATTCTGTGCAGTTTCAGTTCAGGTCTGAAACATTTATATATTTGATAATTTCACTCTGTAGAAGATGAACAATCTTTACATATAATGTCCTTTGTGTTATTTTAATAACACATTGCATTTGGGATGCTTCCCCAAGCCAATTATGACAGTTTCTTTCATGTTCATTTGATTTCTGCAAATATATGACTAGTGTGGTTGAATATAATATTTATCAATGCAAATGAATGCCAACTCTTGTCATTTGTTATGTCATAATGTTCTTGTCCAATTGGGCCAGGCAGGGCCTATCTCATGAGTGTTGGTGGGCTTGGGCCTACTTACCTGGTGTCTGGGCTTTGCTAGGCCTTCCTTTGCAACCTGCATCTCACAGCTCTTCATAGCTTGGCTTTTGTGTGTGGCCCATAATGGTTATATTTGTTTTGTTTTTAAATTTAAAATTGGTTTTTAAATCTCTGTTATAAATATTGATCATTCCTAATTATTATTATTTTTTAGCATTATAGGCAAACCTGCCTAGAATGTACACCTTTGTGTTCAGCTCAAAGTGCTCAATGTAGGTAGGTGTTCACTAGAGAGGTGTTGTCAAAGATGATGTTTTATTGGGTTATTTGAAAGAATTGGTCAATTGTCACAGTTTTGGACTTCAGCATTTGATGCTTCCCGAGATGCTTGTGCATTCGTGACAATAATAGAGTGACCTCGTCAAGTTGTGCAGCTATTGAAAATTTTGAAAGGACCTAGAGTGCCTTAAATGCTTCCGATAAGGTTGGATTGGATAATTGAATGTTGGGTTCTTCCTCTTCAATTTCAATTTTCAGAGGGGCAGCCAAAATAGCTTCCTCCTAACTGCCATCCAAAGTATCAAAGGCAGGATTATCATCAATTATTGGGTAATATATCAATAAAAACACACAAGGCTAAAGTAATTATTTATAAATGTAACAAAATGCATCTTGCTTTCTATTGTATTCTAAATCCAACAATTTAAATGATCTCTCAACGCTATGGTCCTTTCTAAACCTACACTCTCTAACATAATGTCTTGATTTTCCACCACAAAGCAAGAACCAATTTTTTGTTGTTATTTTATCATTCTTTTTTTTTAATCTCTCTTACATGGAGTAATCTTTACTCTCATGAAGAAGAATCTTTTTTTTGGTAACCTTTCCAACTTGAATGATTTTCAGAACCTAAATTTAAAAAATTTTCAACATATCCACAAATTACTTGTGGCTCAAAAATTATTGGTGAGAGAGGTTATTCTCAAGAGTTTCCCATATATCTCTCATGGAATGAGTGTTAATGTAAAGATCATATAGTGTTAAGGTCACATCAAAAACACATCCCAAATTTATGGAGAGAGGTTGTAATCTTTAATGTGCCTACATGGCTTGTTTTGTTGCGGTCAAGTTGAGCCACTATGGTGTGCTATGCATGACATGAAATGAATCTCTAACTACGCTGGAACAAAATGATATCCAAATAAGTTGGCTTGATATGACTCATTTGGCCACCCGTCAGAAATTGCCGTGATGGTTCGTGTCAGATGTGTCGAAGTCGAATTAAAATTTTTTGAAATTTTAATTTTTGATTTATTATTATACAAGATATTATATTTATATATCAAAATAATATAATTAAATAGCACATTACATATTTACATTATATTAGAAATTTAAATGTTCATGACTCTGACAATTTTTTTTTTTTTGTTTATCACTTAGCCATGATGTTAGAAGTGGTAGTGACCTTGGCAATTAGCCTGCATGTAAAAAAATATGACTTTGATTTCTCTTGAGGGCAAGAGTTGTCGCATTAGAAAATAACATTCTGGAGTAATATCATTTATAATATTTTGTGTTGCAAAAGTCACGACACTAAATACTTGCTATAGTTTTGATTTTATTAGTTTTTGCTTTATAATTTTATGTAGCTAAAAAATAATAGTTTTGGAACAAAATTATACTTTTGATTTGAGAATACAAAGATTTGGTAAAGATAAACTCATTATGCTAGGTAGTGGCTATTACTTTTAGCATTGGTGGGGTACTTAATTATTGTAACTTAAATTAATACCACAGTCGTTTAATTATCATAAGATAAATATGATTGTGACTCTGTAATAATATTGTATCCAAAAAAATATGTTACATAGTTAAAAAATTACGCTAATGAAGTGGTAAAGTTATGGTATACAAAGATTATTATGACTAAATAAAAATAGACTGAAATTGCTCGATAACTCATAAATCACCAAAACACTAAATACCTTAAAAATACATCAATTTCACATGATTATTCATTAAAAGTCATTAAATCAATTCAATTATGATCTATTTTTGTACTTGCATAGTCTAATAGTATCAAAAATATACAATAATATCCAGTAGTTTACATACTTATTTTTTTTTATTTTTTGTAATACCAAAGTCATTGTAATGTGTTTGGTCATGATTTTGTTATTAATCTTATGATGAGAAATTATTTCTATAATATCAAAGCCATGACATTGAACTTGGTCGATATTTTCTTATTGTTTAGATCCTTCAAAAAATCTATCTTGGCCATGTCTTGCCCTATTGTTTGCTCAATTTTATTGAAACTATTTGTATTAGATTCCTAAGAAGTTGCTACCTTAAATAAAACAACAATCTCATACTAGTTATTTTTTTATCTTTATCAATTTCACAATCTCAAAGTAGCTCTTACATGTAATCTTTCTCATCTTTATTACTTTCAAAGTTTCAAAATTATTCTTTCTTGTCATCTCCCTTATCTCATCTTTATTACTTTCATATGGAGGATATTATCTACTCTCTAACATTACATCTCATCATTATTTGAATCTCATAAGTCTTTGTAAAGATAAAGCTTTACTTGTTCCTCACTAATATGAAGAGTGAATTCTTCCTTTAGATCAATAAAGAGTTGTCTAGTAGCCAAAAACTGGTTTTCCTAAAATCATAATGCTTAATGATTTTTTTCTATATCTAATACAAAAAAATCGGTTAAAAAATAAAGATACTAATCATAACTAAAATATCTTTGATAATATTATTTGGATACTTGATTGTTCGATTAGTCATTTGGAGTGCGAAAGAGGTTAAAGTAATTTTTTGAGACTCAACATTCACACAATTGACAATGACATCAAGTTGACACTTAATCCTAAGTCACATAATTTATTCCAAAATACGTGATCCATTATTGTACAAGATATTATAAAACTTTAAGAATCTTTTAATTTATTTGTAAGTATTTGTTGAATAATTGTACTATAGTTATAAACATATTCACAGTCTCATTCATCTTCAATTTTTTTTACAACTTATGAAATCCTTCATTAATTTCATGTAATTTAGTGTTTAAGCGAGAGATTTGGTAAATAGAATATTTACTTCTAGTTTCTAATAATAGTGAGATAAATTTTAAACTATTCATCCAATTTCTCTTTTCTAAAATATTGTGAAAACATAAGATTCATTGAAACTTATTTTTAGCTTCATTCTGATTCACTTTTTCTCTAAATTCTTGGGTAACTTTTATTTGTTCTTTTGTATTTTTGCTTCATTCATTCACGCATGAGGGTAACAACTAAGCTTGTACTTCTATTAGAGCTGTAGCTATGGAAGTGGCCGTGATGTTGTAGACTTCATTTATGAAAAAATTAATTGTGGAAGCCATGCCTTTTGTGAAATTCTTCATGGCCCATGACTTTTGGGAAAAACATGGTACAATTACTTCCAAAATTTTCAAATTCATCATATATCATTTGTTGCTCCTTTAGCTCTCTTCTACTTTAAAGTAATATTGATAATCATTTTTTTTTTGAGATTGTCTTAGTATCACTTGACAATTTATTATATTTTCTTTCATTGATAATATAAGTTGCCCAATTCAATGCTCTATACTCCTCATTGCCGAACTTGTAATATCTATTATCACATTAAACCTCACTATCTAAGTATCTTGGAGATCATTTATGCTTCTCACTTCAATTAATATAACAGTCATAATTTCTTCTATTATTAATTTTTTTCTCTTCTTGAAGGTTAATAATTTAAGTTTGATTCTCCTTGATTATTGTAGCTCACTAAATTATTCCTAAAATTTCTAGAAATCTATCCAATATTTTATAACTTATTCACATAGTCTTCATATGAATAGTATTTGTGATTTCTCATTTTCAAAAGATAATGCATCTAAATAGTATTATTGTGTTGACATATATACCCTTGTTTTGTTATATGTTGGTTTTCTTTATTTGATAAATAAGATCTAAATTCATTATTTTGTATATTTACAAAATAATGGCTTCTTTCAATCATCTTCTCCTTTCCTCTTGGATTTCAAACTTTCTTAGGACCATTTTCATTTTTAGTTCAACTGTAGTGAACTGATCCAAATCCAATACTTCAGCTTGTATTTTTTCAAAGGAATGATTAGTTAAAGTTTGATAGCTATTCTTTGCAAAATCTCCAAATATGTAATATGTCTTCTTCCACAATTTATTCATATATGAACCACTTTTAGTTTTAATATTTGTATAACTTATCATATAATTTATTTGATTATAACAAATTTGTGTTTCGAACCATAACTCAATTCAATATTGAGGGCACCTCCTTAATAACTTTTTAAAATAGTCTCAAGAATCATATAAAGTTTTATGCTCATCCTTTTAGAATTGGTTTATTTTACTCTATCATTTAGAAGTGATTTGAGATAGAAGAAGTTAATGAGAAAAAATTCTTACAAGTTCATTCTGACTTTTTATGGATCCTTGAGATAAGCATTGGAGCAAACTCAATGCCTTATCTTTTAATGAGAATGAGAATAGATATAACTTCACTACAACAAAAAACATAATCAAAGATACTTAAAAAGCGTTATTATATATAATTCATCTCGCTTATCGATAGCGTCATCCGCTAGCCTGACATAAAAAGTCTTTGCATATAATGACGTTTTTTTGCAGTATCGTTGAATCATACCTTGAAGCTAAAATAAAGTGTCATTTTTATTATACTAATCTACCTTGACACGCATAAAACGTCATAATTTGTTGTATCAATCTTAAATTATTTGAATACTATGACACTTAGTAAAAGCGTCAAGGAAGATAATGGTTTAATTAAATATAAATTTAATAATTACTGTAAATATATTATCACCTGTTATTGTAATACCGCATGCACATAAGAACAACATTCTTTACAATCCATACCAAGAATAAAGTTATCAAGTACAAAGGGGAACTCGGACTTTTTATAATTAAAAAAAATATATAACACAATTTCAACATTCATTTCTTTAATTCAATTCAAAAATTCTGATATATGCAACCCAATTGTGTTTTATCTCCAAAAAAATATATTATAGAGCATTGGAAAAAAAACTGGAATGATAACAACATATTATAAAAATAATTTATATAACAATTGACATATACGATTAAACAAATTTAAGAAAACAAAAACAAAGTTAGTAGTAATGGATAAAATATAAAGCAGAAGATTTATTAATTATGACATAAAAGTTGATCAAATTTTTTAAAATACAAAACAATAATAATTCATTTAAAACCTATATGTGTGTAGTGAGCTGAAAGATCTCACAAACAACTTGAAAAAACACTACAAAAACTAATTAAATATCATAAAATAAAAAGTTAAATTACTTGTCATCTTTCCAACACATCAAAAAACTCGATGAGATGTTATGTAATGTAATTTCAAGTTCTATTTGATTACACAAATATCGTATCCAATCAATTTATAGTTTTAGATTCATTAATAAAATAAATGCAGCGTGAAAAAAAAATTGTGCATTGAAATGATAATTGTGTTTTATAAGGGTGAAAAGGTAATTTACAATGTTGTGGTAAAGTATTGACGCCAAAAGTCGAAATCACAATTTTTTCCATTGGCAATCTACAAAAAAAAAAAATCTAAGGTTGACAACATAAACAAAAGATAATATGATAACAATAAAATTCCAATTGCATATTCAAGTTTTGAATATTTAATAGAAGGTAAGAAGTAATAAACTTGATCTCATTATAAAAAATACATTTATTATCACAATAGTTAATTGATCATTCCAAAGTTGGAAGATCTTCTAACTTGACCAAATATCTGTTTACCTTTAAATGCCTATGAATCATGCATACAATATACTAACGTAATTCAACCTTTGGAAATTAGAGAAATATAATGAATGGGTAAGAAAAATACTAAAATGTCTTCAAATGATTATGTCTAACAATTTACCTTCAGTCATAGTTTGAGTCAAAAGAGATATAAAGTATGAACCTCATCAAAAGTTAAAGTTGGAAATGTCAAAATTTGTTCATGCTTCAATACAAAAAGGTGTCCCCAATGCTTTTCAAACCGAGGAAAGGATTAATTGAGTCACCAACATCTCCCATTTAGATCATACTTCATCTAACTCATCATTGTTGTACGATTTCATCCCATTAAACTATTGAAAAGCAAAGTATTATTTTCATCAATAAAATTGGAAAATAAAAAAAAACTGATATATTGAGAAACAACAAATCAACACACCTTTTTTTGTAAGACATCTTTGATCGAGAATGATATCTTTCATATATCTCATCACATAGTATCCATATTCAACACTACCTTGTTGTCTTGGGCACTAAATGGAAAATAAAATCATTATATATATATATATATATATATATATGGAGTTACTTGAAAGTCATATTATACTAAGTTTAAAATTAAGCAGAAGAAACTAAATATTTTATTACTAAGTTAATGAGTTATGTACCCCTAGTACAACCCAATTAAGCTCTCTTTTTGATGATTTATGTTTGTTAAGGTGATGATTTCTTAGAGCCCTGCCTGAAGAAAAAAACTTTTTGTTACCAAAAAATACTTCATTCTATAATATGAAGGGAAAAACTTACATATTAACAATGTCTTTATGATCATCTGAAGGTTGATGATGCAAAGAATTAAGGTAATAGGTGATCAAAGTCCTTATGTCAAGTACCACCAATACCCAATGACAACTACAAAATTAACATTAGTGTAACAACATAATATTTATAATTTGATAAATATGCATACTTATGTTAAATAACTTACCCTGGGTTATATGGAATAAAAACAAAATCTACATTATTTGCATTCATCAACCGATTAGCTATAACCTTTGACCTATTTTTCTTGCTTGCTTCTCCCAATCCAGCTTTGGAAACCAATGTCGAATTTACAAAAATAAATCGCTCTGCCTCTTTAGCATCAACCATCTTTGTATGCAAGTGTCTGATTTAATTTCACGCAATATTTAAAAGTTTTAATATTTTAATTTAACTAATATTAAATACAATTCTCATTATGAAAAAGTAAAACATAAATAAGATAGTTAAAATATATGAAAAACATATTAAATGTTTCTCTTAGCATATATAGAACATAAGACAATTAGATGACACCTCTGTTGATTATATTATGATATCCATATCTTCTTTCATGAAGAAGGTCTTAAATGACTGTCCAAAACCCTCTTCTATGATTTCTACTGCATGTACCATCTCATCCTTTAACAAACGCCCAACTAATGTAGTAAAGTTCTTGATATCTACAGGATTCTCATCATTAAAACTCAATGCTCTCTCTTTATTATTCTGTTTCTTAAATTTCTTTGAATCCTATCAAACATAAAATATCATTGTATAAATAAGAATTGTCCTAGATAAAATTGTTTTATTATTATTATTAAGAAATTTTTTATTTTAAAAAAAACACATACATGGATGCGATGAGTAGTAAGAATGACTAATTGGGCAGACCATAACATTTGATGCCCAAATCCCAATAGCATCTCTAATAGTGGTAATTTGGCTTGGAATAGGTACAGGAAGTAATGCATTTGGATCATAAGAAATATCCACAGCAACAAGGAAGTTAGTACCACATTCAAGTACTATATTTCCAACTATAACTATATTTTCTTTTGTCACTATGGCCAATTGACAATTCCTTACCTGTAAAATGAAACAATATTGTTTAGTTATATGCAATCATCTAAGTTGATAATATCTAAGTAGGAAAGAATTAGTTAGACAAAATTGAGTTATCATAACTTAATGAGCTTATTAATATAATTTATCATGCTAACTTATATTGTAACATTACTTCTATATTTTCATATCAACTAGGTAAGTTGATATGAAAATTATGAATTTGTGTTAACACATTTATATTAAAGAACATAATATTAAATACAACTTACCTTGTTTGCTTCTAGCATTGGTGGAGTGTGGTTTTCTACTCAACGTTTTGGTTGCTCAACACTTTCAGGAAGGACAAAATGTTTGTGGAGCATGTTAGAGCTACCAACATCAGATTGAGGTGTGGTGGGTACCATCTGAGATAGTTGGAATAAAATCTTTGCCTCAAACTTTAATTGTCGCTCTTGCGATTCTTTCATAAATTCCCTCAAAGCACTATCTGCCATAGAATGAAAATATTATCGTGGAGTATAATGCTTTCCTTTAGCTCGCACTCGACCACTATATTCAGGAGTTCCTAATGCTTCTGTAAGTATGTCATTTCCATTGAAACTCAAATTACTTTCTTGTGACAGTTGCAACATCTTATCCGGATACACAATTATATAATAAAATTAAATGTCATATTAGTTAATATAAATAAGTTATTAATGTAAATGAAATATTTGTTCCATAACTTATACTTACAATCTTCTCCACTACTGGAATGACCACTTCATCATACGTGCCATCTTTTTTCACCATTACTTTCTTCCATAATACACTTCTATCAATGACTCTAGTAAAGCTGGTTTCTACCGACTTTTATAATATTGCAATGTAATATAATGAATCTCTAGGCAAATTCAACATAAAATAAAAAGTAAAGTAATAACATCTTTAACTTACCATCTCCTTCTCAAGACCAGCATATCCCTTCCTACTAAGATGATAATTATAAATATGCTTTTTCCTTCTTTCCTTTTGAACTTCTCTAAACTCCTACAAATTTTAATTTATATTAAGTAAAGAAAAAATGAGAAAATGCCATGAAAATAATTAGAAATTTACCTGAAATCTTTGAGTCAATCTTTCTTTGACAAAAATTGTCCAATCTTCATCTTCAATAAAACTGTATTCAACTGGTGATTTTTTAAGAAGCTCTAGTTGGTCTTTGAATGGAATGATATACTTTGCAGTCAACATGTTCTTGAAAGATCTAAAGCACCTGCCAATTATTTTCATACAGTTCCTTCTACTTTTACAATCCAATGTAAATGCAGCCTAGAAGTAATGAACATAGTTATTAGTTGTTAAAAAAATTTGCAAATAAAATTATAAAACGTTATAAATAAAAAAAATACAAGTTTACCTCAATGGAGTCCCACAATTTATTCTTCAATTGCTTAGGTATATGGTGCCAAGTGCTATATCTTATTGGGACCATGGTACGTGCCAATACCCCTAAATAACTTGTGAGATGCACCACAGCTTGTCCGACATAAACACCATCAACATTATACTTAACTGAAAGTTTTATTCCTTTGCTCCTATTCTTGATATCCATAGGCTTTCTTGTTATCCATCTACATCTATTTCTTGTAGTTACTTTATCTTGTTATTATGTTTCCATACATATCATAAAAATAAATATAATGTTTAAAAAAAAGTACAAAAATATCATAAAAAAATTTAAAGGATAAAAAATTAACTAATTAAAGGCATTACCTAATCAGCTGTTTTGCATAAAACATAATAATGTCAATTTTTAGAATATTTTCAACCTGCCATTATCTAAAATTGAAAGCATAACATTCATCTAATAACAAAGAAGAATAAATTAAATAGTAAGAATATATTTAAAAAACAAAAAAACTTTAGAAGCTTATCAATTCACAAAGTCATAACAAAGATAAAAATTGGATATATTTATGATTTGTTCTCAATCCTAATTCCCTCACAATCATCGCGATTACAAATTTTATCAGATTCATCCAGTTCATCAAATAATTCAACTTGTGGCAAAGAAGATATGACTGGACTCTGTGCAATAGAAATGTCCATGGGATCATCATCGTTTGCTCATTCTGTGAAGTCTTGTTGAGAAGCTGACAAAATAATTAATTATCTTGGGTTAAGCTCATCTTGTACATAGAAGACTTTCTTAGCTTCGGAGGCTAATATGAATGGATCTGACTTATGAGCCAATCTGCTAAAGTCAACTAAGGTAAACCCAAGATCATCGACCCTGATTCCATTATTATTATCAACCCAATCACACTTGAAGACTATAATTCTGAACATAGTATAATCAAGGTCTCAAATCTCAGTAATAACCCCATAGAAACAAAGTTCCCCAAAAATAGGATTTTTATCCTTAGCACTAGCAATTTGCATGGTCGTTGATACAATACTAATTCCACTATTTTGGGTAACTAGTAAATCATCACGCTCCTTGGTATTATATTGATACTCATTTATGACATAACCATTATACTTCATCACATAATGGCTTGGACCATCAGCTATCCATTTAAGGGTTTCAGATATAGGTTTATTATTTCCCAATGCAACTTCAACCTATAGAAATAAAATACAGATATTATTTATATGTTAACTAATAATGAAAACAAAAAGGAAAATTTAATAAATCATTATAGTACCTTTTTTCATAACCAAAAGATAAAAGTACGACCATGCTCATCCTGTAACCACTTTTGCCTTTTTGATTGACGTGGATGTTTTGCTTTCAGCCATTGCATGTGCTCTCTATGAGGTCATGTATAAAAATTAAATAATTAGAGTAATATATTATACGTACAACAAATAAAGAAACAAAAAATTAGTGGTACTTACTCAATATAAGGTTGGACAATAGATGTATTTTCCAACACATAATGATGTGCTTGTAACCATAAATTGGATTCGGCCTTCATAGTAAGACCTCCAAATATTGGTGCCCTGACTTTGTGGTCAATGTTTGAACTACTAGGAATTCCAATTGCTTCCACATTTGATAAGTAATCTGTACAAAACTCAATTCCTTCTTTTGCAATATAGTATTCAGCAATACAACCTTCAGGTTTAGTACGATTTCATATAATAGCCTTTTAACACTTTCATAAACCTTTCAAATGGGTACATCTACTTAAAGTAAAACTGTCTACAAAGTCTCACTTCTCTTATAAGATACACAGTAAGATGCAACATGATATCAAAGAACGAAGGTGGGAAGTACTTTTCAAATAAGCATAATGTCATCACTATCTCATTTTGTAACTCATCTAATGAAGGAACATCAATAACTTTAGTACAAAGAGCATTGAAAAATAAACTCAATCTATAAATGGCATTCCTCACATGCTTGGGCAAGATAGAACGTAACAAAACTGGCAAAAATTGTTGCATTAATGCATGATAGTCACGAGATTTTAATCCATTAAGTTTCAAGTCTTCCATTGACACGAGGTTTCGAAGGTTCGAACAATATCCATATGGAACCTTCAATTGTTAAAGTGTTTGGCAAACCACATTCTTTTCCATTGTAGAAAGTGTATAACATGCAGGAGGGAGATATGTTCTCTTCGAATCAAACCTTGGTGCCAATTCACTCATTAAGCCCATATCTATAAGATCCAAATGAGAATTAAGGCCATCCTTTGTCATACCTGTAATGTTGAGTAAGGTACCAGTGGTGCTTTCACAAATAATTTTCTCATTATGCATTACATCCAAATTATGACGAACATGAAAATATTTCCAATACTCAAGATCAAATAAAATTGACTTCTTTTTCCAACAAGTTGTATTGTTGATTTTAGATTTTTCCAGAATAACCTTTTTTTCCCCCAAGAATTACAAATGCCATTGATTTTTTTTTAATATTTCCTCACCAGTCAATATTTGTAGAGGTGACCCGAACTCTTGTTTTCCATCAAATGCTTTTTTTGTTTCCTATAAGGATGGTTTCTTGGAAGAAATCATCTATGTCCAGTATAGGAGTTCTTTTTTCCATGCTTTAACCTACAAGCATATGTTTCTTCTCCACATATTGGACAACCATAATATCCTTTAACTTTGCAGCCTGACATGTTTCCATATGCAGTAAAATCATTGATTGTCCATAAAAGAATGGCTCTTAATGTAAAGATTTCTTGTTTATGTGTATCGTAAACTTGAACTCCGACCTCCCACAATATTTTCAGATCTTCTATTAGCAGTGCTAAATAGACATCAATGTCATTGCAGGTTGTCGTGGACTTGAAATTAATAAAGATAACATCATAAATTTTTTTTTGATGCACAACCATGGAGGAAGGTTGTAAATTATCATGAGAATGGGCCAACAACTATGTTTGCTATTAAATAAACTGTGAGGATTTATGCTATCTGCAGAAATTGCAAGTCTCAAGTTTCTAGGTTCTAATGAAAACTCAGGCCATCTGTGATCAACTTACTTCCATGATGGTGAATCTGATGGATGATGCATTTCCCATCAAAATTTATTTCTTCAACATGCCATATGAGCTCTTTTGTAATTTTTGATGATTGAAACATTCTTCTAAATCTTGAATTTGGAGGAAAATACCACATTACTTTCGTAGGAACTCCTTTTCTCCTCTTAGTTCCTTTTTATCTATCTTCCGCCTCAATGTTCCACAGGTAGGACACTAGGATGCATCTTTCAACTCCTTCCGATAAAGTATACAATCATTTGGTAATGCATGTATTTTCTCATATTCAATTCCCAAAGAATTTAATGTCTTTTTCGCTTCATACATTGACAAAGTCAATTCATTGTTTAAAGGCAATATTTCTTCAAGAATTTGTAAAAGCTCTGAAAAGCTATTATCAGACCACCCAAAACATGCTTTCAAGTTATATAATTTGATCAAGGCAGACAATCTTGTAAAGTTTCTACAACCAGGATATAATGGTTTTTCTGCATCTTGTAGTAATCTTGCAAACAATTCAGGATCATTTTGACAATCATCATGTGCAGCTTGAACCATTTCTATTGTACTACATTGATCATCAAATTGAAGTCTATCATAATGTTCTACTCTTATGGAAGGTGGGCCACTGGGAGCTGTCTCTTCATGCCAATACCATGTATGGTAACTTTGATCAATCCCAAAGAAAAAAAAATGGTCTCAAATCTTTTGAGGAGTATTAAAAATCATATTACCACATTGTAAGCATGGACATTTAATGGAGGTTTTATTTGCAGAATTTTGTATTGCAAATGCAACAAAATATTCAACTCCATCTTCATATTCCTTCGATCTTCGATCCTTTGAGATCCATGAACGATCCATTTTTAAAGAAAATTTTTTTTCAATTAGTTATCATACTTCAAATGGAAGAACACATCAACATTCCAATGTTAATCATTGAGCAACATCTTATTTATCTGTTAAAAGAAAATTTAAAAATCAATTTAATAAAATATTTAAATGCATATCAGATATAAGATAGAAGGGATGAACATTAATTTTTGTAATAATGTTGAATTTGTTTACATAGAAAAAATTATTAAAATAATATTTAAACATGAGAAATTATTTGTCACATTTAGTATGATTCCTAGAAAAAAAATATTTAAACAAAAAAATATCATTTAATTATTCTTTATATTAAAGTAAAATATGAGAAAAGTCAATTTATTAAAAAAAATATTTTATTCTCCTCCAAATCTAATCCTAGAACCTCCCATCATGCATTCATGTGTATTATAGGTTTTTAAATTTTTTTTTTGTTATAATTTTAACAAAAAATTATTTTTATCATTTTTGAGGTTAAAGCTGATTCTCTAATTTATAATAATAAAGACCATTATATTACATTGGGGAAAAGAAAAAATAAGATGATTTTTTTTCTAACATGCCTAAGGAAAAGAGAAAATAAATTGTGTAATGAGAAAAGGAAAATTTTAATTGGCCTTGTATTTTCCTGTTAACTATATTATTTTATTTATTTCTAGCTGCTTAAAAATTTTATATTCTATTTACTAGACCCCCAACTCTTATTTTCCTTATTTGTATAGCTTATTTAAACAAATACTTTGCTTAATTTCTTATTTTTAATAATCAATATTCCCATGTATAATAGGTATATAACGTATCTGTTCTCTTTTTAATAGTAATATCCTTATTTGTGTATATTATTTTTATAAATACTTTGTTTAATTTCTCATTTCCTATAATCAATATTCCCACGTATATAAGGTACATCCTTTTGGTTTGATTATAATATCCCTCTTTTCTTTCTTTTCTTTTTTGTGAGGAAGATAGTAATATTCTAGTCATACTTCTCAATGTATAGAAATTATTTAAAAAATAGAGTAAAAGTATTTAATTAAGTGAGTATTAATCTACCTTTCATCTATTTCAATACAATATATAACTATATTTTGACTTTGTTGTAATATCTAACATAAAATAAACAAATATGTGAGCTAGATGAATTTATAGATATGGCATTAAATGTCTCTAGGTCATTAGGCTAATTGATTTTGAAATGGCATGACTATAGAGCACACATTTTTATAAAATATAGCTTCATTTTTTTTCCATACTATCACTGTCTGAAAAATAGAGGACGAGAGAACAAATAGAACATGTATAAAAATGATCCGAGATTAAAAATAAAAAAGAATGGACAATCACCTGCTCAAAGCCAACAACAAGAATTGTCAACTCTATATTTATTGTAATTAGCAAATTGGACCTTGCAAGATGAACTGGAGACTGAGCCTGAAAATTGGAAATGGAAAAGAATTCATTATTACTCTGTGGCAGAATAGTAGCCTAAAAATAGGAAGCAGATAACTCAACTACGGCAAAATCACCGACAAACCCAGCACCAACATTACAAAATTTGCATTGAATGATGGAAACATAACTAATTAAACTTCACAAAATAGCAACACAAAACACAATGCCGAAGATATGATGCATAAGCCATGTACAACTCCACTTTCCACAGTTTGTAAATCTAAGCCGTGTAGAAACTGATGACAAGAGTATTTGACTACAATTTTTATCTTTCGATCCCAATTTTAACTCCTTTTCAGCTTTTTATTTTGTCCTGCCAAGCTACAAAAAATATCCGTATAACAAGGGTAGCCATTAAGCATTATGCATTTTGGTAACATATCTACTAATTTAACAATAAAGGGTGGCGAGGACCTGTCGTGCAATGTGTAAGAATATATTCACTGAGATCATGTGTGAAAATACAACCTTGAGGAAAAAAGATATAAATAAGCAAAGAGAATTTCATCAATGAAGAAATGGAAAACGAAGCCATAGAGAAGCAGGCCGAGACTCTTCCACTAAACTCTTCCAGTTTGTTGCCAGCGCCATTTTAAAACCTATTACATATTTTACAAATAAAATATACTAACTAATTTGTTCCAATTCAATACATTCATAATTAATATTTTCATATCAATGACACTTATAATAGTGACAAAGTTTATATTTTTCAGTCCCTTATTAGTCTTAACAAGCTATTATTTTTAACAATCTATTAGTCTTAACAATGATACATCTAGTAAGTGCCATAAAAACATAAAACATATTCCAAATAATGATGTTTTTAGAAAAATTAAATGACATGTCTAATTAATATATTTTATTATACAAAAAAATATTATAATTTATCTTTTCTGCTGGAAATTTACAATCCAGTGTGTCTAATATTCAGCTGCAGGTTTTTTATTTATTTATGGAAAGACTTCTATTCCCAAACTTGAATAACCTGCAGAATGTTTCACACAAGCAGCATATTATAAGCTGGCAGCAGATGCATACGTTAAAGTCAACTTCTTCAGCAAATGTATTGAGTGCTGTCAAAAGGGGGAGCTATTCGACGATGGACTCTGTTACATTTCCAACTAGAAAGAACGTGCCACGCAATATCATTACATTAAAAGAGATGAGGGCAAAATATAAGATGCAAAATAGAAGATTTTGGAGGATACTACGAAGAAATGCAAAAAGATCGGAAGACAAGTTCACAATGGTGAAATAAGTTAACCTCTTTAATTCAAGTGATTCAATGCACAGTTTTTTGAAAAAATTAAAGTGAATGGAGGAGCTGATACAATTAGAAACTTAATGGGGAAACTTCCTGGATGCTGCAAAGATCGCCAAGGATATCGGAGGTGCTGCTTGAAGCCAAGATGTTGGAAAAGTCCGAACTATTTGAAGAAGATACACTAGTAAGTTAATGGGGAACTTCCATATTTGCATATAATAGTGAGGGAGTCTTAATTTTATTAAATGAAGACTCGCAAGAAATGTAAAAATATATTTATCACATCAATTTATTAAAAGACGTAAAATTTTCAATTTATTTTTATTTCTCTTAGGGATAAATTAAATATTAATAATTTAATTTTAAAATTAAATATTATTACTTATTTTATAAATAAAACATTCAAATTTGAATGTAAAACTATTTAATTTTTATTAATTTGATCATAAATATCTTTTTATTTTTAATAAATAAACTTCAACTAAAATTTGATAATTTTTTTTAAATCAAGAATAAAATTTAAAATTTTATTACTTATTTTACAGAAAAAAAATACAAAAGAAATTACTTCCAAATCAATTAATTCAAAATTAATATTTTCACATTAATGACACTAATAAAAGTGACAAGTTTTTAATTTTCAGCCCCTTATTCCTTGGCAATTTTTAAGGAGTAAAGAAATTTCCTAACCTATTAGCCCTATCAATGACACATCTAGTAAGTATCATTCAATATCTAATTACAAATAGAATAATTACATTTTTTGAAATCATCAATGTATAAAACGTAATTAATTTGAAGTTTTGTTGTAGTGAGTGAAGCATCAATAGCAGAAAAATGAAAATCAGAGCTTGCTTCAGAAAGACAGAGAGAAGACGAGATAGAGAGAGAGAGAGAGAGAGAGACCGAGGAGGAATTGGGTTAGCTCCGAGCGAGGAGAACAATATAAGATCAAATTCAAGCTAGTATTGAGGGGAGTGAAAACGAAACATATCCTCTAAATGGCAGAAATGTGATGGAGAAGAAAGCATCCATGACAGTCACTTTCTATTCTGCTATGCTTCTACAACCTCCACTTCCAAGTACAAAAGAACTCAATTAAAATGAAGAGAAGGAAACAAAAAAGTTACACTTTCACCCCTAGTTTTACTCTGAATTAATTCTCAACAGGAATCTATGGGCTCACTGAATTAACTCACAATTGTCATGATCACAAGGCTACTCGCGCATGTCCAGATACTTCCTCTCCCAGAACCAAACATGAGAATATAACGTTTCTTTTTTTCCCCCTCTCTCTTTCTCTTTACTTGTGATTTATGATAAGTTAATGCATAATATAAGATGCAAAACAGAAGATTTTGTAAGATGTCGTGAAGAAATGTCAAAAGATCGGAACAAGTTCACATTGATGAAATAGGTTAACCTCGTCAATTCCAGTGATTCAATGTGTTGTTTTGTGATAAAAGTCAAATGTATGGAAGAGCTGATACAATTAGACTATTAATGGGGAAACTTACAGGATGCGGCAAAGATGACCAAGGATATCAGAGATGCGAGCTTGAATCTGAGCTATTGGAAAAGGCCGAACGTGATGAAGAAGATGCCCTCGTCTTTCTAGCGATCGATTCTTTATTTTATTAAATTAAGTTAAAAATAATATTAAATCAATCACATAATTTTATTAAATCACCTTAAATTTACATTTTATTTTTATTTCTCTTAGGGATAAATTAAATATTAACAGATTAATTTTAAAATTAAATATTATTACTTATTTCATAAATAAAAAATTCAATTTTGAATGTAAAAATATTTAAATTTTTTAAATTTTATCATAAGTTTCTTTTCATTTTTAATAAATAATTTTCAACTAAAATTTGATAATTTTTTTTATTAATCTAGAGTAAAATTAAAAATATTATTACTTATTTTACAAAAAAAAAATAATACATAAGAAATTAGTTACAAATCAATAAATTCAAAATTAATTTTTTCACATCCATGACACTAATAAAAGTGACAAGGTTTTTAATTTTCAGCCCCTTATTCCTTGGCAATTTTTAAGGAGTTAAGAAATTTTTCTAACCTATTAGTCTTAACAATGACACATCTAGTAAGTGTCATTAAATATCTAATTACAAATATAATAATGACATTTTATAAAAGTGTCAAGGTGTAAAATGTCATTAATTTGAAGTTTTGTTGTAGTGCTTTATTAAATTATGACTAACTTCAATCATCTTTACATTGTCACAAACTTTAAAAACAATATGAAATGTCTATTAGGATCCTTTTATATTTTCCCATTGTTCTATTATTATTGAATCATCATTATCAGACTTGACTCCAACTTAAAGTAATTTACTTCTATTTATTGTATTTAAATACCTAAACAACTATTTATCTTTATTAATTGTCAAAAATCTTCCAAATATGTGGTGATAAATGAGCTATTAGACAGCTTACTTATCATTATCTTTGGGCTCCATGTTATTGCATGTTTCCTTCTTGGGCTCTTTGTCAGATCTTTATTTTGAAATAGCTTTCTTGGTTCTCTAAATTTTTGTTTATAGAAGAAATAGTTCAGTCCTAGAATTTATGCTCATAAAATGTAGGTTGAAAAAAGAAGAAAATGGACAAGGGAAATATAAAACACAATATTTTTATAGTTTTAACAAGATAACAAGAAAAATTATTAAATATAAGAAAATTATCAAAATAATACTATCTAGACTACTAAAAAAGAATTATTCTTTCTCAATGATAATTATGTTATCTGATGTTGACTAACCAAATTATATAATCATTAGAAATGAAACTTAAAATTTATTTTGACTTTGTTATGTTGCCTAATTTTATTAGTTAGATAGTATCCTAAAAGCTTATTGGTGAATATTTCTCATCAATAAATATCTGTAAGTATATATATTGTATAAGTAGTAAAAAGGATTTTATATAGATATCAAATTCACAAATATGATATAAATATTTTGATCAATCACAATGTAATTCTAGTAGATAAAATATTTTAGGATTTTGATATGACTCTTAGATCCTAATATTTATCCACATGATTCGTATGATGTATGTTAAAATATTACAATTTATGTTGGGTTTGTATATAGAATGAATATTAGATTACATAGAATATCTCTTTTTTTCTAATGACATACAAGATAGTTATCACTATTGAGCCCATCTCAATGATGTTCTTCGTATAATTCTTTCCTTAATATTTTTTTACTGAAATAATAAATCATCCCTACTCAAGAGTTATTTATAAGTTCATATCTTTTAGGCAACTCTTCAATTGCCCTTTTCGATTATATTATATATATATATATATATATATATATATATATTCTTATTTTTTAATCTCAAGTATCATAAAGACTAAAAATTAATGTGATTTATAAGTATTTATAATTTTAGCTTCATAAGTAATATAATTGTAAAATTAATATATTCTTACCTCAAATCACACTAATAAAACCCATATAAATAAAAGCATTTGAATGGGCTATCACCATCTTGTGAGTCTTAACCACTCACACATATACTATAGACCACTTATCATTATCCTCAATAGTGATGATGCGAGTGTGACTTACATACAAAATAAGAATTTTTTTGAAGAATATTTTATAAATTTTTCACAATTAATAATTAGTTCTTGTAAGACATATATAATATATTGGTGTGTAAAATTATTTAAGCTTTCAGATTTATGAGTAGCATACTCACAATAATTAATATACCTCATTTTTGAGTTATCTTATACATTTGTCTCATGTATTTTAATTAGAGGTGTCAACCGGGCCGGGCCGGCACAAGGCACGACATGGTTCGGCCCTGCCTGGGCCGGCCCAGCACGATAAAAAACCGTGCCCAGGCCCATTTTGTGCCCGGGTCAGGCACAAGCCGTGCCGTGCCGTGCCTGACCCGGCACGGTTCGGCCCGTGGCACGGCACACCGGCATGGGTTCGTCCCGTGCTGGTTTCACTCGAGCGGTCAAGCGAGCCTACTGCCTACATGGCACAAGCTGCCCCGCCAAAGACCCACGCCCGGCCCCTCCCGCAAAAAAGACCGCGGGTCGGGTCTGTTTGGACCCGACCCGCGGTCCTACTTCCACAAGGCCCTTTGCCCCGAACCGACCCAGAATAGCTCCCCTATCCTATTCACCCAAGTCCCCAACGGGAAAAAAAATAAAAAATACTAAAAATATATATTTTCAGTCGTTGGATTCGTCTCCAATGGCTAGGGGGCAGAATCCAACGGTCCTCATGATTCTGCCCCCTAAATAATTAATAAAAATTCAAAAAAATATAAAAAAAATATTTTTTTTATAAAAAATTAATATCTTTAATCTATAAATTCTACCCCCCTCCCTTTAACATTTATATTTTTTAAAAACATAAATTCTCTCAAATTTGTCTCTTTCTCTCTCAAAAACCTTGCTTCTCTCTCTCGGACCTCGGGATTTTGACATTCGGCTTGGATTTTCTTGAAACTCGACTTGAGTTTTGAACATTAGAGCTTGACTGCGGTGCACCGTGCACGTGACCGACCTCACTGCTTTTACCGGGTAATTTATTTTATGGTTTTTTTTACTCTCTCTCTCTATAGTTTCTCTTTCTAGACCAAAATTAGGAAAAATAAAAATCATAAAAAATGACAAATACAACTGACACATATTAAAATTTAGTAAATGAAAATATTACACATAGGTCTGAGGCTGCTGAAACTTTGGTTTCTCCCGTCATCTCAACCCAAACTTCTAAAAAACAAAAAACTAGGACTTCTGTAGTTTGGACTCATTTTAAAATAATAATACCAAAAAATGTTAGGGGTGAGGAACAAGAAATGACACAGTACAAATATTGTATGAGACTTTTAACATGTAAGAGTTCGTTTGGGACTGGGCACCTAAAAAGGCATGCCGAATTATGCACAAAAAAACAAGGACCATTAGATCCTAGGCAAACCCAACTTGGCACTGCATTTTTTGAGACTGGATCGAGTTCAGTCTCAAAGTTTACTCCCTTCATATACTCCAGCGAGTTGGGTAGGGACGGCATGGTCAGGCTTATCATATTGATGGGTCTTCCGATCAAATTTTCGGAAGATCTAAGGGTAGTGTACATCATGCAGACCTATTTTCAGCCTGTCTATCATATGATTCCTAGGTCCACCTCTAGGAATGACATACTAAAGATATATAAGTTAGAAAAACAAAAAATAATTAAGGAATTTATGGCATATAGTGGAGTGGTGTCCGTGACGTCCGATATATGGACAAGTCCCAATGAATCTTCTTATGCATGTCTCACGAGCCACTATGTAGATTCTAACTGGACAATCAATAAAAAAATTTTAGGATTCTCTGAGATTCTTCATTCTCATGAAAATAACCACATGTGTGAAATCCACAAAACACCAATAAAAGGCTAAATTACTCACAAAGAGCTTTTTTATCGATACCACCATTTAGTCCTCTATTAGATTCATCTCTGTGGACCCAAAAATTGTTATGGATCACTTGAAACATGCCCAATTCTTGATGGTCATGGAGCGACAAGAAATCCAAAAATACCCATTGTGCATGGGTATTTCATTGTTAAAAGTATGACGGTTCTATAATTATTGCCGCAAATCACTAGTTATTACTATCATCAAATACTGCCAGAGGGTGTACCATCAACCATGTGCACAATACCCTAATCCCATCGCCACATTGCTAGAAACATCATCCTAGTATCTTATTCGATAATCTAGGGTTAGGTTAGGATTATGTCTTTGGGAAGGAAAGGAAAGAAGGAAAAAATAAACGGAAGAAAATAAAAATTTTAATTAATTGAAAAAAATTATTTCATAATATTATATAAACTATATATATATGTATGTATGTATGTATATTTTAAGGTATCCCATATGTTGGATGCTCCCAAACAATGAAAATTAAAAAAAATAAATAATAATCAAAAAATAAACCAAACCTCAACAATATCAAACATAAAAAACCTAAACAAAAAAAACAAAAAATTCATGATACATTTTTCAATATCTCTTTATAGAATATTTATTTAATTTTTAAAAACACAAAATTAAGTAATTTAAAGCTTTCCCTAGTATATGAGGACGAAACCTCAACAGTTTCATACTTCCCAATACAAAATTGTTTAGTAATTTAAAGCTTTCCCTAGTCTATGAGGACCAATAATTTTATATGCAATTATCTTGTTCATCATTGTTATAATTTTTATAATTTTTATAATTTTTATAATTTTATTTTTTTTGTATTTCTTCTAAATTTACCATTAAACATATTTTACTTTTTTTCAATTTTTTGTAATTTGTATATTTTGTAATTGTATGATATTATATATACTAAATTAAAAAAAAATTGTGTTCTTTTCTATATTTTATAATTTTATAAGTTTTATAAGTTTGATTTTAAGTGTGATTACCCAAATACGAATACATAAGATCGTATTAGAACTCCAAAATTAAATATATTTAGGTGAGAATAGTACTGAGATAACTAATCATCTAGTAATTTATTGTGTTATTTGCATATATTAGAGGTAATATCTTGGTGTGATAATAAGTTTTTTTGTTTTAAGGTAGTAGGTATCAGGTTCAAGACTTATAAGACATTGTCTCTTTGACATTCCGAAATTAAGGCTATTGAGATATTAATCTTTCATAGATCTCATGTTAAAGTATGACCTTTGACCTTTGACCTCATCCATATGTTTGATTTTAAATTATAAATATTAAATATTTTTTATAACAAGAAAATAAGGAATAATGGGTGAATACTAAGACATGACATATTTTTTTTCTATTTCTTTCATTTTTTTCCTTTATATAAATTGTAAAATGACGTGTTGTTGGGAGAGATTTTTTAATTCTTTAATTTGACTTTTTCCATTTTTCATTTTGCATCATTTGCAATATGGTATGAGAGTAAAATTTTGAATTAGGTTTTCCATCAAAGCTTGTCCAAAGTGATAAACTATAAAATACTCTCATTGTTATATTTTTCTCTTTCTATTTATCTTATCATCATTGCATGAACAATGTATTGCTTAATAAAAAATGGAAGATATCATATGGAAATATTTCGCTATTATTTATTCTTTCAATTCTCCAAATTGTAATCTTCATTTCTTTGTCGTTATTAATTTCATATATAAGCTTTGATTTAAGATCTAGAAGGTTATTTCGTCTTATAAATATTCATTGAAACTTTTAACTCAAAAAAAAAAACTCAAGGTTGAGAACTTATAATTTTGCTGCCAATGATCTCTGAATCGCTATTTTTTTTCACCACAGATAGTCTAGGTCTTGTCCTAATTTACCAATCATTAACTGGACATAATGATGTTTGTTGGAACTGAGCTATGTTGATTTCCATTATATAAAAAAAAGTTGGATTCTTAGATGATTTCATTCCCAAACTAGAAAATACTACCCAAAATTTTTCCATCATTGGATCCGTAACAATTATGTGATGATCTCAAAGATTATGAACTTAGGTGCTAAACACACATTAGCTAGTATAATCATCTTTGAATACCCCCATAAAATATGGGTTGATAGTAGGGACTGATTTTAATTAGAAATTATCCCAAAATCTTTTAAAGATGAAGAGATTTGATGAATCTTATTCAAAATCAAAGTCTGTCACTGCTATTCTAGTAAGTTAAAATTAATATGGGAAGAGTTGAGTAACTACAACCCTAATGGTGCTTAGGGTTAGTACACTTATGGAGGTGTAAAATAATTAAACTCATATTATCCAAAGAAATTCATAATTTCTTTCCTCATGGGATTGCATGAATCCATTTCTCAAATCAAGGGCATGCTTCTCCTTAGGAACCCATTATCTTCTATGATTAAAGTCATCACCCTCATTTCCCAAGAAAAGTATCAAAGGTAGGTTGGCCTAAATATTAACCCTCATAATTAATAACACCATAGCCTTTGATGTCAAAAATAGTGATTGAATAAACATATTGAGAAAAGAAATTCCAATTCTAGTTCTTATAATCTGAAAACTCTTGAAGGTTTGAAGAAAGTGAGACAATTTTTCATATATTATTAGTAGTTTTTAATGCTACAAGATTCATGGTTATTCTCCTAGTCTTCAACCTTGGTAAAAGAAATTCCGTATATATTTTAACAACCAAGCTTCTATGAATCAAGTATCCAACTAGTTTCTTTGTAGTTCCTATTTAATATTGCTTATTTTCTTAAAAATCTTAGCATCGTCGAGTATCAATAAATAATGACAATGTTGACCTCTCTCTTGATTGCTTCTATAGATCAACAAGGGCATTTTCCACCACATCTCAGTTTGTAGATATGTGTTATTTATGGATAGTTGATATAGATGTTACTCAGTATAATGAACAATTCTTCACTATAATGAGAGCCATTCAAAATTCTAGCATCACTTTTCCAGTAAAGCTTATATTGTTGTTAACTTTTTTGGTAACATAAAATTGTGTAAGAACCTTATCCTCAAGAATCTTTTTTTATGTTTGCCAATTTAAAATGAACTTAGTAATTATTGGTACTCTTGCAAAAGGACAACTGAGAAGTAATTTTTTTTCTAACAATTTTGTTTTTCTAGAACTCAACATCAAATAGATGATCAACAAGAATGGCAAGCTTGAAGACTTACATATCCTAAATTTACATCCGTAATATCATAGTTTGTTACTCACATTGCCTATTTGTTCAATCCTGACATTTTAGACTAATAATCACATTGTTAAAAGCCCATTTAATTTCATTCATAGTCATGTATGAGGACGGTGTCATGTTTTATCAAAATTAGCTCATAAGTATTTTTCTATTTTTGAAATATGATTATATTTGTTTCACATGAATATTTTGCTTAAATGAAAAATTAATCATGAAAATGTTATACCCAAATTCTTAAATATGATTTAAACCCAATGTAATGAAAACACCAAAAATTTTCATTTCTTAAAATGCTCGTAAACTTCAATTTGTTGTGTAATTTTATTGAAAAAGAATCTCTCAATCCTTATATGAAAAAAGGTCATAACAACAAAACAAAACTTTGTGGTAGAGCACAAACACCAACATCTTCTTAATGTTACTTGAATCCTATACCTTCAATCTAGAATATTAATTGATTTATGGAATAAATGTATCCTTACTATCCATATTCATTTTCAATCTAACACTTTCTCCATAACTTCATTAAATAAATTCATTATGAACTTATATACCTATTTAATTTTCATTACTCTAATTTTAGAATATTTGGATGCTTAGACATTGCATCTACCCTTATGGCTCATAATATAAAATTTTAACTTAGTGTCCGCTTGTGTGTATTAATTGGTTACGATTTAGTTATTAAAGGGTGTAAATTTTATGACATTCAAACCAAACAAATTATTATTTCTTGAGATGTTACCTCGTAGATGCTTTTCCCTTCCACACCATAGGCTCCTATAAGAATTTAATTGACCCCTTTAATCACTAACCTTTTCTAAATTCAATCCTTGATATTACTTCAATCCAATATTCTTTGCCAATTTCTCCACTCCTACAAATAATTAAGTTGAGAGTAGGACATCCCTACATATCCATTTCCCAATGTACTCAAAGCTTCACAATTTCCACTTACTAGAAAATTCACTAGAGACACCAAACCTTCTTTCTATCTTCAAGGGTATCATTGTAGTTTAATTTCTGTCAAAGATTTACTAAATTTATATTCTTTTTATCCATTATTTAAATTTTCTATCCTAGAAATATATCACATTCTCAAAGAGTACTTGCTCTCATAGTCTCTTCTCATTTTGAACCGCAATTCTTCTAAAAATGTGTATAATTTATGTATTGGTGCAATATCATGCAAATTGAACTAAAAGATAATAAAGATAGATAAAACTTGGTCCCTTACCACTTTTTTATAAAGATAAGCATTTTATCTTATGTAAATGAATTCATAAAGTTTAATAGATCTCATGGTCGTATAGAAAGGTATAAAGTTCACATAGTTACGATACAATAAACAAGAAAATTTTAATTTTCTAGAAATCATTTCACAAGTACCTAAGCAAATGAAAGTAAAAACCCTTGGTCCTAACATCTAATCAACAATGATTCTTAGTTTAACTATATGAAAACAACACATTTCTTAGTGGTGATCTTTTTAAAGAAGTATAGATGATATTATCCTACTAGTATATGTTGATGGTCCTATAGAAAGGTACAAAGTTTATCTTTCCAATTGTTATGAAAGTGAATGAACAACCCTTCTAGCCCTAACAACTAATCAAAAATGATAGTTGATTTAACTATATGTAAATACACCATTTCTTAGTGGTGACCGTTTTGAAAAAAAATGTATATGTTGTTTCTCCCCTAGTTTATCTAATCAAAAATTTCTTAGGCTCTAATTACATTTTGTTTTACTTAATCAAAATTTGATTATTCCTTTTTCACCTAAGGGTTAGGTTCCTACATTATTTCTCTAATAGTATATGTTGATGAGATCATCATCACTAGAACCTTTATTTAAGCAATCGAGCCTTAAAAAGGACTTTTAAATAGTTAGTTCAAACTTAAAGATTTAAAGTTTTATAATACTTCATTGGACTAGAAATTACCAAATCTAGTTACAGAATATCCTCCATCAATTATATTTCACCCTCCAATTACTTGAATATGCATATTATCTTGCATGTAAATGTCAAGCTTATTAATGGACACTAAAATCTTTTTAAGCTCTAATAATAGTTACTTATTAATAGACACAACCCAATTATTCATCTCATCGATGACCAAGTTTATATAACATGGCCATGGATTTGCATGCAGACTTCACTTTAAAGGAACACTCATCTCCTCTCCCAGTGTGGGCTCAATCGTTGTCCTACATATTCTCTCATTTTCAAAAGAAACAAGAATACTGGTGTTGTGACTTTGTTATGCTATGTAATTTTGTAAGTTAGAAAGTATTCCAAGAGCACATTGGCCAGGATATCTCATCAACAAATATCTACAAGTATATGGGTCATATATATAGTAAAGAAATATTTTTTTTAATATTATTCCTATAGGAAGTGATTCAATAGTTTGATCAATTAATAATGAGTCAACACAATTCTTGTATAGAAAATACTTATAGATTTTGGTATCAAATTTAGATCTGAGGATTTGTCCATTTAATTTATGTGATTTATGTTCATATAGTCAAATTATGTTGGGTTTAGATATAGAACAAAGGTCGCGTTATTGTGTAATGACTCTTTTTTCTAATATCATACAAGTTACTTTACTAGCATGACAAAAAATTATTTGTTCATGAGAGTCATTCACAGACCAATATTTTTAGGTAACTTATAAACTTTCCTTGATAATTATTCTATATATATATTTTTATTCTTTGGTCTCAGATTTCTTAATCACCAATAATTGATGTGATTTGTAAGTATTTTCACTTTCAAATTCATAAGTACCATACTCACACAATTAACATACACTTCCCTTAAGTTTTATCAATGGAACCTTAAGATTGAAAGCCACTCAAAGGGCTAGCACAACCATATGAGGCACAATATACTCATGCATCTCTTGTGAATTACCTATCACTATTCTCTATGGTGATGATATTACTCCCACACTAAAGGTACAATCCTTAGAAAAATATTTTATAAAATATCTACCTTAATGGAGAACTGGTTCTTCAAAGAAATATACAATGGATTGACATGTATAATTATCATGCTTTTAGCTTCATGAGCACCAAATCTCAATGATTATGATAGATAAATTTTGAATTTTAACTTATAGGTTTATCTTGTGCATTACAATTGGAAGTGCTCTCACTTCCTTCTTATATTATGCATGAGTAAGACTCATGGTTTACCTATCACTATCCATTGTGATACCTCACACAAATCTACTAATAGTCAAATCCTTAATTCATATTTTATCTAATCACCATAATCATCAATTTATATACTACAACATAAATGAAAACATATATACATACCATTTATACATCACAAAAATAAAATTACATAAACCCTAGACCACATGCTATTTTAATAGATCTACCCAAATCTATCCTAGAAAGAGGGGTTTTAGAGAGTGGATGGCTTTGAATTCTACTTAGCGCAAGGAAAGATGAATATTTTTTTTTGCATTTTCTCATTTCTTTTTTATACTCTAATATTTCTACATTTCTTTAAGTAAAAGATCATTACTTTTAGAATAAAACCATGATTTTGATCATCTCTTAAACTCAAGGTCTGTTACATTAGAAAGTAGATACGGCTATAGAATTTGTTCTGATCTTTTTGTAATGCAAAGTCACAACACTAGAAAATATCTGCAACTTGAGCCTATTTTCTCTATAATACAAAGTCATAGTGTTAGGAATTATAGTGACTTTGGCATTTGTCTTTCTAATTCATCATATGGACAAGACACTAGGAATAACTATGACATTGAGAATAACCTCTCTTGTGTATCATATGGTTGTGGCACTAGAATTGGATATGACATTGAATTGTCTCTCTTAATCATCATATTGCTGCATTGCTAGAAATGGTGGGAACATTGGGAATGACCTCTCAAATGCATCATATGGTAGTGGCATTGGGCATGGCCATGACACATAATGGTCTTACACGTGACTCAAATAGCCATGGTGCTAGGTCTGCTCATGGTGTTGCCTTGAACTATGTCATATATAATATAATTGTGACACTACAAAAAGCCCACAACACTAGCAATTAGCCTAAATATAAAAGTAATGGTTTTTCCTTTTCTTGAGAATAAGAGTCATGACCTAGGTGAAAGTTCATCCTCGAGTAAAAGTCTTTTTTAATTTTTTGTGTCCAAAGATTATAGCACTGGATAATAGCCAAGGCTTTGACCTAAGTTATTAACTTTGTAAAAATGGTGTGCCTCTGACGGCGGCTACAAAGTCTTTTTAAAGATAAAGTCAGGATACTAGGAATTAGCTATAACTTTTATAGCTAGTAGGGTATTTGGTTTTATGACATGAAATTATTATTATAAAAATTCAATTATTATGAGATAAGTATGACTATGATTATATGATAATATTATAACTACAAATAATATATTATATAGATGAAGGATTGTGCTAAGAAGGTATTTGAGGCAAGTTGCTCAAAGATTAGTATGACCAATTAGGTAAATTAAAACTAAGAATGAATAACAAAACTACTTGATGATTCAAAATCTAATAATTAAACAAAAACCTCTAAAAACTTATCAATTTTATGACAATTCATTAAAATCTTTCAAAACTCCAAAGGTATGAAATTAATATATTTATGTCCCATTCACAATCTTACACATAATCTGAAAGCACTAATACAAGAAGAAGGAGACAAGGAAGTAGAAGAAGAAGAAAGAGCAGAAGAAGACGAAGCAGAAGAATAAAAATAAGAAGAATAAGTAGAAGAATAATATGGAGATAATGGAGAAGAATAAAAAAAGGAGAATAACAAGGAGAAGAGAGAAGAAAAAGGAGAAGATGAAAAAGGTGAAGAATAAGAAGGGGAAGAAAGAGAATGATAAGAAGAAGAAAAAAAAGAAAAAGAATAAAAAAGAAAAAAAGGAGGAGAAAGAAGAATAAGAAGATAAAGAACTAGATGAAGTAGAAGAATGAAGAAAAGTATAAGTAAAAGAAGGAGAAGGAGAACAAGATTATGAAGAAGAAGAAGAAAAAGAAAAATAAAAAGAAGATGAAGGAGAAGATGAAAAAGAAGATGATGATGATGATGTTGTTGTTGTTGTTGATGATGATGATGAAAAATAGAAGAAGAAGAAGAAGATAAAGAAAAGAAGGAGAAGTAGAAGAGAATAAGAAGAAGAAGAAGAAGAAGAAAGATAAGAAGAAGAACAAGTAGAAGAAGAAGGAGAAGATAAATAAGAAGGACAATAAGTGGAAGGAAAAGAAGTGGAAGAAGAAAAACTAGAAGGAAAACAAGAAAGAGAAAAAAGGAGAAGATGCAGAATAAGAAGGAGAAGAAAAAAAGAAAAAATTGAAAGTGAACAGGAAGAAAAAGGAGGAAAAGAAGGAGGAGGAGAAAGGAAGGAGGAGGAGGAGGAGGAGGAGAAAGGAAGGAGGAGGAGGAAGAGGATAAAAAGGAGAAGAAAAAGTAGAAGAAGCAGGAGTGGAAGTAGGAGGTGGATGAGGATAAAAAGGAGGAGGGGCATGAGGAGGAGGAGGAGAAAGAGGAGGAGGAGGAGGAGGAGGAGAAGAATACGGAGGAGGAGGAGGAGAATGATAAGAAGTAGGAGGAGGAGGAGAAGTAGAAGAAAGAGAAGAAGAAGAAGAAGGAGGAGGAGGAGGAGAAGGAGGAGGAGGAGGAGGAGGAGGAGGAGAAGGAGAAGGAGAAGAAGAAGGAAACGGACAAGAAAAAGAATAAGAAGAAATAGGAGGAGAAAATAAAAAGAAGGAAATGAAAAAGAATGAGATGAAAAAGAATAAGAAGAAGAAGTAGGATATGAAGAAAGAGAATAAAAAGAAGAAGAAGAAGAATATCTAGAAAAGAAGGAGGAGAAGTGCAAGAAAGAGAAGGAGAATAAGAAGAAGTATTAAATGAAGGAAGGTGAAAAAAAAGAGAAAGTGAAGAAGGAGAAGAAGAAGGATAAGAATAATGAGAAAGTGAAGAAGGAGAAGAATAATGAGAAAGTGAAGTAGGAAAGGAAGAAAGAGAAGAAGTAGAAGATGAAGGAAGAGAAGAAGATGAAGAATGAGAAGATGAAGAATGAGAAGATGAAGTATGAGAAAAAGAAAAAGAAGAAAAAATGATAAGATGAAAAAAAGAAAAAAAAATAGAGAAGAAGAATCAGAAGAATAAGGTAAAAATAAAGAAGAAAGTGAAGGAGTAGAATGATGATGATGAGGAGGAGGAGGAGGAGGAGAAAATTGAGAAGAAGCATAAGAAAAAGAAGAAAAAAAAATGTGAGAGAGAAGAAGAAGATGGAGAAGAAGATGAAAAAAAAGAATAAGAACAAGAAATTGAAGAAAGTGGAAGAGTAGAAAAAAAATTAGAAGAATTAGAAGAAAGTGAAGAAGAAGAATGAGATGAAAAGAAGAAAAGAAAATGATAAATATGAAGAAGGAGATAATGAAAGAGAAGAAGAAGAATAAGAATGATACGAAGAAGAATCATAAAAAGAAAAAAAATAAGGAAGAGAAGAAGAATGAGGATAAAAAAAAGAGAAGAAAAAAAAGGAGAAAAAGATAGAGAAGACGAAGAAGAAGAAAAAAAAAAGAAGTAGTTGTAGAAGAAGAAAAAAAAAGTAGTAATAGTAGAAGGAGATGAAGAACAAGAGAACAAGAAGAAAGAAGAAGAAGAAGAAGAAGTAGTAGTAGTAGTAGAAAAAGAATAGGGAGAAAAAGAAGAAGAATAAGAATAAAAATTAGAAAAATAAGAAATTGAAAAAGATGATGGAGAAAAAGAATAAGGAGGAGGAGGAGAATAAGAAGAAGAAGATGGGAAAGAAGAATAAGAAGGAGGAGGTGGAGGAGGTGGTGGAGGAGAAAAAGAAAATAAGGAAAAAAAATAAAAAGGAGAAAAGAAGATGGAGAAGAAGAAGTAGATAAAGAAGAAAAAGGAGAAGAATATGAAGGAGAAAAAGAAGAAGGAGAAAAATAAGAATGAGAAAAGGAGAAGGAAACGAAAAATAAGTTGAAAAAGAAGAAGGAGAAATAGAAGAAAGAGAAGGAGGAGGAGGAGGAGAATAAGAAGAAGACGAAGAAGGATGAAAAGAAGAATGAGAAGTAGAAGAAGGAAGAGGAGATGTAGAAGGAGAGAATAAGAATGAGAAGAATAAAATGGAAAGAAAAAGAAGAGGATGAAGAATAAGAAGAATAGGAAGATGAAGATGAATGAGAAGAAGCAATACAGGAAGAAAGAGAAGTAAAATAAGAAGAAAGAAAATAAAATAAGAATAATGAGAAAAAGAAGAAGGAGAAGAAAAAATAAAAGAAGAAGAATAAGAAGAAAGAGAAGATGAAGATGGAGAAGAAGAAGAAGAGGAGGAGAAGAAAAAAAAAGGAAAAAAGAAGATGAAGAAGATGAAGAAGAAGAAGAGAAGTAGAAAGAGGGAAAAAAAAGAAGGAGAATATGAAGAAAAAGTAGAAAACAAGATAGAGATGGAGAAAAAGTATAAAACAAGGAGTAGGAGGAGCATGAGCAAGAAGAGGAGTAGAAGGAGATGAAAAAAAATTGAGAATAAGAAGAAGAATAAGAAGAAGGAGAAGGGGAAGAAGATGGTAAAGAAAAAGAAGAAATAGAAGAAGAAGTATAAAAAGAATAAGAAGAAGACAGAAAATAAAAATACGGACAAAAATAAGGAGCAGGAGGAGTATGAGAAGAAGAAGAAAAAAAATGTGAACAAGAATAATTACAAGAAGAAGATAAGGAAGAATAGGGGGACGAAGAAGATGGAGAAGAAAATGAAAGATAATATGAAAAAGAAGAAGAAACAAAATATGAATAACAAGAAGAAAAAGAAGGAGAAAAATAAGGAGAAGAAGAAGAAAGTGGAGGAGGAGTAGGAAGAGAGAAGAAAAAGGAGAAGAAGAAGAAAATGGAGAGATGAAAGAAGAGGAGAAAAAAAAGAAAGAGGTGAAGAAGAAGAAGAAGAAGAAGAATGAAAAAAAGAAGCAAAAGAAGTTTAAGAAAAATAAAAAGAAGTAGAAAAACATGAAAGAGAATGAGAAGAAGGAGAAGAAAACAAGTAGTAGTAGAAGAAGAATGAATGAAAAGAAGAAGGAGAAGTCAGAGAAGAAGTAGTAGAAAAAGAAGAATAAAAAGATGGACAAGAATAAGAAGAATAAGAAGAAGATGGATGAGAAGAAGAAGAAGGAGAAGGAGAAGAAGGAGATGAAGGAGAAGAAGGAGAAGAAGGAGAAGAAGAAGAAGAATAATAATAATAATAATAAGAAGATAAGAAGTGTAAGAAAGCCAAGAAGGAGAAGGAGAAAAGTAGAAGGAGAAGAAGAATAAGAAAAATAAGAAAAAAAGATGAAGAAGTAGAGGAAAAGTAAGATGGAGAAGAAGGAGAAGAAGAAGAAGAACAAGAAGAATAATGAGAAAGGGATATAAAAAGTAGAAGAAGAAGAAGAAGAAGAAGAAGAAGGTAAGAAAGAAAAAGAAAGAGAAGAATAAAACGAGAACAAAAAAAGGTCAAAAGAAAGAAGAGGGAAAACAAGGAGAAAAATAAGAAGATAAAAATAAGATGGTTAAAAAAAAGAAAAAGAAGAAGTAGCATAAAAAGAAGGAAATAGATAATAAATATAAGAAGGAGGTGAAGAAGAATGAGAAGAAGAAGAAGAAGCAGAAGAAGAAGCAGAAGAAAGAGAAGAAGAAGAAGAATAATAATAATAATAATAATAATAATAATAATAATAATAATAATAATAATAAAGAGAAGAAGAATAAGAAGAATAAGAATAAGAAGAATGAGTAGAAGGAGAAGGAGAAGAAGAAATAGAAGGAGGAGGAGAAAAGGGAGAAGAAGAAAAAGCAGAAGAAGAAGGAGAATAAGGAGAAGAAGAAGAAAATGGAGAAGAAGAAGAAGAAGGGGGAGAAGATGGATAAAGAGAATAAAAAGAAGAAGTGTAAGAAGAAGGTGAAGAAGAATAAGAATAAGAAGAATAAAAAGAATAGAAAGAAGAAGAAGTAGTTGAAGGAGGAGGAGGGGGATAAGAAGAAGAAGAAATAAGAAGAAAGATAAAAAATAAGGGGAAAAATAAGAAGAAGGAGAAGAACAAGAATAGATAGAAGAACAAGAAGAACAAGAAGAAGAAAAAGAAGAATAAGAAGAAGATGAAGAAGAAAGAAAAGATGAAGATGAACAATTATAAAAAGAAGAAATTCTAGAATTAGATGAGCAAAAAGGAGAATAATAAGAAGGAAGGTTATATAAGTAAAAGAAGAAGAAGGAGAAGTTGATGAAGAATAAAAAAAATAAGGAGAAGAATAATAGTAGAATAAGAAAAAAAATGAGATTAATAAAATGGAGGAAAAGATGGATGATAAAAAGATGGAGAAGAAGAAGTAGAAAAAAGAAGAAGTAGGAGAATAAGATAAAGAATGAGAAGGAGGAGGAGGAGGAGGAGGAGGAGGAGGAGGATAAGAAGAAGAATAAGAATAAGAAGAAGAACATGATGATGATGATGATGAAGGAGGAGGAAGACAAGAAGAAGAAGCATCGTTGGGAGAAGGAGAAGAAGTAGAAAAAGACGAAGAAGAAAAAGAAAAAGAATGAGAAGAAGAATGTGAATAAAAAGAAGCAAAAGAAGAAAAATATGAAAGACAAGAAACACATGGATAAAAAGAAAAAGTAGTATAAAAAGGAGAAAGAGAAGAAGTAAAAAAAGAAGTAAGAGAAGGAGAAGAAGGAGAAAAAAAGAAGGAGAATAAGAAAAAGAAGAAGAAGAAGATGATGATGATGATGGAGAAGAAGAAGAACATAAAGAAGAAGAATAAGAAGAAAATGTAGTAGTAGTAGTAGGAAAAGCAGAAAAAGGATAAGAAGGAGGAGGAGGAGGAGGAGGAGGAGAAGGAGAAGGAGAAAATGTAGAGGGGGAAAAAGAGCAAATAGGATGAGATGTTTTAGTAGTAGTAGTAGTAGAAATATAAAAAATAGAAGAAGAATAAGAAGAAAAAGAAGAGTAAAGATATAATAAGGAGTAGAATAGGGAGAAGAACAAAAAGAAAAGAAAAATAAGATGTAGAAGAAGAAGAAGTGGAAGAAGTAAAGGAAGAGAAAAAATAATAAGAAATAGATGAAGAAGATAGATAATAAGAACAAGGAAAAGTACAAGAAAGATAAAATATGAACAAGAAAAAGTAGAAGTAGTTGAAGAAAGAGAAGAAGAAGGAGGAGAAGAAGAAGAAGAAGATAAGAAGAAGAAGGAGATGAAAAAGAAGCAATAGTAGAAGAAGGAGAATAAGAAGATGGATAAGAAGAAGAAGATGGAGAATAAGAAGATGGAGAAGAAGTAGAAGATGAGGAAGTATAATAGGAAGAAGAAGATTAAGAAGGAGTAGAAGAAGAAAAAAAAGAGAAGGAGAAGAATTTGAAGAAGAAAAAGCAAGTCGAAGAAGAATTAGAAGAATGATAAGAAGAACAAAAAAAAGAAGAAGAAAAAGATGAAGAAGTAGCAAATAATAATAATAATAATAATAATAGATGAAGTAAAAAGAGAAGAAGTAGAAGATGAAGGAGATTAAGAAGAAGGAGTAGAAGAAGAAAAAAAAAGAGAAGGATAAGAATTTGAAGAAGAAAAAGCAAGTCGAAGAAGAAAAAGAAGAATGATAAGAAGAAAAAAAAAGAAGAAGAAAAATATGGAGAAGTAGCAGAAAAAGAAGAAGAAGAATTATAATAATAATAATAATAATAGATTAAGTAAAAAGAGAAGAAGTGGAAGAAGAAGGAGAAGAAGAAGAAGAAGATAGATAAATGAGAAGAAGAAGTTGAACAAAAAGGAGGAGGAACATAACTGGAGGGAAAAGAATTAGAAGGGATAGAAGTTGAATGACAAGAAGAATAAAAAGAATAATAATAATAATAATAATAATAATAATGAAAATATGCAGAAGAATAAGGAGTAGATGTAGAAGAATGAGGAGAAAAAGAAAAAAGAGAAGAAATTGAAAGTGAATAAGGAGGAGGAGGAGATAAAGGAGGAGAAAAAGAAGAATGAGGAGAGAAAGAAGGAGAAGAAAAAATAGTAGAAAAGGTGGAGGATTTGGAGAAGAAGAATTAGAAGAATAAGATAATGAAGGAGAAGATGTAGAAGGGATGAATAAATAAAATGAAAAGAATAATAATAATAATAATAAAAAGTAAGAAGAAGAAAAATTTGTAGAAGAAGAAATCTAGAAGAAGACAGAGAAGTAGAAGTAGGAGATGTATAAGAAGGAGAAGATGGAAAAAAAATAAAGAAGAAGGAGAAAAACAAGAAGTAAAAGAAAATGGAGAAGAAGCAGTAGAAGAAGAAAAAAGAAAAACTAGAAGAAAAGGATAATAAGTTGAAGAAGAAGGGGAAGATGAATAAGGCAAAGAAGAACAAAGTCTAGAAAAATAAGAAGAAATTATAGTAGTAGTAGTAGTAGTAGTAGTAGAAAGATAAAAAGAATAAGGATAATAAAAAAAAGAATGAGAAGAATAAGTAAGAGAAGAAGGAGGAGGAGAATGAATCGAAGAAGAATGAGAAAAAGAAAAAGTGAAAAAAATAGAATAAGAAGAAGATGATGAATAAAGAAAAGGATAAGAAGAAGTTGATTGATAAGGAGTAGAATATGAAGAATAAGATTAGAAGAAAAAAAGTAGAAGAAGGTAGAGAAGTAAAAGAAGGAAAAGAAGGAGAAGAAGGAAAAGAAGGAGAATAAGAAGAAGGAGAAGAAGGAGAAGAAGAAGAAGGAGCAGAAGGAAAAGTAGGAGAAGAAGAATAAGAATAAGGAGAATGAGAAGGAGAAGTAGAAGAAGAAGAAGAAGAAGAAGAAGAAAAAGCAAAAGGAGAATGAGAAGGAGAAGTAGAAGAAGAAGTAGTAGAAGGAGTAGTTAAAGCAGAAGAAGAAGAATAATAATAATAATTAAAGAAAAAGAAGGATGAATAAAAAAGGTGGCAAACGAGAAGGAGATGAAGAAGGAGGAGGAGGAGGAGGAGGAGGAGGAGAAGAAGAAAAAGAAGAAGAAGAAGACGAACAATGAGAAAAAAATAATAAAAAAAAGGAGAAGAATAAGAATGAGAAGAAGTAGGAGGAGGAGGAGGAGAAAGAGAAGAAAAAGAAGCAGAAGAAAAATAATAAAGAAAGAAAAGGAACATAAGTAAAGGAAGAAGGAGGAGGAGAAAAACAAGAAGAAGGAGAATAAGAAGAATCAGATGAAAAAGAAGAAAAAGAAGATGAAAATGAAAATAATAATAATAG